>OY986048.1:27355127-27953985 GCA_963920205.1 Stenodema calcarata
CCACTGGTTGTTGTACACAATTTTACACCTCTGGGGTGTCATGCACCCACTGCTTATTTAGCGTTTCAAACATTTCGTAAAAACGATGGGGAACACTTGGGAAGGGTTTCAGGCAATGAAAAAAAAAATGAAGTGAAAAACGTAAAACAGAAAATTTCTGTTTTACGTTTTTCACTTTTTACCTTCAACGCATTTCTAGTTAATTACATTTAAAGTAATTAAATAGAAATGCGTTGAAGGTAAAATATCAAGATGAAAAAATAAAAATTTCCTGTTCTCCTTGAATGCCCATTGAAAGAAAGATACATCATTTATCCGTAACCTAATTATAGGTAATGAAACCAGACATAAGGAACGACACGTAGAAAAAAAAGTTTGCGAAAATCATGGCATTTGTCCACATGGAACTTGTGGAAAGAGAAGGCTTTTTTAGTTACGAAAATACGCAAATCGATCTATCACAAAGCTTTCCTAACGGAATGGAAGCGAAAAATATACATCACATTCTCAAAATGAATCACTCAGGAAAAACATTTTCGAATACGTAGCACAAAAACTAAATGAAATTGAAATATAAAATGAGAAGAACCTTCTGAAATTGGCAATGTGTCAAATTCACCAACTCACATAGGTACATGTTGTGGCATGCAGATTTGCTAGTCGAGTTTTTGCTACCCGAGATCTCACAATAGATGTTAGAGAGATTGTTGTTGTCCCTGTGTGGATCTCAATTATGTTTTAATGCGTTTCAGAGCTGAAAATGAGCGCTCTACAGACGCAATAGTGCTTGAAATTGTAGAAATGCTTTTCGCTAATCAAAAAACTTCAGGTACAATCCATGGCATCTCAGCGAGATACAAAACCAGTTCATGAATTTCCACTCAACTCCTCTTTGTATAGGATGGTTAATTAATTTTTCAGCCCTACTCAGTCAAATCTCTTATAGGTTGAATCAAGACAATTGTAAACAATTTCAAATGTACTCATGTTAAGATTTCTTGAGGCCAGCGAGCTCAAACAGCCGGCTTTAATTATGTCCAGTTTTTCAATGAAATGTTGCGAACTAAACTATTGAACAGTAACTGTTCATCAACTGTTTATGTAAAAACTAAACGAACAATCAAACAACAGCAACAGCACACAACGAACAATGAAACAATCCGGAAAAAAAAACAAGTGTCCAAACCGTAAAAATAGATAACAAGGTAAGTTCTGCAATAGATAGGATCCATATCGAATCGATATTTTCAATTGAATAATTTACCGTTGATTAAATATTTTGTCATTCATATACCTACGTTAGTCACCGCTTCCTGCGCTTCCCCTGACGATACGCCTCTGTTGTATGTACCTACATAACATTTTACGTATGTGGAATAATTCCACATACCGATGTGTTCTCAACTGCATAATTATTATGCAGTTGAGAACACATCGGTATGTGATACCCCCATCAAAATATACGGGAAGGAAAGCATCGGTATCACATACCGCCAAGGTTTTAGGAAAACCGTAACTTACTGCTGATAAAAGCATCCCCGTCAATCGCCGGTACTTCCGCAAAGCAGGGGGGGGGGGGGACCCCTCTGCCATGGTCGACCGAGAACGATCTCAATGGCGAAAAACGGAACCTATATCGGTATGTGATACCAATGTGTTGACAGCAGGATTAAATACAAAAGTAAGGTAAAATGAATGTCATTTCACGTAGCGGACGTGATCAGCTGCCCTCCGTTGCGGATCAAAATGTGTTCTGGTTATTTCGTTTTTGGTTATTCATTGAGTGGAGACGGGTTCACTCAAATAGCTCGAGAAGAATAGGGATCGTTGTCAGGATTTATTCCTCCGTGTTCCAGAATCTCGGGACACACGAACACATACACGTAATGATAAGGCAAAAAGTTTATTACGATAAAGGTACGTCAGATGAACAAATGAACATTAGAAGTACTAATTGACGTACACGAACTCCCTCAAACGCAGCGACGGAATATAATGTCATGCACGCTTCATACCCCGTGGTGAACTGGACTATTTCTGATGAGGTACTTCCAAATAGGGATGCTCGGAAAGAATCAATATTTTTCGATAATTTTTTTTATTTCAAGAATCAGCCGATACGATTCTGATTTTCGAGAATCGGAAACCGATTCTTTTCTGCTCTTGACGAGTATTTTTGTGTTTCATTGCTCTGTAGACCAGATCCATATTTAATAAAATCATGGAGACATTTTTGTCTCTAAATATTCGTTTAGAAACTCGAGTCACGTATCTGCCTCTTCCATGAGGGATAATCCAATGGCTCCAATGGCTATCATAAATTTCGTGATTGATTCGATTTTTTCATTTTTATACTTGAATACATTTTTCACAATAATACCTACTTGTTCTTTTTTTTTTCATAATATCTACCTACCTATTTCTGTTTAATGTGCTGGAGCTGGGTAGCGATTGGATGTACGAATATAAGTAGAATTCAGGTTTCCAAATGTACCTAATAATGTTTCGTCACTTTCTACTCCGACAAGATTGAGTTTTGAGAAAAGAAAAATCGATTCTCAGATGTATCGATTCTTTTTGAAAAAAAAATCGCGATTATTTTCGATATTTTTCTAAAACACCTATTCATTTTGGAGAATCGGACCTCCCACTTCCCATATGGATTCGAGTGACGAGGAGTGAATGATATTTTTAGATTTTTGTAGCGAGGGACGCCGAAACTCTTTACCTATCGAGTGAAAAGGGTCGCCCTCAATGCGTTCATGTCTAAGGACATCATCTGTCACCTGCTCCTTTGTTGGGAAGCGAGTGGGCTCCGGAAATTATTTTACCACCTCGAGAGGGCCATCGGAACTTACTCGTACAAACGAATCCCAACTTGGGATCCCCAAGTATCTGCGGATTGAGACTGGGACTGTTGAGCTATAGTGGCATGAAAGAAAATCCACACGTTGCATAAGTTTCTAAATAAGATCACCACAGTCCGTCACGACCGTGGAATGATAAGGCTGAATTAGGCTATGAAAATGCTGAATTTCTAGTAGGTCGCCAAGGGTCTCATATTTAAGGTAATGTGAATGTATTCCTACTCAATTACTGACAATCCACAACACATAATATTATCACAATGTTCCTAGGGCACTAAGCGAATTGGGGTTGCGAACAGGGATTGGCCGCGTATAGTTCGGCGACGTGATGAACAAATTCCTTCCCAGATGCTGTAAATGGGGATGGTCTTCCACCAACTATTTTAGAAGGGTCAGTTAGACGTGTAGGTACGGAAGCTTTGAGTGCGTGGTAAAATGATCTTTAATGATTATGAATTTTACTAAAATCAAACGGCGAATTATTTACCCGAGAAATAGTATGACAGAAACATGCGAATATTACTGGTGGTCACGAGCAATCAGTGGTGGTACACCTATAATGAAGTAATGCTTCAATTATATTATAATTATATTTTATAATTATATTATAATTCTTCGACACCTTGCTTTTTCAATGTCAGGCAGCCTGAAATGGCTCATTACTTCACTTTTGTACCAGCACTGAGTACTCATCATCACCACTACTACCTGTATATCTAATTCTCAGAAGCCTTGCAAAAAGCTCCCGCCAACAGCATTGAAAGAAGCGTAAAGCTCCCTGCTGGTGTAACAGAGGAAACATATTAGGTGAAACCGAGGGGAACTAAGGGTGAGAGGGGGTTGTGGGAAGGAGACAAGGAACAGGAAAACATTGACGGTGGAGGTTAGGGGTAGGAGAATCAGGTTTCTATATGCACACTCAACAGCGAGGTGCGAAGCACCGAGCATCCTATATAAAAGGCTGGCGGGCAAAATAGATATCATTCCTTTTTGCGGCTGAGGTTTTTGGCGGGCCAGTTTTTACAACGGAGTTGTTTTTGGGGGGTCCCAGGCAACAATTGATAGATGGTTGGGAGGGAGAACAAGGACATCTCAGGGGCAAACGATGGCTTGCTAGTACCCGACCGACTACTGATTCGCAGTAGGAGGGGAGATGACAGAGCGGCAGTTGCTTCTATTTTGAGGGGCGGAGGCTCAGGGAGGAGTAGGCCGGGAGAGGCCGCGGGGAAGCTTTATCTTTACGATCTAAAGCGAATGGCCGAAACCATGCGAAAATCGCAATAAATATTGCAATCAGCAGATGATTATTCAGCGACGAGACGGAGAAATTAACCGAAATATTACCTCTAAGCGTGAGGATGTTAATGATATTAACGGAAAAGGAGGCACTTGAAAAAGAACGAGGCTGATGGCTGTTGCACATACGTTGGAGAGAGATCGGTTTTAATGATCTCCAGGGTGCAGTATGATCAGTGTAACCTGCTTAACCAGCTGATTTGTTGCGATTAACCAGTTGCTTTGTTCCATGCTGGTGAAGTATCTACATAATTATGTACAAGTTACATTATTATTATTATCAGCATTAATTTAAGGTACGCCAACTAACAATAAAGATAAATGGGAATAAATAGCTATATGATATTAAAACAATGATAACATGATAATGAGGGTTGCGTATTTTGAAGGCAGATGCCAGAGAAATGGCTGACGTGCAATTAGTAGCTATAGAAAAGTACAAAATTGATAACAAATTCACCAAGTGTTGCGACCAGTTCCCTTTACGTGAAATTATATGAAGAAGTAAAGTGAATAAATGGTGAGATCAGGGATAGTAAATAATTACATTGGAACGTTCATCCCCGTCACTCAGAAAGATGAAACAATAATAATAATACTAATAACCACAGAACCCAAACTGTCGTAAATTTGTTGGAGCTCAAACACTGGCCAAACGACTTATACGTCCTCCTAATTGGCTCATAAGCCATTAAACTGGTCTGAGGAGATATTTTTCATTTTTGTAGAATGGTGGCGTTGAACTGTGTAGCATAAGCCACACGCTTTGTTCTTCATTTCGTGAGACGACATCCGGGTCTGGGGATGTACGCTGAAATATGCATAATAATGTTATTTCCTAGTTTATTCTTATTATTGTTCCCAGAAAGTTTGCCATCGAGAATCTTAGTTTGCTCATGTCTGTGAAATAGATTGAAAGGAATGGGCTGTGTTATTCATCTGTTCCACAAATCTTGAGTTTTCGTTATATCTGCTTGCACCGGTTCTTCTATCTCACTCGTAACGTTATTCTTTGCCAACGTCAATCAATGTCCCTTTGAAGGCGTGGAAGGTGGTGAGGTGAACGTCAATTTGGGAACGTAAACCAGAATGACTGGAGCGTTGTCAGAGATCCTGATGTCAAATTAAATGAAGAGGAGCAAGATGGAAAGGAGAAAGAAAACGAGCGTTGGATTGTGGTTGTGGGTGAGGGTTGTGAGTTTAGAGGGAAATGAAGACAGAAGAGGACGCTGAGATGTAAACCTCCGATGAAAATGTTCAACCTACCCCTTCCTGGGCGTCGATGACACCCAACTTATGTTGTTCAAATATAGCCTCTGAGCGGATGGAGGTTTTCTTAATGTTTCAGGGACCGCCTCAGGAGAAGGAAAACAAACAAATTATTTGTTGTACTTTCGACCAACAGCTATGGTTTGAAATAGTAGCTCGCTGTAGCATTTCGTGGGGACATGAGGTCTTAAGGTGGTTATTTCGAACAATGCGCTGAAAAAACCGCATGAAACTAAAATAAAAACTATAATAATCGCTATTATTAAACCCAACAGAGCATACGTAGTTTTATGCTACGTGAAGTAGTTCCTGGGTCCAAAGTGACCCAAAGCTTCGGTCGGCCACGAAGGTTAATCGACCATCCCTTGTTCATGCAAAGTTTGTCGTATTCATGCATTGCGGGAGGACCGTCGACATTAATCCTAGAAAGTAGATAAACTAGCATGTTCCTACCGACAAAACAGCTCGGAGTTATCCAAATGGCACATCACTAACACTCGCGTTTTGTATCGAAATGCCCATGCACTGCCCCGTTGCGATCGAGTTTCATTCTGACGTCGCGAACACCTCGAAACTCACGATTCAATTCAAAAGTGATGGCAGACCAAATGGAGTTGAATACGTCGATATCTTCATGCAAAATCAAAACCAAAATAGAAAAAAAACCACAGAAGAATCGGCACAGAAGCGGTTGCGGTCGGGAAACTGATACTGCGCAGTTACGCACTGCCGACTTGATTGGCCACTAATTATTTTTCCATAATATTTTCTATAATATTCTCCCGCGATCCTTGGTTGTTTTTTGTGGTCAGAAGCTGGGTGTTTAGGACAAAAGTTATCCCTACCGGGAACTGTTGCAGTGTGGTGATTTTTGTGACTGAAGAATTTATTCTGGGCGCTGAATTGGGTGAGTGGTTTTTTTTTCTATTTTCTGAGGCCTATTGAGCTATTCTCGGATATTATACGAGAAGCTTGCGTCACTATACAAAAGTATTACATTCATGTTGACCAGTTTTGAAAACAGTATTAGGTAATATATTTCTTACATATGTTTGATTTGTTTTGTTTAACCAAAGGTGCAGGTCTAAGGTCTAAGCACAAATTCCATAAATTGACAGATTTACTGGCTGTCTTACGTTACTTCTTCGGTTTTCATCCCCCTTTTCATCGAATTTTTGAAGAATTTGTATTTTAAATGATCGCATCGAGATCCGTCATTGCCACTATGATTGAAAATTGAAATAAGAGTCCAATGCAGTTGGAGAAAATATAAGGTAACCGTTGCCACATCTATTCTCTGCGATCGGTCACCCCAGTAGAAACTCTATACTTTGGTACATACAACAAGTCAAATAACTTCAGTAAAAGAGTAATTTGCAGGAATTCCAAATGGTCATAACTTCTTCAAAATCAGATGCGATTTTCCGATCTTATAAAGAGTGTAGTTGCTTGGTGTGCAAACATTAGCAGCGAAAGTCCTGAGCTGAGCATCCAAACAGCGTAAGTCCACACCAGCAGTGATCAGGCCTAACAGCGTAAGTCCATTCAAGTTGGAATCTGACAAAACAGCCAATGTCCACATATGTGCAGGTCAAATAACAAGCCAAACAGCGCAAGTCCACCAATGCCAGGGAGTTTCGCTGTTATGCCCTGACCGCAGGAGGATTAGCGCTCTTAGGAATTTACAAGGAAGTTTCTAAGGTCTCTCACCTTTTAAAGCGTACTGAAAACTTTCATTGGATGGACTTACACGTAGCACATGTGCTTATGTCAGATCATTAGTGACGTGATGTCTGTTTCATCCACTCATAAGTGATTCAAGTAACTTATCACGCCTGTACCACATATTTACCTGATTTACATAATTCACCGGATGACGTAACTTGACACTTTTCACAACCTTACGTCAATAGGAAAGGATGCAAATTGGAAGCTAACATTTCAAAACGCGATATCTCGGAAATTCTAAACGGAACGGTATCGTTTTTCATACAGATTTGAATAGATTTTGAGTTAGTACTTTGAAGACGAACACGACGCCGTTCGTTTATAATGTGGGCTGGAAGGAAGAATCGAAAAATCATGATAATCAGCGTGAATTAAATTGTGGAACTTCAGACCAATTTTTATGTTTGGAGAATGATTAGGTAGGTACAAGTGGAAATCGGTTTTCATGTATCCAATTAAAACCCATTAATCGACCGACTAATTACTTTTAATTGGATAATTACATGGAAAACTTCAAATAAGTCCATATAATTATTATAAATAAAAATTAAAATTCATATAATTTATTTACTTAACCATGGTATACATAAATGGCAATTCATTATTATAACAAATTTATTTGGAGAACTTGTGAGGCCACCGCTGAGCTCCAGCTCGATCCCAATGTTTCAATATTGAGACAAAATTCTTGACACAACGGTTTATTATCTTCCTTGTGCAGATCACCCTTCTGTCTATACCAGACTGTATTGCAAATCGGCACCATACCATATTCTCACCGTACTCATACCATACCATACGAATTTCTTTCCTATCATACCATACTGTATTATACCAAATCATACATACAATAATATACCATACCATACTCATACCATGTCATAAAAACCGAGTGAATATTGAAATGTCATCCATTTCTGACCTATATTTAAAATTTCAAGTATCTAGCTCATCATCAAAATTTAATTTGTTTAAACAAATAGCTATTATTTAAAAAATTTTACAGACAAGAAAACGAGTGAATATTGCATTGTGATCCAGTTCTGAACTAATTTCAAAATTTTAAGTCAACAGCTCATCATCAAAATTTAATTTGTATTATTACAAAAAGGTATTATTTAAACAATTTTACAGATGAGAAACCGAGTGAATATTGCAATGTGGTCTATCCCCGACTCACGGTTAAAATTTCTAGACTGTAGTTTACCGGGAAGATGAAAAACGTAGTTTTATTCTGGGCGTCTGGAGGTTGGGTCACATAACGGCCGTTTTCGACGCGAAAGTTTAGTGTTTTTCCTAAACCTTTGCGCGCTCACTGTGAACGAACGGCTGGTCGCACAAAAATCCAATTGGTCTTAAATGATTGGTAATTTTTCAGGTCATTCAAAAGTGAACTAAAAATTACACGGTTCAGTTGAATATTTTGAGATATGACATCGTCGAAATTTTAAATTTCGTTTTGAACCCCTTCCCCTTGACCTAGGGTTATGAAAAGTTTCGAGGATCATTGTGGGGCTGGTCCAAACCCAGAAACCAAATTTCGTAATTTTAGCTCAACGCTAACTGGGCAAAGTGCCACGGACGGCGGACGGGGGACGGCGTACGGGGGACGGGGGACGGCGTACGGCGGACGGACGGATTTTTTTTTATTCGATTTTCTGAATCTACGTATCTTGAAACGTAAACCAACAAATTTTGAGGGGGGGTTAAAATTTTTTTTTCTTTGGGCGATTCCAATGGTTCATTATCGAAGATAATAAACCAAAACTCTGCAAATTCTTGACACAACGGTTCATTATCTTCTTTGTACAGATCACCCTTCTGTCTAGATCACTAGGTCTAAATGTCTAGATCCTAAATGTTAGATTAATTATTATTGTCAATTATCACTAATTATTAACTATTTTATCAAGTACCTACTGAAAATTATTATAATTTATTGTTAGGTATTGATAATTCGTATTTATTATTAATAATAATTATTATTAATTATGATTAATTAATACGATATAATTCTGGGGTTTTTAATACTACGTCGGTAATAATTTTTCTATAAAAGAAGTACCTATCAACAAACATTCGAAATTACCTTCATTTCCGTAGCACGAAACGCACCTCAGAACAACAAACTCGACATCACTTAAGCCATATGATGTTCCAAAGAGCTTGTTAGTATGAAAATGGACCTGTATTTCAACAGTTTGATTCACGATCGGGTTGTGAGGCACAATCTTTGAGCCGTCATTGTGAACGAACGGCTGGTCGTACAAAGCTGCGGATGGTCTTAAAAAATTCTACGGAACAAACTCTATCCAAATATGAAATAAAAAACATACCGTTTGATGGGAAATTTTCGAGATATGGAATTTTCAAAATTTCAAAATTCGTTTTGAACCCCTTCCCCTTGACCTAGGGTTATGAAAAGTTTCGTGGATCATTGTGGGGCTGGTCCAAACCCAGAAACCAAATTTCGTAATTTTAACTCAACGCTAACTGGGCAAAGTGCCTCGGACGGCGGACGGCGGACGGACGGATTTTTTTTTATTCGATTTTCTGAATCTACGTATCTTGAAACGTAAACCAACAAATTTTGAGGGGGGGTTAAAATTTTTTTTTCTTTGGGCGATTCCAATGGTTCATTATCGAAGATAATAAACCAAAAGTAATTAAACTAATTAGTTTTCAGAGATTGCTTGAATGGATCGCGTATTCCATTTGAAAGCATCAGAAACTACAAGTGTCTCAATCTCAGCAGTGAATTAGTCGTGTTAAGTGAGCATGTTTGTGGTAATGAAACCTTGCCCTCAGATCGTTGGTCAAGCAGGTAACACAATGTAACGGCCCTCTGTTTGCCCACCTCAGAGTATACACCTTGCCCATGAATGAATTATTAGACGATATCCGGCTATCCCAAGTACATATGTTTTTTCTTTTCTTTTTTTTTCTTTCCTGGTGGCTCACTGAGGGGAATTTAATCGGAGTCATACGTGTGATAGTTATTTCGTACAGTGTGAATTGAGAGTTATCAATAAAAAATTCCTTCGTTGAATCGGTGGTTTGAAGCTTTCTGTATAGCAATTATGGTTGATAAAATGAATATACGTGTATACCACAGCATTATTCTAAACAAAGAATAACTCAACTCAAAAATTCAAAACGCTACTATTTTCCTCTTCAATAGGTTTTCTTAACTATGCGACAGTAAAAAAGCTGACAGTTTCGTCAGAATTGATAAATGTTCGGAGAAGTTAGTCGGATGGTAACAAACTACGGCTTCCCTTAACTTGGCGATTGATACTACGAGGACAGGCGGCACTAATTGGCATACTGTGGACGCAAAGGTACCTTTACCGACATTTATACCCACCGCCCATACAGGTTCAAATATGAGTAGAACTTCCGAACAAGTGAGATCAATCAATCAAGCTTAGGGGAAACAGCGGTTGGTGGGATGGGTAGGAACTTATAGCGGTTCCACAAGTTCCGGCAACGATAGCGCGCCATTGTCAATAGCTCTCGACACTGTGCATATGCAAACTTACGAAGAACTGAACTCGCCCCAATCCTATTACAGACACAGTAAGTAACGTAGTACCTCTGTATTGTTGAAAAATGAGCAACGCATCCCTGAACGTACAGCGTAATGACGCGAAAATGTGTTTCTACATCGGATGATTCTTTTACAAACGCGAATAACATGATTATCCTAATTTCTCGCAGTCCGTTCGTTTGGAGCAACCGGAATTTTCATAGCACAAAAACCGACACAAACTACCTGGGAGAAATGAACAAACGCAAAATACCTCCGTTCTGATCATGAACGTATTCATTTTGAGACCCAAATAATATCCTTTCGAAAAGATGGACTACAATGAGGACTCGGATTGCACGCAAGGTTTTTTCGCAAGCAAAGCTTACACTCTTACGGACCTCTCCTTCGGAACCCCAGAATTTTCAGATGATCCATATTCAATATATTGTAAGACGAGACAGGTTTCCTCAAGATCGCTTTATTTTAACACATTATTTTAGCTACGTTTCAGAACTCAAATTCTCAAAATGTTCGTCTCTTTTTTTCAATCACAACAACTTTTTTTGAATCTAAAATCAATCCTTATGTTTGTGGGTAGTTATGAGCGACTAGAGTCGCTCAACACTTCTCCTCTCTCTGGAGCCATGGAGAACCATCGTGACATGGTAGGTAGACAGCTGCACCCTGCACTGGGCGAGTCCAAGATTTACATCAGTGATAGGTCAACCTGGGACAGCAACAAATTATTTTGGCTCACAAAATTCTGCAGTTGTTTTGTTCCATAATTATTCAAAATAAGGTTCTTATTCATCATTATTTTCAAAAACTGATTTAGTGTCTTCTGAACAGATCACCTTTCTGTCTAGATCATTGGTAATCATTTATTTACTGAAAATAATAAGTACTACTAGTAATATAGGTAAGTAATTTATTTATATGAATTATGAATTAAACATGTGTATTGATGATAGGTATATCAACTAAACATATCTCTCGTACCTACGTCCGCACTAACTCTCTTATAACAAGATACTCGATATCTCAAAAACATTTTCTGAATAAAGAACTCGTAAACGTTGTACATAAAACTGAATTGAAAATTTCAAAATCCATTTTAAACACCCTAAAAAAGTATGAACATGAAACAGTGGAACTTCTGGTAAATTTTCAGACTGAGGAACGGCCGATTCAAACAACACGTGGTTTTGTGATACCTAGTTTCTTGAACCTGATGTCGGTTTCATCTGTCTATGGAAAGACAGTGATTTCGAATATTTGGTGCAAGTTCATTCGCTATCTCGTTATGAATGTACGAGTGAAACCTATGCATTATATGAATACACGTAACTTATAAATACATAATTCATATAAATAAACTATTGTTAGGTCAGACTGGAAAGTTCCAGAACCGAACTAATAATTGGTATAATACAATATTATGTGTTCGTTGGAGTAGGTGACCAGATGGTCCAGACAGGAGGTAAAGAAGCTTCCGCCACTAACCAGGTGTCCTCTCTGGTCGGGCTATTCGAGAGGTTATTTGATCGAAGATTTTCGGAATTCCCTAGTTAATTACTTTATCATTCCTGATACTACGTAGTGGTTTGACGCATTATTATCTAGGGACGCGGGAGCGTCCCGCCCGCCAAGAAAACCGAAGCCCTGAAAACCGAAGCGACTGAGACACTGATTACGCGACGGAACAAGTTGGGGTTTTCACCCTACCATAGCTCGGTCCCCTGAGTGTCTCGAGAGTTGATTTTTTGTACACCAACTCTCCAGGGGCACGTGAGGACGTAAAACAAATCCCCCAAAAACAACTCCGTTGTAAAAACTGACCCGCCAAAAAACCTCAGCCGCAAAAAGGAATGATATCCATTTTGCCCGCCAGCCACATACGAGTATATACGAGTATATATCGTAGGATGCTCGGTGCTTCGCACCTCGCTGTTGAGTGTGCATATAGAAACCTGATCCTCCTACCCCTAACCTCCACCGTCAATGTTTTCCTGTTCCCTGTCTCCTTCCCACAACCCCCTCTCACCATTACTCACCCTCGGTTTCACCTAATATGTTTCCTCTGTTACACCAGCAGGGAGCTTTACGCTTCTTTCAATGCTGTTGGCGGGAGCTTTTTGCCAGATGATATAGTTGTACCACCACTGATTACTCGTGACCACCAGTAATACTTATAATATAGTAATGCTTCAATTCAGGCTTGTTCATCCGGTAAAAAGCTCCCGCCAACAGCATTGAAAGAAGCGTAAAGCTCCCTGCTGGTGTAACAGAGGAAACATATTAGGTGAAACCGAGGGTGACTAAGGGTGAGAAGGGGTTGTGGGAAGGAGACAGGGAACAGGAAAACATTGACGGTGGAGGTTAGGGGTAGGAGGATCAGGTTTCTATATGCACACTCAACAGCGAGGTGCGAAGCACCGAGCATCCTATATATGTGGCTGGCGGGCAAAATAGATATCATTCCTTTTTGCGGCTGAGGTTTTTTGGCGGGTCAGTTTTTACAACGGAGTTGTTTTTGGGGGATATCACATCTTTTTGCATGGCTAGTTTTCGAGCGGTACTTATACAATACGGTTCAATTTAACAAAAGTACCTACGAGGTAACTAGTAAATGTTTTCCTAAATGAAGTTTTATCCTAGTCAAAATTTAGTAAAAAATTAGTACGCCTACTAATTTGCCTTTTTGTTTCTTCTTTTTGTGACAAGAATAATTATTTTTTGGAAATTATTGTTTGTTATTCCACCAGGTGACCGCCGCAACGGCTAAGTATGTGAAAAATCCAGAGGGAATCCACATTTTTCCAACTCCACCAGCAAAATTTCGCAACTTTCAAAAAATGAAAACCAAGAGATTGGTTCCTATATAATATAATAAATTATAAGATATTATAAGAAAATATTATTACTCGTATATAACAAATAATAATATTATATTAACTAATATTATAATATAATATATTTCGTTGCATGAATACTACTACCTACCTATTTCAAATTAGTAAAAAGGCGCCCATGGCTGGATCGAGCCGCTCTGATTGGACAGGCTATTTTCCATTATGCACCACGATGGCATGCAGCTCTCCAGGCGGATGCGGTTGTCGAAATATATTATAAGAAAATAAATTTGATCCATTTTGTTACTTCTTATCTATCCTAAGATTAGCTAAATGCTTATACCCGATAGGAAAATTAATTAAATTAAACTAATTATTAGTAAAAAATAAAAGACATTTTCTTTTATTTTTTTTACTATTATTTGTTTCTATCTTCACGGCCCAGAACTGCCCAACTATTCCAAGTCGAATAAGCAGCAAAAAGTTGGAATTTGAAACATTTTCACTTCAAAATTTTGATTAACTCGAGTTGAGATAAATCTCAACTTCTCCCCTTACTTGGGAGAAATTAACATTAGGTACTTGGTAGATATCTCCATTGAACTTTTCGAAAAACCCAAGATTTCAGAATATGGGAACTCTTGTTATTAGAACGCTGTCACCTCCTATTCATTGTTTTCTCAGAAAAAAGTGGAATCCAAATAATTAACAAAGAGTTGAAGAGAGAGTAAGTGTGAGAGAGGGAAGGGGATTGATTGATTGAACTCTTTATTTAGCCACCGGGGAAAGTTAGGGTTGTAAAGTCCTCTCCTCCACTCTTTGTGGATAAAAATTTACTTACATCAATTCGTGTTACAATCGTTCATTAATTCTGTATTTGTAACAAAAAGTTGTGATAATTAATCAGCTAATGGTATATAATTCTGACAGATTATTTCAATCATAATACGAGTATGTTATGTTGATTCAAACATTCATCATTCCAGCCCATTGATTTGTAATGTGGAGTTGAGTGTCCATCAACTTCGAATCAGACAACGAATCTCATATCTAACAGCGCTATGAGCTTTTTGTATTTGACAGATATTTCCAATGTTTAAATAACAGATTGCGAAGGTAGTGTAATCGAATACTGGTAAAATGCTTCCTATCATGCTAGGGATAGTTGGGAGAGTAATTTACCAATTTCCTTAGATAGTAAAACCCCTCAAGGTTAGCATGTTAGGACATGGTTAGCATGTTCAAACAAGTTGTTACGAACATGCATTCTTACCCTACCTACAAACAATACCTCTCGAAATTGAGGAACCCATTTTCCTTATTTCCAATTCGAAACATGTCACATAAGAAGGACCCACTCGCATACTATTCAGAGGGTTTGGGTGTTGGTGAGGAAGTGAGATTACGTACATGGTTGGGGTTGACCCGGTCGTAACTGTAAACAGATCAATTTTACCTAGGTGTTACGGCAAAGAGGTAAACAAACCTTAAGTACCACAATGCACACAGGATTTACAAGACTCTGGATACTTGTTGAGTCTAAACATGCCTCGTAAAGAGACCTCTCTTCAATCCGCGAAGAAGCCATTATAGTTTACAATTATCGTTACAACAACCATAAACTTTTAGTACAAAGATATGCACATTGGTGTTAGCTTTTATTTTTATACTATCATGCTTCCTTGAAATACGATGGTGTCCGTATATGAGAGACCAACCCTTGGCTCTCGAGCCACATTTAATCCACGAATTTCATGAATATAGGTGTACGAAGATGATTGAACGTTATTCAAACTCCATATTGACTGAACGACTCTGAAGTTTTGCCGTGGAGAATCTGGTAGAAATTCCATATGCTTCATAACGATCTTTCTGAGAAAGTCCAAAATCCAATCGTGCTTAAAGCCGATTTCGCATACATTTTTAACCAATTAACCTATTTTAATTGGCGATGTCTACGCTTACCTTATTTTCGAAATTTCAGCAACATCGTTTAAGTCATCAGAGTTCCTCATAAATACCTGTTGTCGAAGCACATTACCAACTTACAGCACGAATATCTTGATTTTACATGCGGTAATTACTTATGGCCTGACAATTGGAACCGTTGTCACTGTTGGTTAAATTACAAATCGAGGGTGAAGTGGCAACACTGGCTATCTCAAATGGGGCTGAACAACACGGCCTACCTGAGATAGGGCTGGTCAACATGGCCTACCTCAAATAGTGCAGAATAACATGGCCTAACTGACATTTTTGGGCATATTGACTTTTTTTATTCAGCGGGATCCAAATTAAAATTTATTAAAATTATTCATCATCCCGTTAGTTGTCAGTATAGTACAATATAGTACAATGATATCATCGGAGTTCGGTGCGAAATGATAGGAGTCAATCCCCACAAGCGGCCGCCTACTGTCAGGACTTCCGTAGTATTGCAGGACGGCGCATTGGGTTCTATACACAGGGCAAGCGATTTACTCCCAGTTATTCCTCGAAGACCTGAGGGGATTTGTAGGCTGATTGTAGTAGTAGGAGCCAAGAGGCAGGTCGGTAGGTACTTGTTCTTGTTCTCCGTTACGTAATCCATCGTTGCCAGGTTGATCTTCTTGGCAGCCGTCTATCTGACCCACCATCTCTCAAAGGCTATATCTCCAGGGCAACGGGTCTTGTAGGGTAATGTAAAGGAGAATTGGTGTCGAGGAGATGAAGAGAGGATCAGTGTACCTTGCCAATTTCGAATGAGATGAATGAATGGTGAATGTTGGTGTGAATTCCATGCATCTGAAAGAGTGATCACCAAACTGTTGGAGAACAGTGTTGCTCGTATCTCTGGCTTCGTTTAGTTTTGGTTTATTATCTTCGATAATGATGGTTTACGTTTGATGGTTTACGTTTCAAGATACTCAGATTCAGAAAATAGAATTTAAAAAAAAAGCAGCACTTTGCCTAGTTAGCGTTGAGCTAAAATTACAAAATTAGGCTTACGGGTTTGGACCAACCCCAAAATGATCTTTGAAGCTTGTCATAACCCTACGGCCAGGGATGGGGTTCAAAACGAATTTTGAAATTTTTAAAATGTCAAAAATAGAAAAATTCAAATGATACGGTATAGTTTTTAGTTCACATTTACATAGAGTTTATTTTTTATAATTTTTAAGACCATCCGCAGCTTTGTACGACCAGCCGTTCATTCACAATGAGGGCTCAAATTAGGAGCGGATCGAAAATCGTCAACATGAGTGTGAATGGTGAGGCAGCCTGTCAGATCAATTTTCAAACTGGTTCAGCTGATTCGAACAGCTCATGGTTTTCAAATATCGAGTTAATAATAATATTTAATAATAACTATTAATAGTGAAGCATACAAATTATTAATAACCAACAATAAATATCAAAGATTTAATCTACACTGAAGGGTGATCTGAACAAAGAAGATAATAAGCCGTTGTGTGAAGAATTTTCAGAGTTTTTTCTTTTGAAGAAAATAATCACCGCCATCGAGAACCACATCGAGTAGAAGAGTCGGTGTGACCCATGAAAAGAAACTATCAGCATCAGATATATCAGTCGGGAGTCGAAGTCGGGAGTGGAGCTGCAAAGAATCTGTTATTGTTTCAGACTCCCAATTAAAAATCTAAAATGAAATAAAATGAACGTCCTAATTAACGCCAATTGGAAAATGAAATGTCATCTCTACGCTACAGAGTTAATACCCGATGATTTGCAATCTGGTTTCCGTTAATTTATTGAATACGTTCAATGGACTAATGAAATTGAATGAATCACATCATAAAAACGAGGTAATGCTTTGCATTAAACCCCGCTGGAGTTCTGATTTTCACTCACTAAAGAATCTTGATAAAAAAGGTAACAATTACGCCGTTAAATATTATTGGTCAACCCCTCCAACCCCGAGTGTAACACATAAAACTAACGCATAAAACCCTTGAGGGGTGTTGAACTTATGTCTTCGGAATTTTCGGTCCGATCATTCGCACCAAACAAGTTCGCGTCAGTCGCTGGAACGGAAGTACGAGTAACTCTCATAAAACAATTTTCAGACCCCGCGTGAAGGAAAATATCGGATATGATTCGGCAAGGATCGGCGAATGCATTGCTTGAGTTCTGAATATCGGTTTTTATGACTAAAGCGCACCCCAATATGACGGAAGAAAAAGAAAAACTATTGTAGATAATCCCTAAATCCTTGGTTGGTTACCAACACATGTTCTGATGTTAAATTATGAGTTGCCAATAAAAAGTTGTTCGTGTTCATATCTACTCGTATTAATTTCTGGAAAGATATCTGTCGCGCTTTGCAGGGTCTTGTAGTTCAATTGGAACACGATGATTTTCGGTCAAAATGCAAATATATGTAGGTATGTAACCATGGTGTTTGTAACCATTTGAAATTGTTTTTTCGATGAAAAATACAAAGGTTGTGGTTTATAAGGACAAAAAGGAGACGGACGGCGGACGGTCGGATTTTTTTTTTTTTTTTTTTTTTTCATTCAATTTTCTGAATGTACGTATTTTGAAAAGTGAACCAACAAATTTTGAGGTGGGGGGGGGGGGGGTCAAAAATTCTTTTTTCTCTGGTCGATTCCAATGGTTCATTATCGAAGATAATAAACCAAAAGGAGATCGTCAGCATATTTTACGGTGCGTCCCATTTAGAAATTAGTCCTTCAAATACTTTCAACTTTACCGACTGCTCAAAAAAGAAGAAAACGCTAAAATTTTTATCTCTTTTCGAGTTATCCCCACTGTGTGGCGCATTGTTATACCTTGTCCGCGTAGTCGTGGCGGAGGAGTTGACTTCTACGCCGATTCATACGACATACCATTCTAATACCAAATATCTGGACAACAAATGCTTTGCACATGATAGTAATATTACCACCTCAAATATTCAAGGCTACAAGGGAAACAAATGAAATTCAGATCTAGGAACGTTACGTCATTTGTATAGTATCCCCCCAAAAACAACTCCGTTGTAAAAACTGGCCCGCCAAAAAACCTCCATTTTGCCCGCCAGCCACATATATAGGATGCTCGGTGCTTCGCACCTCGCTGTTGAGTATGCATATAGAAACCTGATCCTCCTACCCCTAACCTCCACCGTCAATGTTTTCCTGATCCCTGTCTCCTTCCCATAACCCCCTCTCACCCTTAGTCACCCTCGGTTTCACCTAATATGTTTCCTCTGTTACACCAGCAGGGAGCTTTACGCTTCTTTCAATGCTGTTGGCGGGAGCTTTTTGCCAGATGGTCACGAGTAATCAGTAGTGGTACACCTATAATGAAGTAATGCTTCAATTCAGGCTTGTTTATGTGGCAAAAAGCTCCCGCCAACAGCATTGAAAGAAGCGTAAAGCTCCCTGCTGGTGTAACAGAGGAAACATATTAGGTGAAACCGAGGGTGACTAAGGGTGAGAGGGGGTTATGGGAAGGAGACAGGGATCAGGAAAACATTGACGGTGGAGGTTAGGGGTAGGAGGATCAGGTTTCTATATGCATACTCAACAGCGAGGTGCGAAGCACCGAGCATCCTATATATGTGGCTGGCGGGCAAAATGGATATCATTCCTTTTTGCGGCTGAGGTTTTTTGGCGGGCCAGTTTTTACAACGGAGTTGTTTTTGGGGGGATATCACATCTTTTTGCATGGCTAGTTTTCGAGTGGTACTTATACAATACGGTTCAACAACTTATACAATACAAAAGTACCTACGAGGTAACTAGTAAATGTTTTCCTAAATGAAGTTTTATCCTAGTCAAAATTTAGTAAAAAATTAGTACGCCTACTAATTTGCCTTTTTGTTTCTGGTTTTTGTGACAAGAATAATTATTTTTTGGAAATTATTGTTTGTTATCTGAAATGTGTTTGAAAAATAAGTAGTTTTAAAATTTTTGCGAATTGGTTAAATATTAGTTTTAAAATTTTCGATTAATTAAAACAATCAACAATTTAAAAACAATTATTAAAATTTAATACAATTATTCTTATTATTAAATTTAAAAAAATAGAAAGAATTAGAAATTTGAATAAATTTGAATTAGAAATTTTTTGAAAATTGGTTGCACTTTTTCTTGGGGATTGTGCAAATTTTTGTTGTTGAGAATCATTACAATAATTGTAATTATTGGTGTCGAAGAGAAAGAGGAAAGAGAAAGTTTGCAACTGGTAAAACGCACGTTTTTATACCAAAAATCGCGAATAACTCGAGAACCGTTGGGAAAAGTGCAAAGTGCGCTACCCTCATTCGAAAGCCCATAAAATTTCCTATCGATCCTTAAACAGGCGCCACTCTACGACAATTTTTCTGACCACCGTTCAACTTTGATGTTTTCGGAAATTAGCCAAATCAGTAGATGTGGAATTTATTCACGTATTTTTGGCTGTGGATTAGTCAAATCGATTGAGATTTAGTTCAAAATTATTGAGCATATTCTAGACAACCTAGCGGACATTTTAAGACCAACCGCACCAATTTTCATCAATATTTGCGGCAGTTGTTGTTGAAAATAGAAAAATCACCATAACTCCTTTATTTTTCCTCTTAGGAAGCATTTTTTGATCTCAAATTAAACAGTTTGAAAAGCTGAACACAACTAAAAAAGAAAATCTGAAAAAGCTTCAATTTTGAAGGAGTTATGACCATTTGAAATTCCTAAAAAACACTATTTCCCCCCTAATTGGGGGGGAAATGGGGGGAGGGAGAAAAAATGGTCAAAAGGCACTCCCTTGGAGCATAACAAACGTGTGTGCAAAATTTCAGCTCGATCCGATTTGTCTGCTGGGCTGTAGCCCCGTCAATGAACAACGAGAAGAAGAAGAAGAAGAAGAAGAAGAAGAACACGAAAAACGTGAAAAATAGTGGTTTTAAAATTGTTATACCCCCGACACCTGATGTTCCCAAGAGCTGAAATTTGTTTTACGTCCTCACGTGCCCCTGGAGAGTTGGTGTACAAAAAATCAACTCTCGAGACACTCAGGGGACCGAGCTACGGGATGGTGAAAACCCGAACTTGTTCCGTCGCGTAATCAGTGTCTCAGTCGCTTCGGTTTTCAGGGCTTCGGTTTTCTTGGCGGGCGGGACGCTCCCGCGTCCCTAGATTTGAGTTTGCATTGGACAACATTGGTTTTGTGTCTCTCATCTTTTTGAGATGATGCAGCATGAATTATGGTAAAATAGAACGTATTCTTGTTTGAACATTCACGTGGGCTGAAATTGGTCTTACATTTACTATGGTCGTGGCCGACGGCGGGGGGGGGGGGTTTACTCAGGCCTTACTTGAAAAGTGCTTACATAACATTCGAAACGCCGCCCCTATGCCTGCCCAATTACGAAAAATACTTACCTTCCCTCTTGCTCATCAAACGCCCTTACCGGCCTCCTGGTGTCCTCCTCGTTTCAGTCGGCAGGTGTTCAAGCGGATGATCGGAAGAGCAGTTTCTCGAAAGTGGTTTTGGGGTTGTGAGGCTAATACCACTATAGGACCGTTCACGACCCAGAGAACTAGAGGGTTCAAATCCAACCCCGTCAGCGACGCTTCTCACGGGATCCGGTAAAAATTGGTGGGAAGGCGGGATGGTAGCGTACCGCACGGGATTTTCTTTATCATCCCAGACCACGCATATAGCTCTGTCCCCTTATACGTCTCCCCATCCCCACCACTTCCTGTTCACTGTCAATCCTCCCTTACTGAACCCTTTCCACGGAAGCTTTCGTTCCTATATCGGCAAACCCTCTGGATAACGCCGACCTCGATTTCTCGGCACCCATACCAAACTTGGTGCATTAACCCTTTCGTGCCGCTACATAAATACAGCCTCTTCCCATTCAGCAAGTAGTATTTTTCCAAGAAGGTTAAGCTCCCGAAGGTGAGTTCTTACTACCGCCATCTCTCTGCTGTCAACGTAAACATATGTAGAAGCTTTAGGATGACCTAAACCCCTATCGACTTTTGTTCAGGATCAATTTATGAATAATTCATAAATTTATGAAGTTTATAGTTTCAGTTTTGGAATCCATCAGCTAATCGATGTATAAAATTAATTTTTATACATCGATTAGCCGATGGATTCCAAAACTGAAACTATAAACGTGACATTTTAGGTATGTAATGGACAACATTGGTTAGTAGATCTACTACCTAGTATATCTGCTCCTATGTTTATGCATCTATACATGAATAGTTATGAATATAGAGACCTAAATCAATATTCAATCAAAAGTAGGTCATTTTTAGAATGCATAATTTGAGGGTTTACGTTTCAAGATAAGTACATTCAGGAATTTGAATTTAAAAAAATCCGCCGTCCGTTCAGACCACACCCTTGATGATCCTTGAAACTTTTCATAACCCTAGGTCAGGGGAAAGGGGTACAAAATGAATTTTGAAACTTTGAAAGATGCATATCTCGAAAAATTTGAATATAACGGTTTACGAATTGTGAGAGATTTTAATTTTAAGAATATTTTAAGACCATCTGGAGCTTTTTACAACCAGCCGTTCGTTCACAATGAGGGCTCCAAGTTGGAGCAGATCGAAAGTCGTTAACATGAGGGTTGAATCATGCGGCTGCCTGTCAGGTCAATGTTCATACTGGCCCAGTGGATTCAAAGAGCAAATGGTTTTCAGATATCGAGTTAATTAATAATAATAAGTATTAATAACCAACAATAATTATCAAAAATAAACAATAATAGTTATTATTATTATTAGTTGACACTACTTGATAATAATTAATGATAATTCATAATAATAATTAATAATTATTAATGATAATACATAATAATAATTAATTTAGCATTTGGTGATTTAGACTGCAGGGTGATCTGCAGAAAGAAATTGCAAAGTTTTTATTACATGATGTACAAATCCGTCATGGAGCACTTTGAACACTTATTAATTTGTTTCTATATCTATGAAATGATAATATCATTTATATAATAATTTATATGATAATATATTATATTCTGGCATTTCCTCATTCCAAACAATATCTGACGTAAACTTTGTAATAAAAATTCCAAATTTAATCGAATAAGTTTAAAACTTATCAACATCACCAATGTAAAAGTGATAGGTAGTATGCAGAGGTCACAAAGGCACATCATGGATAGTCATTTATACAGTGTGACGTAACTCACCCCGCGTCCGAAATTGTCCCCCTGCATTTTCTAAAAGTTGACACGAAGACGGAACAAAAGTTGGCATTCTCAGACCCACTGGAATTCCAATATCTTTATGTTCATAACTGCTATTTAAATAGTTCACTGCAAATACAGTTTTCAGTTTACAACATGTTTTAGTTTTATTTCTACATTCTCACTCCGAATAATCTTTTCATAACTATGTACTCATGTTACGATGGCTGTGACATCCCCGACATGCCATCATGGTTCCTCTCATTTCTATCCATTCTTACTAATCAATTAGTCTCTCACAACTAATCCTCACAACTGTAAAACACCAAATTGGCACCCTTAGAAGTTTGAAATTGTATATTTGTGATAAAAGTATGACTGCTAACCTCCCGCTACGGTCTCTTATACCTTATACAGGGAAGCCTCTCGAAAGAAAAGGATCGGGTTCCCACAAATCCACCACAAAGCGCAAGGTGGCAGGGCTCATATACAGGCCATGATTATTTGAACACCCGCCTTTATATCGGATCCAAGTGAAAGACAAACCTGCCTGTACCTTTTGCTACTTTCGACTTCAGGTTAAGTTGAAGACAAGAGAAAGGCTTCACACCGAATTATATCCATACCCACTGGTCCAAAATGTCTAATTGATCCGTGCGATGTCACATGGTGGCGAAAGTGCGGACGATCTAAAAGAGGTGTAAGGTAACAAAAAGCTTGAAACTACGTGAGTTGGTTGATGCCAAATGTTGAGGTTTATTATAAACCATACATCAAAACATAAGCTCGAGTTTTCAAGACATGGAAAAAAATATTAATTGCGGTAAACCGTGATGTTGATAAAATTCATTCAGAACACAGTCAATTGGAGTACGCTGCTCATAAATGTGTTCTGATGGGAGAAACATTCCCATGGAGCTGCGTGATCGATGGATGTATTGTCCCAATGCAATTCACGCTAGAAAACACTCTACCAGGTACAATAGTATAACTCCAATCGAGCCAATGGCTGTCAATAAGTTTTGAACTGGACGTAGTAAGTGGTTAACCCTGATAAGAAGTATGGATAGATGCTGGATCTAGGTACCGATGGAATGGCATAAGAAATTGGAATCTAGGAAGTTCAATGGAATTGGTGGGGATGCAGCAGAGACAGTCGAACAACAGCCAGCCGGCAGTTGAAAATTGGTAGGACACTACGTACTCATCATTTTTATTCAGAGGATACACACCTTCGATGTGGAAAGAGGGGTGAGACAAGGCTGTCTGCTGAGTCCACTACTCTTTGCACTATATGTATACGGGCTGTCCACTGTAACTATGTAACAAACTGGGGGAATCGATCTTGCAGGTAATTTACAACAAATAAATGCCTCCTAGAGTTGTTTGGTTTATTTCTTACTCAACTAAAAATCCGACTTTTTCAACTTCTAAGATTTTTTCGTCTTCTCAACCTTGTCTCTGTAAAAGAGACCTAACTCCCTTAAATTGATGTGTAAAATAAAAGTTGAGGCAACCGTTGGAGAGAGCGTTAAATTTGCTATCTCTCTGATACACAATCCGATTTTTTAAGACAGTACTTATTGATGAAAAAATGGCCAAAATGTGAAGATTTTTTTTTTTATCATCTTTTTTTTAGTTGTTCGCTTTGTTATTACGGAGGTCATTCGGCGGACACTTTTTGGGAAAAACATGCCCAGAATCTAACCTTACCAACGGTATAATTAGTTCTTGTTTTTTGGGGAGAACGTTTTTGAGAAAATGGAGATTGTATGCGAAAAAAGTGTATTTTCAGGCATAGTTCAGGAACATTTTTATGCTGAATCGAATGGTTACGTACCCAGACCCCCTAGCAACGAATTAAATGAGTTTTCAGTCACAATATCTCCATTTCAGGGTGTAGAAAGTCAACGTCATTACTTAGGAAATTTATTTATTTTCGAGGGAGGGCCTTCATAAAATAAAATTACATGAACTGTTCAAAATGTCCCCCGTTCTCGCGAATGCAGAGGGTCGCTCGTCTGCGAATGGAGTCGACCAAACGACCGTTCTGGCGAATCAGATCCCCGATAACGGGAGACATTTTGAACAGTTCATGTAATTTTATTTTATGAAAAATTCTTAGTAATGCCGTTGACTTGACACTTTCTACGCCCTGAAATCGCGATATTGCGACTGAAAACTCATTTAATTCGTTGCTAGGCAGATCTGAGTACGTTACCATCCGATTCAGCTTGAAAATATATTTTTATATATATACCAACGGTATAATTAGTTCTTATTTTTGAGGGAGAACCTTTTTGAGAAAATGGAGTTTGTATGCGAAAAAGCGTGTATTTTCAGTTCAAGCATATATGCTTGAAATATGACTGAAAATACACGCTTTTTCGCATACAAACTCCATTTTCTCAAAAAGGTTCTCAAAAAGCGTGTATTTTCAGTCATATTTCAAGCATATATGCTTGAAATATGACTGAAAATACACGCTTTTTCGCATACGAACTCCATTTTCTCAAAAAGGTTCTCCCTCAAAAATAAGAACTAATTATACCGTTGGTAAGCTTAGATTCTGGGCATGTTTTTCCCAAAAAGTGATTTGCCAAACGGAGTTGCAGTTCGGGATACTACTTTTAAGACCTTGATGTGTGCCGACGACATTGTCATCAGTGCAGAAACCGTAGAAGAACTTCGGCAATATATCGAGGCACTTCAGGAGTTTTGTGACCACTGGAAGCCGCAGGAGAATCTTGCAAAGTCAAACAATGGTTTTAGACGAGGAGGTGGCCTAAAATTGAATGAAACTTGAACATACAGGGGGACACCAGTATACGTTGTTAGCTCTTATAAATACCTCGGCGTTACACTGCTCTATACCTGATGGATAGAGCAGCAGCAGCTAAGTTGAGTATTTCAGTGGCATGCGGCTCCTTCTTTAGACTCCAATATCCCAATCAGCACCAGATACACAGTATTTCAGGCAGCAGCCTGTTCGGTTCTCTGTTATAATGCACAAGTGTGGGGATTTTGAAAGCATCGGGTGGTTGAACAGGTATTCAAGTATTTTGTCAAACGAATTTTTTACCTACCACGGAACACCCCTGATTATTTCATCCATGTTGAAACTATTCACACTCAGCATGCATGGCAAATACATTCTCAAGATTTCGAAGATGCCAAATTATCCGCCAATTATACTGGTTCAAGGAACTAAAAAGTATTGGTGAGCGGCATGGTTGTTCTCTTGTTGAGACTTTGAGGACCACAATGAGCGGAGAGGGCGTTTAGAGGAATCGCAGGTGAAGTTAAGAGCATCATGGATGGAAGCACTCAAAACTAGAGCTCTAGCGACCACCTGTCGAATTTATCGATTTCTGAACAAGGTGAGACCTATAGAGCTCACAGAGAGGAAGCAGAAGGCATAATTGTTCGTTCTGAGATGGGTGTGTCGAGTTCGGGGAGACCTACTGAAGCTCAATAGTCGACCTCATATTCGACAAGAGGAGGGACACTATGAGAATTGCTCAATCCGCAACAAGGGAGTCCCCGAAGACATTCTGCACTTTATGGCGATCTGTCCTGCACTTTCTGAGTTTCGTGTGATTGAATTTGATACGCCTCATTTCAATAACTCCAACAGTTCGAGGAACCTTGATCACTAACAAAATTAAATGGTCAGAGTTGAAAACTGATTTACATTATGAAACTTCCCTATTTGCACAAATAGGTCAGTGCGACCCGACGTCGAGTAATGGCGTCCTAGCGACCTGTCCACGATCAATCATGTCTAATTTGGGAAATGATTCCCCTGTTGTACCGACGTCACCGCCTGACCTCAGGTCAAAATAGAGTCGCAAGTTTCGAACTCCGATGACTAAACTTGGTTCACAATTTTAGTATGCATTATCGTCGTGAAGGCTTTACAGCAAAGTTAACTTCTTCTACCTCGTTCCGATTCGTCGTACATATTTCCGTCATTAGAACCCCTTTTAGTTAGTTAGAACCACTAAAATGGCATTGAACCGGCTATAAAATCTACGCAGAGATAACTTCTACGTAACATCTTCGATTCCACCGCTTGAAAACTGAAAGATTCCGCCCCGATTACCTGCGGGCAGTTTGGAGTATCCTTACAATCCTTACAATTCCGCCCCGAGCCTATCTCTAGAAATTTTAAGATTCCACCCCTCCCCGAGAACATCTCCCCTGTGCACGGAAAACGCAGTTAGTAAAATATGGAAATGATATTTAGCAATTTATTAAGGAAATTTGTCAACAAAGGTTACGGGTTCAAATATTAATTTCGTCCACCTCTATCTATCCTCCCGCTGCCCCTCCACCTTACCTCCTGAAGTGCAGCTATTTCGATCCTGTACCTCGCCAACTCCTCAGCTATTTTCTGCATCATGCCAGGTCTGAGAATTGTTTGGACATTCCACGTGGCAAGAGGAATATCTAGATTTTTCCGTTTCCATTTTCTGTTCCGTTGAGAGCGCCCAAGTCCTTTCCCAGTTAATCGATCCGGCTTTTCCTGTATTTCGTCTTTCGTAACAATGGATTTTTTACTGTGTAGGGTCGGTAGCCCTACGCCAAACCCCCAACCTGGAGGACCAGGGGAATGGTATCGGCACTCCCAACCTAAGAGGGTTGCCTTCACCACGGCTTCCAGACTCCATCCCAGCCTGAGTGCTAACTGCCTATTTGAATGGCGGCAGTATCTCGTCATAGTGCCCTTGATGTGCCCTGCCTCGGCACCAACGAAGCAGCCCCCCCCCCCCCCCCACGCACTAGTGATGACTGCCGCCTCGGTCCGGGACTGCTTATTTGGGTAACCCCTTATTCGCAGATGTCCAGTAGCTCGCCCTATATTAAATTTTATAAATAAATGGATTAAATTTTAATCCATCAAATTATATTACTTAGCGCGGAATGGGCGTATAAATGTACTCTTCAGCAATGAATTATTGTAATAAGTATCAATAAAGTAGTAGGGTCTAACATTAACGCAACTTTGTTGATTGTTGCATAGTATGGTCTAAATTAACCGCAGATATACCGTTTAATCACTATCGTAGTTTTTTCTATAGTGGCTGATTTGATTTTAGAATGGTTTGAATCTAGATTGTGGGTTATATTTTCCCAGGTTTTCAGTTGCCCTCGTCCCTCGAATATAGGAAACAGTAGGGCACCAATAGATAACGGTGGCTTTCAAGAGACGCCCTTGAAAACGAAAAGACTATCAAAAGAGTGTCAAATGTCCACGAACTAACGGCGAATAAAAATTATAATTTTCTAATTCAGTAAACGCGGGAACCCACAGTAAAAGCATAATGGAGTCTGCAACTCGACGGTCACTGCTTTTTTGTAGACCATTCTAATCGATTATTAGCACTGGACGAGGAACTCTTGAATTAAACGGTTTCAGTGGAAGCCCTGCAGGGAGGAATCATTTGTTGGTGTCAGGTGTGACCGGTCTCATGAGATTCTTCCATTGGTCCCCTCTGTGGCCTGTATCTCCCGTCCTTTCTTCAGAGCGGACGATGAGGCCGAGATGGATCTGTCATGGACCCCATCTGGGAAAAAATGGATGAAGAACAAAAGAAAATACATTTAAAGAAGGGTTTTATCGCCGTTATACATAATTTATTACATTGGCGTCCAGTCGTTTTTCGGACTCAGCCGCCCATTGCTCTCCATTCAACTATTCAAGTCGACATTTATTTTAAAAAAAATCCTGCTGGCGAATAAGTGCAATCTCTATCCAAGAAATGATTACTGATTACTATAATATATTATAGTAATCAGTAATCATTTCTTGGATAGAGATTGGATAGAGATTATATATAATGGCCAAAATCACAATAACAGTTACACATTATAAATGCGGTAGAAACCAAACGGCCAAATGTAAGGAAGACGGTGCATTGAACGAAGGCGGTTGAGTATTCGACACGTTGAGTCTATGGCCTAATAAGGTATTAAGTAATGAGCGAACTACACGTCTATTATATTATTGTAACTTATCATAATAATAATGCCCAGTTGAATAAAATTGCTCTTCTTCTCATTTTGATTCTCTCACCTTTATAGACTAATATGAAAAGTACCATTCTCATATTGGTGGATTTTATTCGCCACATGCACCCTAGTGTAGTTCGAATATCAATGATATTCACTTGAAAAAACCTTCTAAATGCCATTCTCCAATATTTTGAGAATGATATGAATGAATATCATGTTTATGAATGTATATGATATGAATTTAATACGTACAATGAAAATGTAAACGAGATTCGATCAGTAGGTAATTAAAGTATACAATTTAAACTGAAACGCCTACAATGCATGGAACGTTTTATATAAAGGAAAATGCGAAGAAATTTGAAGTTTTCATGATTTTTCGTTTGCTTATGCGAATCCATCATTATTATTCTAATTGTATTGATAGTATTATCAAACCCACCTGTGCTATTTAAAATCACCTTAAAATCACTATTGATCGACTAATCGGAGTCATACCTGGACTATGAACAGCAACATTGTTTTCGACCCCATCAATACGAACCTTCCCTCCCTTTTGTAGTGAGGGATAATATAGCTATATATAGCCAATATATGTATTATAGCAAAACAAATATTCTCCCCTGTTTTTCGAATATCTTCTTCGCTAACTATTCAGAAAACTGAGTGACTGGCGTGAAAATATATATTAAACTGAGTGACTGGCATCAAAATTAGCTACCTATATTAAATCAATATTAAAGATGGTACATGATGATAGCTTTAATGAGAAGGTACACGTGTAATTTACATACAAGAATACATATACATGAATCCATTCATTACCGAGACTAGATTCAAGGGAGGCAATGGTCTATTGACATTGCATAGTAACTCAGTAGTGGGACAGGCGATTATTCTCTTTCCAGTGCCTCGTGACCGTTATGCCTAGGGTGGCCTGAACAGAAATTCTTTAGCTCCCAGGGGCCAGGGGAATTCACCTTAAATTGAATGCCTCGTTCAATTCAGGATGTCTGTCATGTGATGGTTGAGCCCATACTTTTTAGACATTAATTTCTAATTGAACATTGAACATTTTTTTATGAAAAATGAAATAAAACCCAGCAACTATTCGACAGACTTCCTACATTAGAAGAGTCAAAATGATAAATGATACTCCAATAGAATTTTCTAGTTGGCGCTCGATCAACGGAAATCACCTTCAACCGCACCTCGTACACACTCGATAGGTTTTTTTCTCTCCCCTGGGAAGTTAGGTAGCATGGGGATGGGAGGTTATCATTTTGGGATCCAACCGGAGATGAGGGGTTCTCATTATAAGGCGACGTTATATATGTTTTGCCCATGGACCCCCAGAGGCCTTCTTCATCATTGCCTATTTTCCGCGCAATGCTTCCCGAGCAAAACGTGATGTCTATTCGTTGATCATACCTTTCCATAATTTTTAGCAACAAAGAGGTCCGACGAACGCGAAAATGAATCTGTAAACGCTGGGCGCAAAACAAGGCGTCCCGACGATAGCTGGCATTCAAGGCGTTCAAGACAGATTACTGAGTACGCTAAACGTTCTTGCGCGTAGATACACAACATAACAACAGCTCAGATACTTTTGGAAAAGACCTCGTATAAATATTTGTAGAAAGGCTGGTAAATTATTAAGTACATCCAAAAAGGCTAGAATACAGACGAAGAACTTTGTTGGTTATGAAGAACCCAAATCAAAGCACTTAGTAGCGACAGGTGGACCTGTCAGGCTCAATTCGACAATGCTGCGAAAGAACACTGCAAATTTTTCCCCAACGGTATCTTCCGTATAGATCGCCCATTGTTTACGGAACATTGATCTAAGAAATTTTCTTAGATCAGTGTTCCGTAAACAATGTCCTTGTGAGTCCCGTAGCTACAAGTAACAATTGGTGAAGTGACTCAAATAGGTGAACAGATTGTAATCTCTGGACGAAAGGGAGGGAAGTTAGTAACTAGCTCGGTGGGGTCTATAATTTATTTTTATAAGTGATGATTGAAACACTTATATCGATGATAATTTATGTAGAATTACTTTGCATTAATATAGACTTTTTTTCTCTGTCGATCCAATTAGCTCATTATTGGAGATAAGGACCACACCTAATTAGGATGGATATAGGAAAATATTGACAACTTTTACCTAATTATTATGCTTTAATTCAAACAAAAATAGATGTCAAACATTTTATAAGAACTTGAACAAATGAAAATTAAACGACGTATCTCTCACTAATCTGCCATTTGGATGTATTCGTGTAGACTTTGTATTGCGACTGATAACGGACGCTCCTTGGTACGTCAGTAATATTGAACGCTGATCTGGACATCCCTGAAGTGCATTGCGTATTACGATCCGCATATTCCGTCCTCCACTCATCTATGAGAGAACATGCTAATACGCTTCTCGTTGATCTTAGTAACAACTGCCCACCTCCACGAAATCTACGTCGTCTAAGACGCGAAAGACCTCAAGACGCTTTGTGATATTATTCTGTTTTTTATTTGCTTGTTATTATTTATGTTCATTATTTATTTATGTCAATTAAGTTATATAACATATAATACATGGACCAGAAACATGTAATTCCGTAATGTAAGACAATCACTGGATTTATACATCATTCATGTTTCATGTAAGTTAGGTGCCTAACCTAAGTTAGGTTGCACTTACCTACTATAATTAAGTTATATCGTTGATAATACGTGTACCAGAAACATGTAATTCCGTAATGTAGGACAATCACTGGATTGATACCTCATACATGTTTCATGTTAATTAGGTACCTAACCACCATAATTCCTAATATTTTACTAAACTGTAAAGACGTCAATTAATCGGCAATAAAGTTCTCCTATTAAAATAAATAATAATGATAATAAAATAAAATATAATAAAATATAAAAACGACAATCCTCCCGTCCGTCGCGTTTAATACAGACGTTTACAGCAAACACAGCATAACAAGCCTTTGTGCCTGATGAAGAGTTGGAGAAAAAAAACTTATTTTTATTAGCCGTTTCAAATTATGCCTCGTTCGAATTTTGACAATTTTAAGCGAGAGAGAAAAGTATTTTATGGTTTACTTCAGATCCTATATGTTGGTGCATATGAGCGGTATTTAGAATTTTCACAGTTTGTCCATCACCTCGAAACCGCATCACATACAGGTTACAACAGGTGTGTCACCCTGGCTTTCCAGTAGCTTTGGCCGAGGCACTTCATTTAGATTCAGTTGCTTGCGTGGGTTAGGGGTTTCAATTCCGTTCTACGCCTTCGCTAACTTCATTTGTTGGGGGGAGCTGTTAGGGGTAGACGGTGGAAACGACAAGTCGTTGAGAGAAGTGTTGGAACCGGTATAATGTTGGACACCAAAATATTTGTGTACACGTCTGCGAATCCATTTCACGATTTGTAAATCGAATTCTGCAATTCGTTTATTCAAATCATGTGTGGGAAATTACACGAACAATGCAGCTGTCATCGTTAGTAAAAATTAAGATGAATCTTGAAGATTCTCCATCATATTTCGTAGATAACGACTAATTCATATTGCAACTTAAAACATTTTGGAGATGACTAAGTGGATACCAAGCTCCTCAAACTGCAGTATCTGTGTAGTGTTGATTTGATTTTCTATATACCTTTCTCTCTATTTACGGTCACAGCTCCGAAATTCGCGGCCATTTCTCTATCGCCCCTCTTATAACCCTCCCATGCCAATTTCGAAAACTCCGATGATCGTAGGCCTACAGTTGAAACACCTTCAAGTTGAATTAGATTGATATTTGAATCAGTAAAATTTACTGCATTTAATGCAATGATCTCATTCAAGTACGGATGAAAGTTTCGAAAGTCGAAAGAAACTCGATTTTGATCTGGTAGGTTAACACACTGAACTGTGTTCGGCTCAATCTAAACAAAATGTCACCAGAATGCAACTAGGTATAATATAATAATTGTACTTTTTAAAACTTACGATATACTTTGGTGAATTATATTTAATTATATTATATTTATATTATATTACACTTATTTCATTAACATTCTCGGCTCTAAATCAAGTTATTGAACATCGTCCAACAACATTAATATTACAAAATCTTTACCATGACTTCTCCTGAAGGTTCTGCTGATACTTCCATCGTATGGTTCCTCATCTCCCTCAACGTATCGAGAAGCGTGCTTACCTCTAAAACGTATTAAATAAAAATGAAAAATACGCTCCAAAGGAGCCGACGAACGCTGACGTGGGGTTAGAAAACGAAAGTGTGGGAGGAGGCGATAGATTGATGTGCCACGACAGCATGACTTCTTTTTTCAAGAGGTAAGGGATCTAATGGAATACATACATCGGACCATGAAAATGTTCGGTTACGTGAAATACAACAATCCGAAGTCAGATGTGTGCACGATTAATTATACGGCTCCATATACAACATGTTCTTCAGACATGTGAGCACCTTTCAAATGTAGACGCGAACCACCCAAGTTAGTGTGCCCACAGATCTCTCATTAATCTAGTGAAGAAGATGGGAGTGGAGAACGTATAGGTAGTACCTGCTCAATCTATCCGGAGAACTACTCATTCCACCATTTTCAATTATAAAAAAATGAAAATGTAACAAACTATTGCCCTTCGAGCGTTTTTGTTGTTTGTACAGAATTTGTTATTATAAGCTATTTCCAACTGAAACCAATTCCGCCACCAGTGCAGGCTGCACTGTGCAGCTACTTTTGTCGCCATTACTATCTAGACAAAAAAAAATTATTTTGGAAAATACTATTTAAAAAAATTCTTTCTTTTTCCACATACCTAGGTATTTTTTTCTTGTCGTCACTACTGGAGCCGTTGAGACGACCAGAAATATACAACGAATCCCAAAGGTGCGTTCACTCCATGTCGATCGGCAAATTCCATCAAACATACAACCCCGTCAGTGGCAGTTGAGATAAAAACATGTGCAAAAGCGGATATTTCTGAAGAAAATGGAATGGTACAAAGGCCATCTTTCGTAATCATAAATCAGAATTGTTCTCTCCGATCCGAAAAGGTGCTCAATTCCCCTCGATTTCTATAAATCAGTCTTTTAGCTGATTTACTACCTACTCACGAACGTTTTTCCCTTCAAGTTTAAAAATCATTGGTGAGAGACCGTTATCACTCAGTCGCGTCGAATCTTAGGTAATAAAACTAAATCTTGGTAGGGGCTGAGGGCAACTCTCGAGAGGAACAGTGGCGTCTACAGTACAAATATTGTGTGGAAGGGCGACTCAATTTTGTTGAGACCAATTGGCTAAGTGTTATTGCAACTCAAAGATGATACGAGTAGGTATTCCCTCAACGTTCCAAGACTCTAAAACCATTCCGGTCGATTCCTCTGGAATCTCCTATCGTATTTACTCCTTTTTCTGTGGATTTTCGTCTATTTTTCGAGCTCTAATTTCATTACTACATACATCGCTCATTGGGTGCAATAGTGTCATATCCCCAAATTTGATGCTTCGGGGTACCTAATCGAAAAAAAAGATTTCATAATATTCCGCTATGAATTTCAAGAAGCGAGTTTTTAAAGCTCTGATTTCTGAGCTTTAAAAACTCGCTTCGTGAATTTCCTAGCGGAATATTTCAAAGTTGAAATGGTTTTTTGTTTTCGATTACCCCAAAGTATCAAATGAGCGAAATATGAAATAATCTTTGTATGTTTGAAAGAAATTAATGAATAAAAATAACAATTCGAGTTTTAATGGAGTTTTCAGGTAGACAACGGGGAATAGCTTACAAATCTGGTGTCTGTCAAAGTGTGTGACCTGGTTGTAACGCATTCGTTCGTTGAATGTTACTGGAAACAATATTTGATTCTTACGGCCGATGTGAATGTAGAGCTTCGCGATTCTTTTGAACGGCGAAGGGGAAACGGCGGAGGCAGAGAATGGACTACAGATGTCAGCGATGTGAATAGGCAGGAAGAGGTGGCAGGAGACAGTTAAAGCGTAATTACCTTTCCCACTCTATCCCGCTCGCAAATGACGTCGGAGAGGAGAAGACAAAAAAGTGATTCTTATCTCTTGGAAAGAATGAAAAGACTCTGGGGCGTTCACAGTTTCATCGCTGATTGAGCGAATGGGTATTCACTGGAATTATAGCGACTGGTATTTGAGTCACACTTGAAGCTATTCGGATAACGGAATTTTAGTAAGCCTGAGACATATAACATGGTTAGGGGTAAAAATGAATCAACTGATTGAGGTCCCACGGGGATGAATAACCCATCCCCTACACAAAGTTACGTTGGAGTTTGGGGTCACTTGAGATCCGTCGTTTGAGTGATAACAGTAAATACCGATGGAGTCTCGAGGGTGACACTAGCCACATGTGAGGGTTAAATGGGATGAGTGTCAGGGGACCCCGAGCACTAGATACTTTCAGTGCTGTCTGCTGACGCTGATAAGAACTACCCCTTCAGTCTTTCTATTATCTCCTTTTTCTGTTCTTCAATGTTCTCGACAAGAAGTGCTATTATTGTGTTGATTTCTTTTCAGATTGTCTCATGATGTTAGTCAGTTGTACTTTTTCAAACAAAATTAGTTGCAACTCCCTATAATCACGTAATACTCGTAGGTATACAAATAGTATGAAACGTTCACTCAATTAAAAAATTATCAGTAGTTCACATCAAGAAATAATACGAGTACAAATAGGTAGGTATGATCATTCCAACTATTAACATTACCAGCCTATTATTTAGCTTGCGTTAATCCTAGAAATAATGCTGATCGAAATGGCCTCCATTCTACTCGTGAGTTGTAGAAATCTAAATATATTATTCATGTTACATTAACGCTGTTCCATCCATTAGTGAGTGAAAAACAAAAGGAGAATCGAGGAAAAAACTTTTAAATCAACATGCAAACGGAGAGGAATACGAACTCATAATTGATACTGTGAAATTCTTAAAATCTGAATGCCTGATTATATCCCCCCCCCCCCACCTACCGAGAGCCTAAAATCAGTAGTAGGTAGTTCTGGGCGTAGCCTTATTGCCTTATAGTGACGCCTCCCAAATTTCGAGGGTTTGCTTAGTTCCATAATAAGACTGAGTTTGAACATAGACGTCTTAGACGTGCAAAATATGTTTCATCAAAAAATGATTTGCACATGTACATGTAGCCGTTAGGTAGAACCTAACAACAAGGGAACCAAGAAGAAGAGTAAAAGGTGTGCCTTCTGTCCAACCAGCATCGACCGGAAATATAGGTACCACTTTCTGCAGTTCTTGTCAAACATTTGTTTGTAAATCGCATTCTTCAATTGTGTGACCTGATTGCAAGGTCGTGTTCATTTAAAGTTTGTAAACAAATGAAGGCTACAGGGGAAGAAGGGTATAATTCCACTATTTGTCGATTTCGAGCTTTCAATGCCTTCTAGAGGCTTTCTGGGAGTAGTTTTACGTGGTAGGTCGGTACTAGTGAAAAACGATTTCATTCCATGATGGTTTGGAATAGTTGATAACTTTTTCTCATACCTTGGCAACGTATCATGAGATGGTTAAGTTAGTTTTTGCTCTCCTGAACATTTTACAATTTTGGAATCGTTCCCTTCTTCCCCTGTACCCTTCAAATAAATCCAGTACCTATTCCTTCGCTTTTTTCAATTGTAATATTTTATTATTGTTTTGACAGTTTATGCAAGGTTTGAAGTCAAGGATGGTTCCAGAAGCATTCAAAAATACATTTCATTGATTATAATTTTTTTTCTTCACTTTTTTATCCTGATAAATTGAATTTCAAAATTGGGTCACAGAGGACTCGTCGACTCCACATACGGGATGAGAACCGCGCCAGCAACCAAGGGTTAACAAGGTAGTTTGGAAAGTGGAGTAGTGGCTTTCAAGAGTTTGAATTCAAGGGGATCTTGAGTATAAAATATGGATTCAGTTGCAGAAGCTCACAACAGGCAACGGAGTTGCCACCCAAGGCACGCGGTTGCCAGACCCTCCCGGTGACACTCAACATCTGGAGAGTTGGGCGTAATAGTAGAGACTCTAAATCAGGCCCTTAGTACTCCATGTGGGCCGGTACCGCATTATCCCCACCGAAGGGGTAGAATACGTCAAGTACAATGGTAGATGGTACAATGGTACAATGGGAGATACGTCAAGTACTTGGGTATACAATTACAAAAAAAAAAAAAACTGATCGATGCATCAACGAGTAACAATGGTGTCCAATTCGTTTTGTTAAACGCCACCATTAGAGGCGGTCAGCACTTCTCGCTTACGTTGGATGACTCATGAGATATTGGGTTCGGCTCGCTGAAGCAATTTCTCTTTCCGTTAGTCCACCTCTTCTCCCACCACTTCAGTAAATCAATCGAGCCGAACTCTCCTACAACCAACAACGCTCATTGGGGACGGATTCCCTTCAAATATCTGAAATAGGAGGCATTCCACAGTTGGAAGAAACGACTGATACATTAAGTAAATTAGTATTTTCGTCGAGCCACCAGATCAATTTGATAAATTAGTGATTGAGAGTTGGGATTTACCATTTCAATTGATTTTTTTGTGGATTTATTGAAGCGGGTTGCAAAAAGTAGGACATCGTTATTACTTTTAGGTTAGGCGAGTTCAGTCAGGAATTTCAAACCATTTCACGGTGATGATCATTGAAGATAATATACTATTAGAGATATCATCCCAAATTTACTTACCTAGTTAATGATTTAAAAACACACTTTTTAGTCATCGAAGAAGACACGAATTGATGATTTCTGTTCCTCAATATTTATTAATGCGCATTTCGGGTAGTTTAAGAAAAGAATCCACACGTCGAATGAATTGGTTTCCGTCCGTCCATTGCACGGACTTTTCCTCTGAAGCCATTCAACTGTGTGAATTCCACATAAATGCATAACTCAAATACCTACACGAGAAGGGTGTGCTTTTTGTCGGACCGTTATAGGGAATTCCAATCCGAATGGTGGGTTTTGTCCGCGACGCTAAGACCGGGGCACGAGTCAGTTCTAAAGAGAAATATCAAAGAAAACATCATGAATATGATCGCATGTACTTCAAACATGTTTCATAACTTCTGTTCAGAGATTTATTATATTCATGTCATTCGATAAGGGGTCAGAATAGTTATCAAAGCGTAGGGATCATTTATACAAAACTCCATTACCGAGATCATGCGAGTTGGTCCAAAAGATCGAAAGCTGGATATGAATTTCAATGGAAATCCGACAGCAAATTTAATATGTGCGAGTGCAACGTAATAATAATAAACCTAATCGGATTCCAGATGTATACATACAGTGTTGGTTATCCGATTTTGAAGAACTTCTGTAAATATTGTGTTACAGACATCGCGCCACTATAAAGTAATGGATGCGTTCGATTTTGGTTTATTATCTACGATAATGAACCATTGGAATCGCCCAAAGAAAAAAAAATTTTAACCCCCCCTCAAAATTTGTTGGTTTACGTTTCAAGATACGTAGATTCAGAAAATCGAATAAAAAAAACTCTGCAAATTCTTGACACAACGGTTTATTATCTTCCTTGTGCAGATCACCCTTCTGTCTATACCAGACTGTGTTGCAAATCGGCACCATACCATATTCTCACCGTACTCATACCATACCATACGAATTTCTTTTCTGTCTTATCATACTGTACTAAATCATACATACAATAATATACCTTACCATACTCATACCATTTCATACAAACCGAGTGAATATGGAAATGTCATCCATTTCTGACCTATATTTAAAATTTCAAGTATCTAGCTCATCATCAAAATTTAATTTGTTTAAACAAATAGGTATTATTTAAACAATTTTACAGATGAGAAACCGGGTGAATATTGCATTGTGATCCATTTTTGACCTATATTTAAAATTTCAAGTATCTAGCTCATTATCAAAATTTAATTTGTTTAAACAAATAGGTATTATTTAAACAATTTTACAGATGAGAAACCGGGTGAATATTGCAATGTTGTCTATCCCCGACTCACGGTTAAAATTTCTAGACTGTAGTTTACCGGGAAGATGAAAAAAGGTAGTTTTATTCTGGGCGTCTGGAGGTTGACCCACGTAGCGTCCGTTTTCGACGCAAAAGTTTAGTGTTTTTCCTAAACCTTTGCGCGCTCACTGTGAACGAACGGCTGGTCGCACAAAAATCCAATTGGTCTTAAAAGATTCGTAATTTTTTAGGTCATTCAAAAGTGAACTAAAAATTACACGATTCAGTTAAATATTTTGAGATATGACATTGTCGAAATTTTAAATTTCGTTTTGAACCCCTTCCCCTTGACCTAGGGTTATGAAAAGTTTCGAGGATCATTGTGGGGCTGGTCCAAACCCAGAAACCAAATTTCGTAATTTTAGCTCAACGCTAACTGGGCAAAGTGGCGCGGACGGCGGACGGCGTACGGGGGACGGCGTACGGCGTACGGCGTACGGTGTACGGCGTACGGTGTACGGCGTACGGCGGACGGACGGATTTTTTTTTATTTGATTTTCTGAATCTACGTGTCTTGAAACGTAAACCAACAAATTTTGAGGGGGGGTTAAAAAAATTTTTTCTTTGGGCGATTCCAATGGTTCATTATCGAAGATAATAAACCAAAAACTCTGCAAATTCTTGACACAACGGTTCATTATCTTCTTTGTACAGATCACCCTTCTGTCTAGATCACTAGGTCTAAATGTCTAAATCCTAAATGTTAGATTAATTATTATTATCAATTATCACTAAAATTAGTTTTATAAAATTAATTTTATTAACAATTTTATCAAGTACCTAGTGAAAATTATTGTAATTTATTGTTTGGTATTAATAATTCGTATTTATTATTAATAATAATTATTATTAATTATGATCAATTAATACGATATAATTCTGGGGTTTTAAATACTACGTCGGTAATAATAATTATTTTATAGAAAAATTATTTTTCTATAAAAGAAGTACCTACCAACAAACATTCGAAATTACCTTCATTTCCGTAGCACGAAACGCACCTCAGAACTACAAAATGACATGACTTAAGCCATATGATGTTCCAAAGAGCTTGTTAGTATGAAAATGGACCTGTATTTCAACAGTTTGATTCACGATCGGGTTGTGAGGCACAATCTTTGAGCCGTAATTGTGAACGAACGGCTGGTCGTACAAAGCTGCGGATGGTCTTAAAAAATTTTACGGAACAAACTCTATCTAAATATGAAATAAAAAACATACCGTTTGATGGGAATTTTTCGAGATATGGAATTTTCAAAATTTCAAAATTCGTTTTGAACCCCTTCCCCTTGACCTAGGGTTATGAAAAGTTTCGTGGATCATTGTGGGGCTGGTCCAAACCCAGAAACCAAATTTCGTAATTTTAACTCAACGCTAACTGGGCAAAGTGCCTCGGACGGCGGACGGCGGACGGCGGACGGCGGACGGCGTACGGCGTACGGCGTACGGCGTACGGCGTACGGCGGACGGACGGATTTTTTTTTATTCGATTTTCTGAATCTACGTATCTTGAAACGTAAACCAACAAATTTTGAGGGGGGGTTAAAAAAATTTTTTCTTTGGGCGATTCCAATGGTTCATTATCGAAGATAATAAACCAAAATCCGTACGGCGCGCCGTACGCCGTCCGCCGTCCGCGCCACTTTGCCCAGTTAGCGTTGAGTTAAAATTACGAAATTTGGTTTCTGGGTTTGGACCAGCCCCACAATGATCCTCGAAACTTTTCATAACCGTAGGTCAAGGGGAAGGGGTTCAAAACGAATTTTGAAATTCTGAAAATTCCATATCTCGAAAAATTCATATAGAACGGTATGTTTTTTATTTCATATTTAGATAGAGTTTGTTCCGTAGAATTTTTTAAGACCATCCGCAGCTTTGGACGACCAGCCGTTCGTTCACAATGACGGCTCAAAGATTGTGCCTCACAACACGATCATGACTCAAACTGTTGAAATACAGGTCCATTTTCATACTAACAAGCTCTTTGGAACATCATATGGCTTAAGTGATATCGAGTTTGTTGTTCTGAGGTGCGTTTCGTGCTACGGAAATGAAGGTAATTTCGACTGTTTGTTGGTAGGTACTTCTTTTATAGAAAAATTATTACCGACTCAGCATTAAAAACCCCAGAATTATATCGTAATAATTAATCATAATGAATAACAATTATTATTAATAATAAATACCAATTATTAATACCTAACAATAAATTATAATAATTTTCACTAGGTACTTGAAAAAAATTGGTAATAATTAGTGATAATTGATAATAATAATTAATCTAACATTTAGGATCTAGACATTTAGACCTAGTGATCTAGACAGAAGGGTGATCTGTACAAAGAAGATAATGAACCGTTGTGTCAAGAATTTGCAGAGTTTTTTTATTTATTTTTGGACAAAAGCCGTGTTTTTTTTTTTTTTTTTTAAATATATTCTTTATTGGCATTAGTTATACACCTTACAGCCAGAATTGATATAAATAAATTATAAATAAGTATAAGTGTCAAATAAAAATAAAGATTACTTCAAATGTTTCGATCAATGTCTTTAAAAAACTTGAAAATATTTAAATAAACTTCAATATACACTGAGATCAAACTATACATTGAGATCAAACGGGTTTTCCACTAACTTAGTGATAGAATTAAATAAAATCGTTCTTTCTGACCTATATTGTGGACAGACCAACACAATGTGGTTCAAATCCTCACAAACACCACATTGCTCGCACTCACTATTGTTCAACACTCCGATTTTGCGCAGGTACGACCTACACAGACCATGGCCACTTCGGAGTCTGGAGAGGGTTGAATAAAAACTTTTTCCTTTGCCAGCCATGTTTTTGTACCATGGTGATGTTGGCACGGACGGGAAAAGGGTCCTATGCTGGTTCCCAGATGGATAGGCGTCGTGGTACTGCTGCCATTTTCGCTTCATTATTATTTTTGAGTGGGCTTCCATGTCTGAGTGAGGTAGTGGTACAGTGGTGGGATCACCGGATAGAGCTCCTTCTTTTGCATTACGGTCTGCGGCTTCATTACCGACAACACCCAAATGTGCCTTCACCCAAACAAATCCAACGCTGACTCCCTGATCCTCCAGATCACAAAGCTGGGATAAAATGCGAGCAAAAAGATGGGACAACTTAGATGATGGTCCCAAAGACTGGAGAGCCCTGGTGACGCTTTGGGAGTCCGTCACAACAAGTATCGTACCGGTAGTTTCTCCTCGGGAGATCGCCATGTCCAAAGCCTCGATGACTGCGACACACTCAGCCGTGTATATGGATGCAAACTGGGGCATAGAATAGCATCGGGACGTATGTGTGATTTGCTCGTAAAAACCACACCCGACTTTACCCTGCATTTTGGAGCCATCTGTGAAGTACACTCCACGAAGAGAAGCCTGCTTCTCCATTACTCTCCTAAGTAGTTGTTCGGCTTCATGAAGAGTAGTATTAGCTGAAATGTTGGGGATCAATACTCGAGGACGCCTAGTGAGGAGCTTGTAGGGCAGAAGAAACTGTGCGGGTCTTGTGCTCGTGTATGTGAGGTGAGTTAGAGACGATAATTCCACGAAGCTATCACATAGTAAGGGTTGTTTCTTCTTTTTCCAGTAGTCCTTGGTGAGCACATCGACTGATAATTGAGCTACTTTGGAAAATATAGAGTGGTGTTTGGCATATAGGGCCATGAGATATCTGTCAGATAACATCCCGCGTCTAACAGACAGTGGCGGCTCTCCTACTTCATAATGTAGAACATGAATGTGAGTGGAGTTGAGTAACCCAAGAATGAGTCTCAAACACCGATTTTGGATCTTGTCCAATCGTGTTAGGGAGGTGTCACTTGCATTACCGTACAAAATACATCCATAATCGATTATGCTTCGAACTGTGGCCCTGTACAACATCAATGTCACTGCAGGCTCAGCTCCCCAGTGTACTCGGGAGATTGCTTTATGGATATTTATATATTTTTCAACTTTACTGCATATATGGTTCACATGGTTGTTCCAGTTTAGCGTTTTAGTAAGTTGAAGGCCCAAGAATGTGACTTCCGATCTAATTGGGACATTTATGCCACCCAAATCCATAAGGCTCCCGATTCTAAGCCTTCTTTTTCGCGTAAACGGACATACTAGTGATTTTTCTGCCGAAATACGAAGACCTATCTGTTCCAAGAAAATTCTCACTGACAGCACCGCTTGTCGCAGCCTCGTCACACACTCATTGACATCCAGATCAGCCGTGTAGATGCAAACGTCATCAGCATATTGGACCATAAAGACGTCCTCCGGCAGTTTCGACTCCAGATCTGAGACGTAAATAGAGTACAAAAGCGGACTCAAAATACTTCCTTGAGAAAGTCCCCTGTGGGCCATTCTTGGACCATGAAGTTGGCCATTTACTCTCACAAAAATCGAACGCTTTGCTGTGAGGTTGTAAATATTACGCACGAACACCATCGAGATCCCTTTTTGACTCAGAATTCTGGTAAGAATAATTGGATCAACGTTGTCGTATGCAGAGGAGATGTCCAAAAACAGCGCTAAGGTTGTGTAGTTTTTTGTCAGGTTAGATTGGACATCGGTTACAAAAGAAGTGAGGGCATCTGTTGAGGATCTATCGCATCTGAAACCAAATTGCGATTGTGGGAGTACATTATGATTCTCCACCCACCACTGAAGTCTTGCTTTGATCAACCTTTCCTTTACCTTCATCATACATGACGCCAAAGCAATGGGTCGATAGGAAGTGGACATACCTGTAGGTTTTCCAGGTTTCCTTATGGGGACGACAACAACCTCTTTCCATTCTTCAGGAAATTCACCAGTTTTCCAAAAGCTGTTCAAAAGATGCAACAAAACCCTTTTCATTCTATAAGGCAGATTTCTAATGAAGGAGTAATGGATTTGGTCCAATCCTGGCGATGTATCTAATCGGTTTCTCAATGCGGACTCTAGTTCCATCATGTTAAAAGGGGATATCAAGGTTGGGGTATCCTCACAGTCGATGAACTGTGGGGACTGTGCTGGAGCAGTATCAGGAGCTATCGTTTTTAAAAATTCCTGAATCCATTCCCCCTCCGGTGTGCTGTAGCCTGTGTTTGCTTTGGAGTTTTTAAGCTTTCGAATACGGCTCCAGATGGTGGTAACAGGAGTTGATTTTGAGAGTGAATCACAAAATCGTCTCCAAGACGTTTGTTTTGCTTCTTTATAAATTCTTTTCATAGACGCATTGGCCTGTTTCATGGCCAAAAAATTTTGGAGCGTTGGTGAGTTCTTCCACGATCTATATGCAATTTTATTTTTGTTGTTAGCTTCTTCACAGACTTCATTCCACCATATGTTGAAATGTTTTCTATGATAGGGCCTGTTTTGAGGGATCGTCTTAATACAGGCATCATTTATCCATTCAATAAAATCCTTATACGTTATCGAATAATAACCACTGTTACTTTCCAAACGGTTACCAGTTTTATGTCAAATTATAAATAAAAGTAAGTAATTTCATTATTCTCACATTAATTCTCGCGTCATTCATTTCCTTCCTCAAGATCTTCCTTACATCTAACAAGATAAATTGGTATGCACTTGTCATCGAGGTATGTTTGTATATAAACGTTGTATAAAATAAACTTGAAAGAAAAAACAACAATATTTTAAATAAATCAATCCAATATGAAAAAAATCCACAGTTATGCAGCATGGCTATAAGAGCGAATTTTCGAAGAAATAATTGGTTTTATGTAAAATGTCTCCACTAAAGAACATGATGTCCATGAAGAACATCTCAAGTATCAACCACGTTTCTTCATCTTCCAACGATTGAGGACGTTACTATCAATGATTGTTATCTATGTAGGACGTTACGTTACTATCTATGTTTGTCGTTGAACTTCTGTTAAATTATATAATAATATTATATAATTTAATTATTAATTACCATATATTATATGGTAATTGTTTTATAACATACTATAAAAAGTGGCAATTAATATATTCATTCATTCATTCACTATGTGGTTCAATTCAAATAAACTCATGATTAATAAATCAAAGACCCAATCAATGATCTTTGGACTCCGTAATCTTGCGCACATTCATAATAATCCTCCCTGCTCTACAATTCTTGGCGTTCAAGTGGACCCTCGTATGAATGGGAATGCACACTGTGAACAGCTCGCCAGATCTTTGAGCAGTGCTGTTTTTCTTCTCCGAGGACTTTCCGATCGTCTCCCTGATTTTGCTTTACTTACGGCTTTTCATGCAGTATTTCAAAGCCGTGCATCTTATTCTATTTTATGCTGGGGTCACACGCCAGCTTCGGCTGTGATCCGTTATATTTTATCTGAAGCTGTGGGAAGCGTCGACGTCTTTCCCTATCAGCAACTCCGAAGTGCCGACTATCCCCGAGATTACATCCCCAGCTTGCGGACGTTATTATGGACCCTCTTTTATCACCTACCAACATCAAGAAAGAGAAAAAAAAAAAATCTGAAAAACAGATTCGTAATTACGAAAACTTAGTTATCAGGATTTGAGTTAACCTTGTAATTCCTTTTCATAGATTCGCAGCTTCACGTAACTCTATCTATTGGTGGGGTTTAAAGTTTTATAATGCTGTTCCCCAAGAAATTCGTGAATTAGGTAGAGGTGAATTTAAGAAATGGACTTCAAGATTCCTTGTAGACTTGGCACCGTACTCTTTTGATGAGTTTTTTTTTTACAGCTGTTAACAGGTTTGACATTTAGTACTTTAGGACATTAGTTTTTATTTAGAGAGTTTATTTAGCCATAGATTACTGTTACTAGCCGAGGACCACTTGTATCAGTACTCGTGTTAGAATCAGTTTCACTGTTTTATTTTCTAGTTTGAATTTGTGTAATGTTATTGGTGCGAATGTATTTATTGTGTGACGGAGGCTGAGTGAATGGTATATTAAATATATTAAACAAATTTTGTTTCGATTTTCATTGTTCCCTTTCACTATTCTGTTATCAGCCTGACTATTTTGATCTTCATATTTTTGACTATTGTTATGCACAATGTGTGATGGCAAATAAAAGTCTCTCTCTCTCTCTCTCATCTGAGCTCGTGGTTATCCACTCATTATGAGAACAGGTTTCAACAGTTTATCCCATCTCTGTTCAGCCACTGCCTGTGTTCGCGTGAAATCACGCCTTTCCTTCCCACCATCCTTCACTCAATCTGCTTCTCTAACAGCAGCCCTCAAGCGCACGAAGGAAAGTTTACAGGGCGAACGCCCTTCAACCATTCTCAAACCTGAGTTTATGATAGAAACCACAAAGGGACTGTACGTAGGGTTCGTAATAGGGACTGTAAGGCGAAAGTAATTGGATAATTTCACCAAGTTACACTTATATTTATACTTATATTTTTTTGGTAAATTGGGCATCTGCCCGTTGAATTATGTAAATAAATAAATAAATTATCCGGGTTCATAGTTTTATGAAAACCCAAAAAAGTAGAAAACAACAGTGATGGCCAATCTCACACCAAACGGGATGTTACAATGAAATAACTTGGTGCTCCATGCTTTATATATTTATGCTTACCGACCTGCTTATCAGCCAAATGTTTCATGATCGGTGCGTTCAGCATTATAATAAACATATTATATCCGTCAGAATGTAAGCCTAATTGCAGCAAATTTTTGGGTAACACACGTACTGAACTGAACATCCACACAACGGTGCGTAGATTATTAATTAATAATAGAATTATTCTATTGATGTTGATTTCCCCTGTTCGAAGGAGTAAAACCGTTCTACAGTAGTGGTTCAATTAAGAAGAGCAATAACAATGCGATTCCAATAACGAATGTGTAAATTGAATTGTAGGAAATTAACAAATTGTAGGAAATTAACTTCGTGGGCCGAAGCTCAGTTGTTATGTTATTGATATGCCAAACATATATCGATTATTTGAAAAATGTCAACTAAGGCAAACAAAAAATAATTTCAGGGTTCGGACGATTTTTCTGCTATTGTATATTACGAGTATTGTAACTTCTGTTATCGTATGAATCATAGTAATGAATAGTTTAACCCCAACTACTTATATCTCTTTTATGAATTGTACTATAAATATTGTATTCCTTTACTGCTGTAACTTGAATAGTCAAAGTGACAAGTATTAATAATTCACAGTAATCCCCCATTCGGCAAGGACTTATCGATAAGATGTTGATATTCCACGTATTTGTGCGGAAATACCGCTTGACACTATTGGTGTTTAATTTTCCGAACCTTGTGGATTTTTATATGTGGATAAACGACACCGTTTTATTCCAAGTTTCCGAGATATGGCGTTTTGAAAATGGTAATCACTATTCCTTCCTTTGGACCTATTGTCGCGCTTTTAACATGCAGGGTCTTGTAGTTCAAATTACAACACGATGATTTTCGGTCGAAACGCTAATATATGTATGTTGTATTTGGCGAAAATGAAATGGCGATATGTACAAACAAATGAGATGATTGGATGATATGTATATATACATATCTTGTATATATACAAGATGGGGTTGCTTGCAACCAATGAAAGCGACACGAACGCGTTGTGATCCTCGGAAAGATAACAGATTTTGAAAGTAGGTTTTTCCCAAGGAACGGTAATAATCCAGGAAATTAGAAAGCCAGTTAGTTTGGGAGATCGGAAAATATTAAATTATTATGGAATTACCATGAACTGAGAGGCAGCGGCCGAACACCTATGTTTGTGAGGACCATGCCAATCTTCTAATTTGTCAGGTAATTTTGAAACGGCAATGTGCTCTCGATCAACTTATTATACGTATCTTGGTTGTGATGCATATGGTAATCCACCAAAAATCCATCAATTCTGAAGGAAAGTTGAACTTTTTTTTTTTTTGTCAATTTTAATGATTATTTATTGAAAGCTATTAACCAAGACAAGATGGTAGGGGTTTTCTTATTTCGGATAAAACTTTGTGACTCAACTTGTTACCACGGCGTTTTACCACTTCGTTTTGAATATTGTGGAGGATGCGCTCGGAGGTTGACAATCTATTGTTGTTTATCGAACGTTTCATAACAGCTCTGAATCTTAAATCAAACGTTAAGATTTCTTGAGATAGAAGGATTAATTGATTCCTCGTTGGAAAGGCTCTTGTCCGGGCGACCCAATGGGAAACTGCTGGTTACAGTAGGTGCGGGTGTGGAGGGGATACGCTAGGAATGGCAGGTGGTTTCCTTATCCCGCGATCTCCATCAACTCCATCCCCTTCTGGTCTCTTCTCTCCTGATAGATTCTAATTTGAGATGTCAAGAACTCCGTCTGACTAAAGGGTCTTCACTGCCCTGTTGGTATTCCTGGGTTTCTCAGACGTTTAGATGAGCTCAACGATCAACAATCACTTCCAGGCTCTGACACGGTTAGCCGGCTGATCAGAATTCATGTTCAATTGTTTTGCCGCTCGGTGTAGTTAATTCAGCTGGGGTAATAATGCCATGGACAAATTCAATCATTTCTCATACGTAAATGTTTAAATATATCAGCAGTAAATCGGTGTAGGTATATGAGATTGTGCTGTCAGATCAGCGTATGAATAGTTATCAAAATGAACGCGAAATACAAATGCAAACCATAGCACAATTATTGACGAACAAATCAAAGGTTTAGACACAGCAGCATGCAAATTTCTATTGAAATGTATTTCGGTAATCTGCGAAATTCTCACCTGAAATATCAATGATATTTTCAAATGACGCTAAGTAGGTCATTACGCCAGTACCTATGTGATTGATTTCTTCCTTCAAATTGAATCGGAGCAGACATTTACTGGAAGAGAGAAAGTAATGTAATATGTTGGTATCGCATGAGCTCTCGAGCCATCTCCCTGGACAAATTGTTTCAAATCTAAACATCAGTGGTTGAGTACTGAGGGACTGGTCAACTGACCACAAAGCTGACCTCTTGCGTCGCGATCTGACATAATCCTCATCGATGGAGGTGAGTACCATTTTGAGAGAACATAACACCGAATTATTTTGATGACAAAGGGAAGAAAAGGAGAACTTCGACGTTTAACCGAGGGAAATTTCAACTCGAATCAGTTCAGTTGTTCAAAGTTGATAGAGGAGCAGAGAACCACTCAGCAGCACTCCTATCAATTCTACAGGTATAATGATTATAACCTTTTTGGAAATTTTCCCTTGTGATATTTTTTGTTTTGTTTATTATATTTATTGGCATTAGGTAAATACTATACAGCCATAGATAAATTATAAACTTTCAAATTGTCACATTGCACTTCTTAATAAAATTAAATAATTCTGTGTAAATGAAAATGTCTCTCTCCTGTAGAATTTTGGCATAATTGAAAGGATTCTCCACTTTTGGTGCGATCCTGTTGAAGAACTGTAGTCTGGGTTGTACGAAGGCGTGGCATTCCATGGTAGAATGTTCGAGCTTTCCGTTTGGATCTCCACATTCTCCGCATACTGCTGTCTCCCTCCTGCATATTCTGCGCAAGTACGCATCGCAAACACCATGGTTTGCTAATATACGGGATATTATTCTTCAATATTCCCTCTGTACTTGTTGTCCCGCAAACCATGGTTTCTTGGGTAAACACGGTTGAATGGATTTGTAAAATTTCCCTTCGTGGCCCGCTGAGAATTTGGATTGCCAGTTGTTGCGGTGATGCTGGAGTATCGATGGAAAAAAATCCTCAACCTCCGTGTCAATTTTCACCATGGTTCCGGTCTCTGCTCCCTCTTTCGCTAGTCTATCGACTACTTCGTTTTCGTGGATGCCCGAATGTCCCTTGACCCAGAGTAGTTCGACACATCGCCCGGTATTCGCGCATCTGTTCAGAAGTCGTAGAGGTGTCGTGGTTTATCCATTTGAGGCACGGTGGAAGGAGTAAGTGCTGAGTTTCTGTACGGTACTTGATGAGTCCGTGCAAATAACGGTAGTCGCTTCTGTTGCTTCTTCTGTCAGAACGAATTCCATTGCGAGGATAATTGCGGCTATTTCCGCGTGAAACTTGAAGTTAACCCTGGCAGCTTGAACTTTGCTTTATGGTTCCTTCCTAAGTTCCAAAAGCTACTTCCCACGGTTCCTTCTTCCTGGATCCATCCGTGAAATCAGATTGGCCCTAGGGAATTTCGTCTCGCAAAACTTCTTGAACTCTTGGTTCATATTTGAACTCGAATCAGTTCAGTTGTTCAAACTTGATAGAGGAGCAAAGAACCACTCAGCAGCACTCCTATCAATTCTACAGGTATAATGATTATAACCTTTTTGGAAATTTTCCCTTTTGATATTTTCAGAAGAAGAAGGGCTTATACAGGTATACAGGTATGTTGGTTTATTCATGGCACAATTATATCGTACTTATTGGTTTGATTTTAGGTAAGTGCTGAATGTAGTGAATCTCCCGTTGTTATCCTCTCTTATGAAGCTCCCTACAATAATAATTATTGTGTGCAATATAAGTAGCTATGTCGATGCCAACCCTATCAACTACATAATTCCGGAGCAAGTTTATTTATAGAGCAGGTTACGATCAATAAATCAACATTCATGTGTTACGAATCTCGTATCCGCAAAGCCTCTTGATTGCAATGATTACAAGGGTGCTGAAATGTTTCTAATTTCGTTGAATCAGTAGCAAAGTAAGGCGATTCCAATTAGATTACGCTCCTCTTAGATGTCGAACCTAACAAGTCAAATTAAGTGTGTAAAGGGAAGTTGTAGGGCCTCCCCACCCTAACGATCAAAGCAATATGCCAGACGATAACCAGCCATCCGTGTATAGTATTTGAAGTGTGAGTAGCGAAGATCAACTAAGATGAGCCATTCGTATTGTGTTACCTTCAATTTGACGGGAGCACTAATATAACGCAACATAACGGTGATATTCTCGGTTGCTAACTAGCACTTGGTTTGCGAACGGGAAGTTAAATTACCGTTTAAATTAAAGTCAAATTAACATAATTAAATCATACAGGTGCAGGTAGAACTCACGCCATCATATTTTTGATAATAGTAGCCCTTAAAATGTGTGGCTTGCTACTGCCGGTCTCCAACCGTCCCTTTCCTTTCTAAACATATTCGACTAAATGAGACCACAACTGAACGTGCCTGAATACCATCTCAGAGCATGTGGTCCCAAGCCACCTCATCTATGAACATGGGTGAACATATTCTGAACGGCCGCTACCTAGAAATGAATTGTTCTCTCAAGATATCAGTAGGGACTGTGTCGGACGAATGAATTAGTCACCTCCTTCTTTGAGATGGTCCTGTGGGTGATTGAATTAGTAACATATCGACAGCCCCGCTCCAAAAGCCTGTAAGAACAATTTTTTCCGAAAATAAGGTTTTGAGGTTCACTGGTAAGTTTGGGCCTTGTCCACTCGCTAATAGAGACAAATTGAGCTACAGTGGAAAAACATCCTCAAAGGATGTTTTTAGTAATTTAGTAATTTTTAGCAATTTAGTAATCGTTTCCTGAACATTTTTTGTTTTTGAACGTACAGGCTTATGCAGCAGGGCTTTTGCAGCTGAAACAATTGTTAATATATTCTGCTGAACTATATTTATTTGAACTGATGACAAGATGGTCATTACTGAGCTGCCGTGTTTGTTGGAATCATCTACATTTCATCTCACGGAAATCCTAATAATAATATTATTATTAGGATTTCATTTATAATAATATTATTAGGATTTCTCAACACCCCTATTTTCTCAATATTATATTATAATATTGAGGAAATAGAGATGTTGAGAAATATGTAGCTTCACTTACGAGGTAGGTAGCGACCGCCACTCCACAACGTAAGCACTGACAGCTGTTGCAAAAAAAAAAAAAAAAAAAAAAAAAAAGACAAGCAGTCCCAAAAAGAAGACTTTTAGTAGAAAATTCAGCAAGTGACGTTTTGTATTCCGTATAATTTTGTACAAAATATAAGTTTTTTTTAGTACGTTTTTAGTACGTTTCGAGTTTTTCCTTCATTCTGCATTAGTTTCGGACCCTTTTGTCTAAAGAATTTTCGGACAAGAGATGTACAATGTGATGTAAATGTCAATGAGAACGACTTGCCCTAGGGAACGTCGTAACTTCACTAACTGAACTGTTTTTCCGCTGTAGCCACCCCTCTCCTTTCCATAGCTGCTTCTCCTGCCATCGGAGTTTGAGTAGAAGTGGAATATTCTAGAACCAACTTGCTTTTTAGCGAAACCCTCGTTATTGAGGAACAACGAAACCCTCATTATAAGTACCCTAGTTATCTAGAATTGACGAGTTGGTTAATTGTAATTCGGTATGACTGTAGGTTCACTGATCTGAACCCGTGAACGTAATGTTTGTTCTTCCATTTATATTTTATAGAAACGCTAGCGTATAATAAAAAAAACCCTTCATAATCAAGGATATCATTATGAAAGGGGGTTTCGACGTGGAGGTCACACGTCTCGAGACTGGTGCCATTGCCTGCTATATTTGTCTCATGGTTGATATTGACCCAGTAACCTTCATAAGTTCCTGCCTCTGCAATAAATTGGATGAAGTAAAATCATGTTCAGTTATCAAATCGCATGTCTGCCACCTAATTGAGCTTATACAGCTCCTTATTTATTTCAGCAAGGAAAATGGGATATTCTCCCTTAACATTCTTCGTATTATTCAAGCGGTAGTCTACGATGGAATCAGTTTTGCTGTTTTTATTTTTATTTTTTCTAATGCTATTATATTTGCGTGTCGAGATGATATTTATGATAGTTTCACGACGAAATGTGCAATATGGACGGTTGGAAATTAGAAAAAGTCGGTGAAAAGAAGGAAAGGGCAAGTCGGAACCGAATCCCTGACCGACTGAATTGGGCGACTGGCATACTTGTTATGTTTCAGGTTGTTTCCTGGTAGTTCTGATTAGCCTCACAATACTTCTTTTTTCCTTTCAGAATACCGTGATACAAACGATTGTGGAAGAGCTGGTGGTAGCCGAATTTCTCAGCCTCCAGGAACTTCTGTGAGTATAGACAGTTTTTCAGTAGATACCTTGATTGAACTCGCTTCTTGAGTTATTTGGCCTCCCAGGAATTCATCAATCGATTCCACATCAAAGTCCAAAGGGGGATGATTCATTAGTTCCGCTTCCGTGGTTTCCAATGAAGAAGGTCCTTCAGCTACAATAAGGCCCCGCTCATTGAAGTTAGCTTACCAGCAATTAAATGTTAACGCCGAGTACCAAACTTGCACTAATTTCCTCCCACTCGAACAATGGAGGATTAAGCGGGTCTGGAGAAGGTCGCAATTAGAGGGGTAAAATTTACGAAAATGCTCCTTCATGAGGAACCAAACAACAAACAGAAAAAGAAGTTTTCCCGGGATTCATGAGAGTTTGTTTTCAGTTAGGGAAACATTTTTCGAGTCGACTTTCTGAATATTAATCTTGGTTCTCGGACCGCCGCTAAAAAAGAGATTTCAGTATCCAAATGAAGAAAGGTAAAGTTGATGTTGGTGGGAAGAGGTAATCGCAGCTCGTAAGTAATATTGTGCTTTACTGATGAAGGCTTTCAAACACTAACGCTTGTATATGAACCATTTTGAGCTTCGACTACAAGGGTCCGAGTTTTGTTCGTCATATAGAGCGTCTCACGGCATCTTCCCACATCGTCATTTTTGGCCAAAATGAGTTATGCATACCATTCGAAGCGTCTTCTCCCGGTGGATCGACCTAACTAAGTATAAGTTAGGTACTTAAGTTAGGTAACACTAAATCTCACGATTTATTATACTGAATTACTCAGTAAACATAGTCAGTGGTAGATGGTTTTTTGGCTCTGCTGAAAAGTTGCCGAAATGACGATGTGGGAAGTTGCCGTGAGACCCTCGATATGTACCTTTGTAAGATATTTTGAATAGCATTTCAATGTGCCAAGTTTATTTTCAAAAACATACCTATTCAACTCTTTATTCACACATGTAACTGATCAGGCCGAGCTGTATCCTTCCAACAGTTCATAAAAAAAAAAGCCATTCAATTATCATCACAGTTCATATTATAAGAGACGTTCACTATAGTTGACAACTAAAATGTGGAAAACTATTAAACTCAACAACATTCTTATTCTATTTTTTTTAAATTTAAAAAAAAATAGAATAAGAATGTTGTTGAGTTTCAGGGGCTACACCATACGAGTATTAGTTTCTCGGATACATGCATAGGACTTGAAAGTTCATTAGTTCCGGCTTTCTCTAACAAAAATGTGGTTCAAATGAAATTAAAATATTTTTCCATAAATTAATTGAGAAAACTCTGCAAATTCTTGACACAACGGTTTATTATCTTCCTTGTGCAGATCACCACTTCTGTCTATACCAGGCTGTGTTGCAAATCGGCACCATACCATATTCTCACCGTACTCATACCATACCATACGAATTTATTTCCTATCATACCATACCATACTCATACCATGTCATACGAACCGAGTGAATATTGAAATGTCATCCATTTCTGACCAATATGTAAAATTTCAAGTGTCTAGCTCATCATCAAAATTAAATTTGTATTATTACAAAAAGGTATTATTTAAACAATTTTACAGACAAGAAACCGAGTGAATATTGCATTGTGATCCAGTTCTGACCTATATTTAAAATTTCAAGTCAATAGCTCATCATTAAAATTTAATTTGTATTATTACAAAAAGGTATTATTTAAACAATTTTACAAATGAGAAACCGAGTGACTATTGCAATGTCAATCCCCGACTCAAGGTTAAAATTTCCAGTCTGTAGTTTACCGGGAAGATGAAAAAGAGGTAGTTTTATGTTGGGCGTCTGGGGGGTTGACTGACCTAACGGCCGTTTTAGACGCGAAGTTTGATGTTTTTCCTAAACCTTTGCGCGCTCACTGTGAACGAACGGCTGGTCGTACAAAGCTGTGCACGGTCTTAAAAAATTCGTAATTTTTTAGGTCATTCAAAAGTGAACTAAAAATTACACCGTTCAGTTAAATTTTTTTGAGATATGACATTGTCGAAATTTTAAATTTCGTTTTGAACCCCTTCCCATTGAGCTAGAATTATGAAAAGTTTCATTTATTTATTTATTCATTATACGGGCAAGCCCAACTAGACTGACTCAACCGACGACGTAAGAGGCCCTCCTAGGTACTGAAAGGACGAGACGTATGCCAGCTTCTCTGTCCCAACCAGTATGGGCAATTTTCGTCTACTATCCCGACGACCCTGCACAATAACCTTCGTATTTTGGGGTCGATTTGCAGCAGTCCTCAAAACTCTCATCTTCATCTGCATATCAACAGCACTGTCATACATGTACTCGTGGAAGAGTACATTCCATGGCTCTGAGAATATTCCCCCAGGCATAGAAAGTTAGTCCACTCACAAAAATAATTTGTGTTTCATAATAAAATGTATAATGGGTACCTAACTCATTCGTGGTTCATAAAAACCACTAATTGGCTATTTCTGACGTTTTGGTAATGATAATGATGAGCACTGCTGTAAAGGGGATGGAATATTATTACTAGCCGTGCAACGCATGACGATATCATCAATCATTTTCCTGTAGTGAAGACTGCAAGTGGTGACTGTGTTTCAATTTACTCGTGGAAAATTTAAATTGAGGAAAGAAAGGTAAACTTAACGTGGCTTTTTCTGTGGCAGTTGACCTATCTACTTCAGCAGGATTTTTTTTTCCTCTGCCGGTCAGTAACTAGTAATTATGTACGTAGACCATAACGAGACCTTTTCAAAGCGATACACAGACGTCGAACAATGGGTTTGTGAAAATATCGATTGAACGCTTGATTCTGTGGATGACAGCGATCCTAGAATGGAAATGTATTCTGGTAAGCCATTGATTTGGCAATCGGCTCTAATCGTGGACGGTTGATAGTGATGATATAATCGCCTCCAGTAACGGCAACTCAATTGGTGAATTGGCGCTTGGAGAGTACAACTAGGTACCTACATCTTCCTCTCATGGGTAATTACGGCTAACGAATGTCGCAAATTTCCTGGTTTTCAAGAATCAGCAAGCATTGAACAGCTACTTTTTTCCCTCTCACTATGTTCATCCATGACTATCCAGCAGTGCACTATTTTCGTCTACTAGATTTTTTCCAAATTATAGGCGGCACAAGTTAGTATGTTTTCCCCTCACTACTAACCAAACTGTTTTTTTCCCATTCACGTTTTTTTTTGTAGTTTATGCAATTCTGGGCCCAGCAGTTCCGACAGTTTCATGAGAATACAATGTCCAGACATCACCCATCTACGGGAATCTGGCACCCAGTGGCGGGGCTAGACGTTCCTCATGGTTCTGGCAGCATTATTGTATTAGGCCCTTGAAGAGATATTACCCATCTCATAAAATTAGTACTAATATTATGGAAAGTTCAACAATCTAACAGGTGTCAGGCCGACACTCGCGACAACAAAATTATTCTATAGGTGCCAAATATTGCTCCTGGATATTCTTGGATAATCGTCTGAACGTATTGCACCAAGAGTTGTTTGTTGGTAGACTGAAGATTAGGTAGTGGTAGGCAATAGACGAGAAAATTATGTGTATAAGTTAAACAACTTGTCTGCAATGTTCAGTTGGAAAAAAAAACTTTACTTCAAGGTTTTTAAAAGTTCAAGGTTTTTACACGTTTACAACCTCGACCATGAGCAGCTCAAGACTGCCGTCCAATCTCTTCTAGCCGTATCGGCGAGGGTCCGCTGGGCGCTCACCGGAGTTTCCCTACTGGTCCAGTCAACCTTGATATTAAAAGGGGTGTTTGCCCACACAAAATCTGACGTTATGTTTCTAAATTTCAATAAGTGTATTGGCACCCCAATAGTGGGCAACCAAGCGAATTGTACAAAAATTTTATCAGGAGAACTCCGGGGGACCTAAACACCTCAAAATTTTCGGAATTTTTCGCTTATAACTCGTTGAACCATCAATATCGGTTCGGCCGTCTAGGAGCAATCGCTTCATATTTTTTTTAATTTCCCCTCAAAAAAAGACAATAGGCTAATATCAAGTATTTCAACAGACAACGTTTCTACGCTCTCACGTAACTGTTTAAACCCCTTTTTAGATTCAACAACAACTGTAAGAATAACTTACTTAATGTTTAGGCCAGCAACAATGCAAACATTCGAGATGGAGGAAAAAGAAGTGGACGCATTCCTTCAACGTTCAGTCGTAACTATAAAGTAAAACACGAATAACATCGTGAGGAGGAACAAGGAAGAATATTACGGCACTGGGTAGAACTTGGAAAGGATTTCGGAGAAGTGTGTGAAAGGCGGGGTATGGAAGAGATAATATAAATTGTCGCCGGTGAGGTGGGGGAGTGGATATAGAAACTTGTACCAAAGGGGTCTGAGTCTGCTAATGTTGCCAAAACCCTGCCACTAAGTTTCCTTCCTTCTACGGTCAGGGGAGGTGTGTAGAGGGTGGAAGGAAGTTTATCTCTGAGATGTCTTTGTGTTCATCACGGGTATCATGATAAGGTTCGGCGAGCCCCGGAATTGAGAAAGAGTTTGAAGAAATGAGACAATGGTGTCATATCCTCTCAAGACATACCACAGCAATAGGAGTTCTGGACAACTGTTCTTTCAATCACATCTACGCCAAACTGACGTTTCAGTTAAAGAAAAATTCTATTGATGCGGGGCAAGTTCAAAAAATTGGAAATTTTCTGAAGAGGAAATGCAAAAATAGACTGAATTGAAAAATTAGTATTTAATTTGGGTGAAATTAAAAACGTCTGATTATCGCCAAACCAATTTTCATGAAGCAGTAGTTAGTTGAACTAAGAGTAGAAGTTGGTAGTAGATCATAGAATCAGTGAAACTTAGTTTGATATTAGGTAATCATTTTAAATAATGAAAAATATCGAACTCGCCATACAATGAACCAGAAAGATCTTCAATCGATGGCACATATCGTTTCCTCGAGGCAACGTGATTCTCTCTGTTCAAATTGTCCACCATTTTCACTTTTGCGCCTTGCTCCACTGAATCGTCAAAAAGGCCCAAGACTGCTAATTCATCGGTGAGATACCACACATGCTGGCAAAACTAATTTGTGGCTGCCTTGGAAATCATTTCATCCAACCTCTCGTAAGCCTTCACTGTTTTTAAGAAGTTGGTATCTTGTTAGGGAGCCTCAACCGTAGCAGTACATTTTAGCCACGGTTTCACGTAGCACATGACAATAAACACACTCACGCCTAGTACTGCTGCTTTATCTTTTGGGGGCAAAACATACTGTGAACCCAAAGGCGCAATTTTGAGAGAGTATACTGCTTTCGCCATCCATCGAGCTTGATGCATTGCCCCTGGAGGTCTGATTTTAAGTTTTCTCTCTTCATCTCCACCTAAGTATATTATGGAAAGTTCAAGCAACATTGATCAGCCCCGGATCAATATTGGACCAATTTTCCTTCAACTTTTTAAATAGTGGAATGTCCGGGCTTAATGATACATGCTCAATTTCCGCTCTTTTGGACCAGTCCATAAATATGGTGTCGACATCCAAAAATTAACAAATCTCTCTCAGTTTATGTTCCAACAACGCTCATGCCCCATTAATGCGTCCTGAGCTGGAAGAAGCACCCGCCAACAGCATTGAAAGAAGCGTAAAGCTCCCTGCTGGTGTAACAGAGGAAACATATTAGGTGAAACCAAGGGGGACTAAAGGTGAGAGGGGGTTGTGGGAAGGAGACAGGGAACAGGAAAACATTGACGGTGGAGGTTAGGGGTAGGAGGATCAGGTTTCTATCTGCACACTCAACAGCGAGGTGCGAAGCACCGAGCATCCTATATACCTACGTGGCTGGCGGGCAAAATGGATATCATTCCTTTTTGCGGCTGAGGTTTTTTGGCGGGCCAGTTTTTACAACGGATATTATATTATTGTTTGTTATCTGAAATATGTTTGAAAAATAAGTAGTTTTAAAATTTTTGCGGATTGGTTAAATAGTAGTTTTACAATTCTCGATTAATTAAAACAATTTATTGTTATTATTGAATTGAAAAAATTTAAATAATTAGAAAATTGAATGAGTTTGAATTAGAAATTTTTTTGAAAATTTGTTGGATTTTTTCTTGGGGATTGTGCAAATTTTTGTTGTTGAGAGTCATTACAATTGGTGTCAAAGAGAAAGTGGAAAGAGAAAGTTTGCAAAAGGTAAAACACACGTTTTTATACCATCATTTATACCATAACAACCGCAAATAACTCGAGAACCGTTGGGAAAAGTGACAAAGTGTGCTACCCTCATTCGAAAGCCCATTAAATTTCCTATCGATCCATTAACAGGCGCCACTCTACGACAATTTTTCTGACCACCGTTCAACTTTGATGTTTTTGGAAATTAGCCAAATCAGTAGATGTGGAATTTATTCACGTATTTTTGGCTGTGGATTAGTCGAATCGATTGAGATTTAGTTCAAAATTATTGAGCATACTAGACAGACAACCTAGCGGACATTTTAAGACCAACCGCACCAATTACCATCAATTTTGGCGGCAGTTATCGTTGAAAATAGAAAAATCACCATAACTATTTTCCCCCTTTGGAAGCTCATTTCGATCTCAAATTAAACAGTTTTGAAGGCGAATAAAACTAAAAAAGAATATCTGAATAAGCTTAAATTTTGAAGGAGTTATGACCATTTGAAATTCCTAAAAAATACTATTTCCCCCCCTAATTGAGGGAGAAATGGGGGGAGGGAGACAAAATGTTCAAAAGGCACTCCCTTGGAGCATAAAAAACGTGTGTGCAAAATTTCAGCTCGATCCGATTTGTCTGCTGGGCTGTAGCCCCGTCAATGAACAACAACAACACGAAAAACGTGAAAAATAGCGGTTTTAAAACGTTATACCCCCGACACCTGATGTTCCCGAGAACTGAAATTTGGTTTTTCGTCCTCACGTGCCCCTGGAGAGTTGGTGTACAAAAAACCAACTCTCGAGACACTCAGGGGGCCGAGCTACGGAAGGGTGAAAACCCCAACTTGTTCCGTCGCGTAATCAGTGTCTCAGTCGCTTCGGTTTTCAGGGCTTCGGTTTTCTTGGCGGGCGGGACGCTCCCGCGTCCCTAGATACCGGCCTACAACACGCAGGAGTGGGATGCACGTTTCAATCATTCTGTGTTTACTCCGCTTTTCTATTTTGCAGCGGAGGACATTACCTTGCTTCTCTTCACCCGTTGGTTAATCAAAATTTTCTTTTTTCGAATTGTTTCCTGTGAATTGCCGATAGGGTTGTTTATGAGTAGGTACCTCCTATAAATCAGTGTAGCTGCCATCTATGTACCTCTAGGTACCATCTAGGTACCTCCTACACCATGAAACCGTTATTAATCATTCACTCTGTAAATTTATGTATCCTCTAATTTATTACAATTTCAAGTTAGTATTATGCTACAACCTAATGAATTTGGTTATGAGACGTGCGCGGATATATGTTGTGCCGAAATGTTCTACGCATTCGCATGTTCTCCAGATGAACTCTTCTGCACACGACATTCATTCTCCTACTTTTCATGTCGTCTTCACTTATGTCTTTCATTAATTTCTACGATATATTTTTCAACCAGTGTAATTAAGTGAAACAAACATTATTCATTGACCACAGCGCGATTTAGACCCGCAGTGGTACGACAGTCGCTTGAAAAAAATCACACCCTGCTTTTTGAAGTGCCTGAAATGAGTCAGGAACTATGTCGAAAACTACTCGTAGTTTAGATCCCAACCATGTAAGTTTTTTCCCGATATTTACAAAATGGGGAAATTTACTGTCGTATACCGATTGGTTCAGCTTTATTGAGAGCTAATCCCACTTGATTTCCTCCGAATTAAGGTGGTCCTTTGATTAACCTTGTACCTACCTCGTTCATTACCCAATCTGGTCTGAATCCGGTCAAAACGCTATGAATATTGGAGGCACTACCCACAGCTTCTCTTAAATGATGAGGAGGGGCGAGAAATGATGGGGTCAGGGAGCCGAAGTGACTAAAACCTTAGAACCTCTCCCCACACCCGTCGATGTGTCAACTGCAATACAACAGTTAATTTGTCATATCTGTGAATGGTAACATTGACGTTGATTCATTAATCTCGGACTAACGCAGCTCAAAAGTTACGTGATTGATCATGATGTTCTCAATTGAACACTTGAACTTACAGCATCGGTGGGAAAGTCTGTTCACAAGGGCTCGTCTTTTGCCGGATAGCTAAAGACTTCAGATTCCTCACTGCTTATGAAAGCGTGGTAGTACGGAAATACGTTTGCTAAGGTAGGATGAGTCACTTAAAAGGCAACCGGAGGAAAGTCGGCTTTACCATTTGGGTGCAAGACGAAGTTTCTATTGAAAATAGTAACCCATCGTCATCAGCCATTTCTCAAGGTCACCACCAAGTTGCCAGGAAGAGCCAATAAAACACCAACAAGAGACCATCTACTACCTAATTCGACAATAATTAGAAATTAATTATTATTTATTACTAACTTCTCAAAACTTTTATGAATTATTATTAATTATTGAAAATTATAATTGATTATTAATTATTGTTACCTATTTATTATTATTATTTATTACCAATTATTATTTTTTGTTAGCGCGATGTCTCAACACCAATGTACTATTCGAATCAGCTGGGCCAGTATGAACATGACCCGACAAGCTGCTGCATGATTCACACTCATGTTTAAAAAAATCTGTTCAAACTTGAACTACATAATACGAACAGATCAATCAATGTAATATTATATTATAACGGATCGATCTGTTTTTAAACTGCGCTTATTGCATCATTGTGTTAAGACTTGAAAATGAAAATCAATAACTCGTAGTGGTAACTAATATTTCCCTATCATCACCTCCTAACTGGGTGCCTTATTGCCCCTTCCCAACCGCAAACCTCGGAATAAGGATGCACAGTGGTAGGTAAACCTTAGATTCTGAACCCCAGCCATTACTCAATCTTATAGCCGCAGTGATTGCTTAATCCAAAGTCGCCTACTTAGTATAAGGAATCTGACACATGCTCACATTCCAAGAACCATAACCACCATGGTTGCCAATTTAGTTACTAAAGTAACAAAATGGCAACCAATGTTTCAAGTTCAGAGGTTTATTTTGACTCATCTAGTAACCCGCCCGCAGTTCTGTTTTTATTATACTCCCCTTTTACAATCAACACCAACCAAGATTCCATTCCCCTCTGATTTTTGAGCTGAAAATGAATGTATTACAAGTTGTGAATTAGGCCATTTTTGATTCCAAAGTTCAACACATTGCACACAGGATAACCCGTACGTAGTACAGAGAATCAATCTTTTCAATAATAATGTATTATTTATAATAATTTTTGAAAAATACATCCTTGCGTTTACCCGAAAATTTACAGCTTAAATTAGATCGAATACCTAATACAATTTAATAGATCTTTATAAATTAAGCTGGTTTGTAACAGTGTAACATAATTGAATGGACCAAATAACTTTGTATAAGGAGATAAAAGACATGTCCCTTGGCAGTCGAACACCAACCTCCATAATCAAATGTTCTACGTCGCCGCACTCGCAGTCATCACATTACTAACACTCAGGTGAATCGTACGTCCGAGGGTCGATGCGATACAGGATGCCACTCCACCCCTCATCAGAGATCGAACATTCTATCTGCAAAGATAAAGATCATCCAAGCCCTTCTACGAGTACATATCGATGGCTGATGTTTCTTATAACTACGTTGATACTTCTATTTATTCCATGATGAGCTTTCACCTGTATGAATCCGACTCTCTTGTTATTTACAAAGTATTAGTTGTGTGTAGATTCTTGCAGTAGTTGTGAAATATGTGCATCTGTGTGCATATTGCATTTGTTTGGACCCAAATCTTGCAGAAATGCTCAAAGTACTAAATTGCCTGTGTATATGTAGAATGATGTAGGTAACAGGGTTGATGGCGCAGTTCAGATCATTGGTAAATGAATTTGTTGTCGGTGTAATACTTCACGACCTTCACTTGGTAGCATCCCGAAACCCTGAACAAACTCCATCGCTTTATTGAGGTGCACAAACTACGCCACAAATTATCATTGAGGGATTTGGAATGGTTGCAATAGGATTCGATTAGTCACGTTTAACCTTGATACGGTTCAACTGCGCATCAAACGGTATAGCGAATGACCATCTTCGGATGGGCGTTTTGGAGCGTAATGGTAGGAAGGAATTCTTGAACATCTGGAAAAATGCTCATGAACAAAGCCAAAAATTTCGTTAGCTCATCTTTGGGAGGTGAGTGCTATCTTAATGCGTTCCTCGATACTGTTCAGCAGAATACTATCCTACATTTTTAGTCCAATTATATATCGATCGACTAACATCTGTGCTCTGATTCCTACTGTAATTTCTACAAATCGTTATTGGAATTTACAATAATAAACCTGAGCATCTTCGCAATGATTTATATTGCACTCGGTCGAGAATTAGAGCCCCTCCTCTCCGAAGAGTCAATGCCGGTGACCGTGGACAGCAATAATTTATGTAAATACTTTTCGCATCTTGATGTCACGTGTGTTATATGACTCTTCCATGTCAAGGTTTTATCGATTCATAATCTCAAGAATGTTGCTTCAATGTCACAGGGGATGAATGGGATGAACTAATAAAAACTTGTTGCCGATACTCCCGACCATTTTTCTCAGGACTCTAATGGACTCTAATAACATGGAGCTCTCCTTGCGGCAGCGATTGTGTTGATTATAGATGGCTGGCATTAGTATTTATTTATTCTTAAATGAGTCCAATCGTTCGAAAGAAGGCTAATTATTATTGAAAAGGGGTGGCTTGTGTTAGAGCATTTTCTAATATCATTCTTCCCAGGACATCAAACTGAAATAAACTGGCCAAATTGAGGCAGAGGGTAATCCTATGCGAATTTATACTTCTCCAGATACTGTTTGCTAAGATGTTGCCCCGTACGTCTATTTGCATCTTTGCAATCCAAGTTCTAGGAGTGGAAGTTTTGAAGAATTTAATAAATTATTTGGAGGAATACAGCGCACATACATTAGTTCTCGTAGGAATCAATTAAGAGAGAATGAAGCTGTCAGCCTGTAATGTACTAGGGTCATCCAGAAAGTAAGGTTACAAGGACTCCCAGGTAGAGAGGGAATTTTGTTGTGAAGGGTTGGAACCCCTGGCATGTAAGGGGTATCCATGTAACGGTCACATTGAGAGGTGTCCTGTTATTTTGAGACCATCAGGTCGGTTGCAATAAATGTTTGAAATGGAGAGGTCGACGCGCGCTCCCGCCACCTCGCGTCCTTGCGAGATCCGTGCGGTCATCCGGTTTTTGACTTTGCAAAACAATACCGCCGCGAATATCCATCGGAAGCTTGTGGAAGTTTATGGCAGCGATGTAATGACTCGACAACATGTCACGAAGTGGGTTAGACTGTTCCGAGAAGGCCGAACTGAGGCACACGACGAGGCAAGAAGTGGGCGACCGTCAGTGATTTTGGACGAACTCTTGCAAAACGTCGGAGAAAAACTGAGAGCTGACCGCCGTATGACACTCGAGGAACTTCACGAGTTTTTTCCAGACATTAGTCGAAGTCTCATTGGTGAAATTGTTTCCGAAAAACTTGGTTACATAAACTTTGCGCGAGATGGATGCCCAGAATGCTCACGGCTGATCACCGTGAAAATCGCGTTCTTGCTGCGCGCGAATTTTTGGCCCGTTTTGAGGTTGAGGGAGAGTCGTTTTTGGATTCGATCGTGACAGGAGATGAAACCTGGGAATGCCACTATACTCCTGAATCCAAAAGGCAATCACTTCAGTGGCGACATTCGACTTCACGAGCCACCAAAAAGTTCAAGACGCAGCATTCAGCAGGAAAGCTGATGGCTTCAGTGTTTTGGGATCGAAAGGGGGTCCTTTTAGTTGACTTTATGATTAAAGGCACAACCATCAATGCAGAGGCTTACTGCAATACCCTAAAAAAGCTGAAACGAAACATTCAAAATGGTTAAGTACATTTGTGACGTATCATGTGAATTTCATTCAAATATACGCATTTTTGCATTTTTTAAAATGTTGTAACCTTACTTTCTGGATGACCCTCGTACCACCAACGTATCAGCAGAAAATAATTTAAAAATAAATAAACTTTTTCTCCCAATTACTAGTAGGTAATTACTGTCATTCCAATCGATTCTTTTTCCTAGTTTTTTTTTTAAGTTTTCAAAGGGCTCAAGAAATTAGGCGACAGGTTTTCCACTTGTTTGCGATTTTTTTTTCATCGATAGGGTCTAAAATAATCTGTTTTGTTTCCCGTGGGAAGAAGCCACTAATAATTGTAGAAGGCATGCACTGCCGCTTTATACGGAGTGGATAGATTGCATATGACAGGGCGGTATATATTACCCATGGCTGGAGCCGTGTTATTACCAAGTTGGATTGCCCCTTAAAGTTCCACTCTAGTGGATGGTACGAGGTGTAACCAATGATCAGATGTAGTCTCATCTTCATTCATAGGTTTATTGGGTACAAAGGGGGAAGGATGATTATTCATCGAATCCTCTGACCAATCCCCGTGTACAATGGATGGTTTGTTGCTGATTCGTATATTATTTTATACTTTTATATTTTCATTTTTATCCTTATGATTTATCTATTATTATTTATCCTTGTCTCCTTGTTTTTTATGCAGGAATGTATGCCTTGTTCAGTTTATTACAAAATTCAGCCCATATTTTTTTTTCCTGTTTGCTACCCGAATGCTATTAATGCATTCTGTTGTGGTAAACTATATAAAAAAGAATAATGAGACGGACGCTTTTGACTTTTATTACAGCTCGACATTACATGCAATAGTTGTTCTTTCATCTCCAATCTTTGGACAAACCCAAAATCAGAATGTCCTTGCCCATGGAATCTCGTAACGTACCGAATTCACATGTTAACGAAAGGTTTTCGAGGGAAGTGGTGAATTTGTCGATGGACTCACCGTCACATTATTCTTGGGATTGAAATGAGAGTCTAGTTTCGGCACTAGGTCGTTGTAAGACACTATTTCCTCGTCGAGACCAAATGACTCGAAGACATTCATGCCTTGAGAGCCAATAAGAGACAATAGTAAGGCTACTTTACGTTTATTGGATCCATCCTCGAGACCTGCGGCAACGAGGTACAGACGAAACTGCTTGATCCAGTTTCTCCACTTACCTAATTGATAGATTTTGAGCGGGGAAATATTAGGACGAGTATTGACGGACATTTTTCGTAGGGCTGTGTCGCTTACTTGCTCTGATGAAGTTTCTGGTAGCCAATTCGCCGACACATAAATGGCGGAATCGCGACTCTCGCAACGAGCTTTGGAGGTTTTCATTCGCCGTAGAAAGTAAGAATTTAACAACCACTTGCGCAAAATCCAAATGTTCGCGACTGACCTTTTGAGACATCAAGCAAACGGTCTACACCTGACACCATCAATTGCATGTAATGTCGAGCTGTAATAAAAGTCAAAAGCGTCCGTCTCATTATTTTTTTGTTGATATAGTTTACCACAACATATTCTAACAGTTGTGACCACCGTAGCGACTTTATACTTATAGAGTTTATTTTTTAGAATTTTATTTTAATTTTATTTTATTTCGGAGGTTTATACGACCAGCTGTGGTGATATGCACGAAGAAGATAATAAACCGTTGTGTCAAGGATTTGCAGAGTTTTTGTGATTAGGGCGTCTGACTGTATGGCAATTCCCGAGTTTTGGAGTGAATCACTTGAGATTGGGGTCCTGCTGATACAGGCCCGGTGCCCCTTTCCAGCTGAGCGATAAGTTCCGTATTGGAACGGAGGAGGACCCCTGACGTCTACCGTCTACTCATCTCCAGGTTCGTGTGAAGAGGCAGTGAACTAATCCGTGTGGGCGGCTAGTTTACCATCCCCTCGACACAACAAATCACAATTAATCCGTGGGGTGAAGGTTGGCTCGCCCTTTTTCTAGGTACGATAATGATGGATCTATTTACCTGAGTGATAGTGTTAAGGGGTCGACATTGTCACACGTACACCATAGTATGCACTTATGGCATCGATAGAATAGGAAACGTATATTATCTAGTATTCAGAAGCTTTCGTTTAGTTTTATTTCAAAGTCTCAGTGACACTATAAAAAAAATCCAAACTGCTTATGTTGAGCATTTGAAGTAGGTATTACTCACATTTTACCGACAAAAATGAGCATATCATCAATTTATCTCCTTTTATACCCATATTTTACATCAATTTATATCCTTCCTACCTACCTTATTACACACAACGACTCACTCCTCGGTGTGTTGTTGGTAGCTAGTAGCTGCCTACTGCAAATCCGATATCAGTCACTATATTTGATGACCCTTTAATTTAGGAACCCTTCTAGAATGAAGTTATTTTGAACCTCCGAGCAAACCTTTTTTTTTCATGCAGTGCTGTGGTTGAATGTAAGTTTCTAATTTGTAACATTTTCCATACAATCAGAGAGAGGAATGTATATAGGGAGCCCAGTATGTAGGGAGCAACGAGTTCGTCGTGTTAATTATGAAAACTCACCCCTCCTCCACTCCCTTCTTTCATCAAAACGCCGCTCATCATCGTCCAAGCTGTACAAGAACCAACTTCACTTTAATCGGAAACGAATGTCACCGTTGTCCTCCAACTCCTCCCTTCCCTAATCCGGCCTCATGAAACCCCTTCTCTACAACGCTACCCGCCCAACAAGCCACTGTTTCACTACGTTGTTCAGAACCATCCGGTCTTCCTTTTCTGTATGTATTAACGTATATTCCAACCCTGGTCCCATTCCATACTCCGCCCTCCGCGTCTCCCAACCATACAATCCGGCAGCTCTTTCGTTCACTCTGCTCTACATTCCCATTCAACCTTCTTTCACCCCTCGAATAATCTTGACGTGATGTGGGAACGGTAATGGCGCAGAAACCTGAAGGTAAAGAGTAAGTATAATTCCTCAAGATTGTTGGATTTGATGCCGAATCTTCAGCAGTACTTAGCACGGATTTCGGATGGATAGTGACTGGGTAGGTGTCCTCTTACATAAGCCACTCGTTCATCTACTCTCGGACGCCCCTGGGGCGGCCCTCCGTGTCGCTACTCTCTAAACATTGTAGTAAATCCTTCCATACAATCTCCTTCGTGAGTTGCTGGATAACCCGTCAATTGCACAGAACAGTAGAAGATGGTTGTATTATTGGCATTGACAAGAAGGTCCAGTTAATGCAAAACTTTGAAATAACCTACTAACTAGTTGTGAGGGCAAGCAATGCCGAAAGCGTTGGCTTGGTGTTGAGGACGTAATTTGATTCTCACGATTACATCAAACCTATTTAGATTACTCTACCAACTGAGATCATAGAGTTGAACTAATGAAATGTTCATTTCAGTATTGACCATAACAGGTTCTCATGTATGACCAGTTATTGAATTAGTTTTAGAACTTAATGTTATCTTGCTGTTATTATGAATTTTTGAAGTAATGTACCAACTCAACCCCCCCCCCCCTTCATCACACTACATTATCCAACATATTGTATGCATGAAAAAAAATCAAAGGTCAACCATTACCGTACTCCCCCCCAACGTTTTTGTGATTGACCTACGATACCTAACACGTTTTCACTGTCGCTACTACCGACAGCAGCGGCGCCACGCAATAACCGTCTTGATGGGTGTTAGTTAAAAAATCGATTCAGCGTTTCACAACCCGTCTGTGAAGGACTTTTCAAAGAAATACATTTTACTGGCCGTTTCCTGATGTATGTTAGTTCAATAATCGATTCAGCATTCATGAATTCATTAATAGCGATATACCTCTTTTAATATGGTGCCATTACTAACATCATCGGTGCCGAATGGTAGGAACTTTGAGAAAATCTACATATTTGGTAGTTACGGGTCTTCACCTCATCCGTGGCCAAAATTTGACGCATAGGTAGAATTGGATATTTATACTAAGGCGAGGCTGATACACTAAAATATATTTCTTGGCGAATTTCTAAGTAAAAATTCTGCAAATTCTTGATACAATGGTTTATTATTATCTTTGAGCAGATCAACCTAATCTAATTAACGAACTAATGGAACTGTAGCTCATCATCCAAATTTAATTTAAAAAAAATAGGTATGGTTTAAACAATTTACTGACAAGAAACCGTTCCATCAAAATTTGTTTTTGAACCCCTTCCCCTTGACCGAGGGTTATCAAATGTTTCGAGGATCATTGTGGGGTTGGTCCGAACCCGTAAAAAAAAGGGTAATGTTTGCTCAACGCTCACTGGGCGGATTTTTTTTAATTGTAACTATTTTCTGAATCTACGTATCTCGAAACGTAAACCCTCAAATTTTGAGGGGGGGGGGGGGTCATTTATTTTTCTTGGTCGATTAGAAAGCCTCAACATCAGAGATAATAAACAAAAAAGCATTCATTTTGAAGAAAATTGTTCGCTGAATCCCATGGTGTAGCAAAACATAAAGTCGTTAGAGGAAAAAACTCTGCAAATTCTTGACACAACGGTTTATTATCTTCTTTATGCAGATCACCCTTCTGTCTAGATAACTAAATGAGAGATTAATTATTATTACGAGTTATAATTAATTATTAATAATTTAATTAGGTAGTGAATATTATTATTAATTATTGTTAGTTAGGTATTAATAATTGTTATTAATTAATTAATATTATTATTATTATTATGATTAATTATTGTTATGAATAATTAACTCGACGTCTGAAACCATGTGCTGTTCGAAACAGCTGAGCCAGTATGAATAATGTACCGACCGGCGGCCTCGCGATTCACCATCATGTTGACGAATTTCGATCTGCTCCAACTTTGAGCCGTCATTGTGAACGAACGGCTGGTCGTACAAAGCTGTGGATGGTCTTAGAAATTTTTGAAAAATAAACCTTATCTAAATATGGAATAAAAAATACACCGTTTCATCTGAATTTTAAAAGTTTCGAGGATCATTTTGGGGTTGGTCCAAACCCGTAAAAAAATTGCGTAATTTTAACTCAACGCTAACTGGGTAAAGTGCCGCGGACGTCGCACGGCAGACGGTCGGATTTTGGTTTATTATCTTCGATAATGAACCATTGGAATCGAACAAAGAAAAAAATTTGTTGACCCCCCCCCCCTCAAAATTTGGTGGTTTACGTTTCAAGATACGTAGATTCAGAAAATCAAATAATAAAAACTCTGCAAATTCTTGACACAACGGTTTATTATCTTCTCTAAGCAGATCACCCTAATTCAATTAACGAACTGTTAGATCCGCCGTACGCTGTGCTCGGTTTGTATGATATATTATTGTATGTATGTATGATTTGGTATAATACAGTACGGTATGAAATGAAAGTAATTCGTATGGTATTTTAAATTTAATTTGGATGATGAGCTAGAGTTTCATCTAACAGTTCGTTAGTTGGATTAGGGTGATCTGCTTAGAGAAGATAATAAACCGTTGTGTCAAGAATTTGCACAGTTTTTTTTTTTTTATTCGATTTTCTGAATCTACGTATCTTGAAACGTAAACCAACAAATTTTGAGGGGGGGGGGGGTGTAAAAAATTTTTCTTTGGGCGATTAAAATGGTTCATTATCGAAGATAATACACCAAAATCCGTCCGTACGCCGTATGCCGTCCGTGCCGCCCAATTTGACCCAATGGTGTAATTTTCAGTTCAATTTTGAATGACCTGAAAAATAACGAATTTTTTAAGACCAATTGGATTTTGACAGTGAGCGCGCAAAGGTTTAGGAGAAAACACTAAACTTCGCATCTAAAACGGCCGTTAGACGGGTCAACCCCCCAGCCACCCAACAAAGAACTACCTTTTTTTCATCTTCCCGATAAACTACAGACTGGAAATTTAACCGTGAGTCGGGGATTGAAAACATTGCAATATTCACTCGGTTTCTTATCTGTAAAATTATTTAAATAATATCTTTTTGTAATAATACAAATTAAATTTTGATGCCTCCACTTGCCTCCAACCTATCTCTTACAATGGTATTTAGAAGGTAACTTGAGGTAAAATTTCCCATAAAGATCGCCACCGTATATAACCTTTGCGACCCGTGCTTGAGAGCTATTTAGTTAGTATAATTCGTGATTACATTACACTTGTAGTTGTGGTGAAAAAATTGCCGGGAGTTATTTAAATTCCTCATTCGGTTTTGGCTGAAATACTGTTAGAACAAAGTAATTCTTTTGCACGGTTTTTAGATGAAAGGTTTCCGAGTCTTAGTCATAACGAACATTTTGAAGTCACTCAGGTATTTAAAAACGTATTCTTGCCCCATTTTATCGTAAGGTTCAAATCTGAACAAAACCTATATTCCTCAGAAAATATAGTGGTACTTGCCTGCGACCGTTCATAAAATCCTATGGCACGGGATGGAAATAATTGAAAACTCCGTTTTGCCGATAGGGTCTTAATCGGAGGAAGCTCAAGAGAGCCGAAATATAGATTATAGATTTTTCAGAGCTCACAACAGTAGAAAATCATTGCAAACTGCAACCAACGAAGATGTTTTTTATTCTTTTTTAATTTCATTGGACCCACACATTTCCAATTTGCGAAATGAGCGAAAGGTTAAGAACATTCCACTTAGTGAAGAGGCAAAATTATTCCTGAGATAACTTCTATTATTTTCTTATTCAAAATATTGAAATAAATAGGTACTTACTTTAATTTTTTTTAAGAACTAGTTTTTTTAAACTTTTAATGACTAGTGGTTAATTAATTATATACTTTTCTCCCCATAGTTTGGTGGTTTCTTTATATATTCGTTTTTCATTGTGTAATTAAGTGGTTAATTAATTATATACTTTTCTCCCCATAGTTTGGTGGTTTCTTTATATATTCGTTTTTCATTGTGTAATTTATAGTTTTATTTATTTTTTCACGCATTACATGTGATTTTTTCAAGTTGACAACAAAACGAATTTGTAACATGAGCTGGACGCCTTCTAACTCCAAGAAAATCATAATTAATAGAGTTTCAACCTTTCGACTAAATATATCACAAACTATCTCAAGCTTATACGAAAAATGTGTTTTACATTAGATGGTTTCTCACGTTTATTGCCCAAAACTCCGGGAAGGCTTGATTTGCGACCCAATTGTTTATAGGACCTTTTTTATTCAGCATAAAATTTCCGATATGAAGCATTAATCAGGGATAGTTGTTTCTAAAATAATGCTATTTTGCCCCACTGTGCGGCGGTACAGTGGCTCAAGCGGTCAACTGACTTTTAAACATTTTGGCAGAACAGAAAGTAGTGATAGTTATATTGCTATAGTGCTGCGAATTAAAACGCTCAAATGTTGTACTTGATCAGTAAATATGAAACATACATGCGTTGAGTTTGAGGGGGAACTTTAGTTATCTCATCATCGCCACCCTCGCTCTCACGCCATCCTGTCCTCTTATCCAAATTAGCTTCACTCGATGTTCAGGGTACTTCCTCAAAGTCAGAGTAATTTAGGACTCATACCGCATGTCAATTGTGTAAATCCTTCCTGTTACCTTAGTCCTTCCTGTTAGTATCCACGGTATTACCCGTTATGATGTCGTAATTAATCTTATACTTTATTAATTTTAAAAATGAGTAGGTCCTGTTGAAAGTTCTGGGTAGCATTCAAGCTGTACATGATGTACATACCTCGTGCTAGATAGTTCTTGTGTGTTGCTTTGCAAGTTTCCCCGGTGTAGTTAAGCGTTACTGATCATCTATTAAAAGTGTCTTTAATGTCTTCACAATGTCAAGTGTCTTTGAGTAACTGGCTTGTTTGTAGTATTTAACCACGTTTTAATTCTATGGTTCGATTCGATAATATCTGCCCGATCCAGAATTTCTTTTTCCAAACTAAAGCTGGTTGAATTTACTATCACACCCCATATAAGAAATATCAAATACATCCCGGTAAACACCCACGCCAGCACGCCTAATGGGTACCCCCCAAAAAACACTCCGTGTAAAAATCACCCCGCCTCGCAAATATCATTCTACAGAGGCCGGAAAAAATTATGATATCCACATTCCCCGCCCGCCCTTTTCCTCATTAAGGAGCTAAGTATAATTGAACCCATTGAACCGCCACTGAGAACCGCCCTGTATACGTTAACACTCTCAACGCGTGACAGGTTTTGTCAATCATTGCCCCTGACGGGATTGCCCGCGAACGGCGATGAACGGCCTGCTGAACCCGCAATGCACCTCGTACGCGCAAACGACGGACACCCGTTTGTTCCTCAGAGTCAAATGAAAACCTTTGTGCCAGGCTGACTCGAATCGGAGCTATCCCTACCCCTTGCGAGAGTTTGAATGGGAGGGAAACATTCTCGCAGCCATGATGCCATAAGGATTCACCCGCCCGGAGCGCAGACCTAGTATGAATCCATATGGATTCATCCGCATTGAGAGTGTTAAGAAAGAAACGTATAACTTTTTTTCGCCAAGAGGCTGCGTAACTTCTTTTTTGGCAAAAAAAAACTAAAACTAGTGCAAAAATTTCGCTTTTTTTCCGAGAACCATGATATCTTTATTGACTGGGCTACAATGCACAGAATTATTTGTGAGGTATGAGGTATGGAAAGCTGTGAGCTAGGGTATATAACTGCAGTACCAAACGTCCCCTTCTCATGCCTACCCTTAGAAATCTCGTCATATCTTCAATAGAAGGCTGCATTATTGTGAAATCCTAAATCATTGAACTTTTCTCCCATTCTCGAAAACTTCGGTAACTAAGAAGGTTATTCGTTGAAGTTTGGTTGAACACATTCATTCTTGACCTAGTTCCGACTACATCCTGTTCGGGCCATTTTTCTTCTTTCTCTTTGCCATTAATCGTAGCGATTTTTCTCTTGTCGCCCGAAAAAAAGGGGGTGGCGGGATTCGAGTTTTCACCGGTAATTTCCCAGCTAGTGGAAATATCGCGTGAGAGGTCGTTCACACTGTTGACTACAAACATTCAAAAACAACAATCCGATTGGGACAATTGAAACCTTTTGACTATACCCCGCTCTCCCACTCCAGCCTCCAGAATGTTGCGGCAGAACCGACCGTGTTACTTTAAGTAACTAAAAAGATCCATTGATGGATTAATTCTAATCTTTGATCCTGAGATACATTTCCAGGGCCAAGCATGCATTCACTTCGAACGTGGTATCGTTTTAGTTATTGCTAGAATGGATCTAAATATCACACACCATCTTCTAGCTCATTGATACCGCTCAAAGCAACGTACATACATGTAGGTACGTACACCCAATGAACGAGACGAGGTAGAACATTGAGAGAAGTCCCCCTCACCTGAAGTCACTAAGAAATAAGTACAACAGGTTTTTCTGGACAATCTCGTGGGGTTTCTAGTAGAAAATTGTCTGCTTAATCCGTCTGTTATCTTTATAAATGAAATCTGTATTTTGTCTCTCGGTTCGTAATTCTGAATCACGATTATTTTGTGATTATGTGTCATTTTATGGTATTTGAAGACCACTGCGACCATTTTCGTTTATTATCTACGATAATGAACCGTTGGAATCGACCAAAGAAAAAATTTTTTTAACCCCCCCCCCCCTCAAAATTTGTTGGTTTACGTTTCAAGATACGTAGATTCAGAAAATCGAATAAAATAAAATCCGTCCGCCCTACGCCGCGGCTCACCTCACAATGATCCTCGAAACTTTTCATAACCCTAGGTCAAGGGGAAGGGGTTCAAAACAAATTTTGAAATTTTGAAAATTTCAAAACTCGAAAAATTCCTATCAAAGGGTGTGTTTTTTATTTCATATTTAGATAAAGTTTATTCCTTGGAATTTTTTAAGACCATCCGCAGCTTTGTACGACCAGCCGTTGGTTCACAATGACGGCTCAAAGGTTGGGCCTGTCAACACAATCGTGAATCAAACTGTTGAAATACAGGTCAATTTTCATACTAACGAGCTGTTTGGAAAATCATATGGTTTTAGTGATGTCGAGTTTTTTGATCTGAGGAACGTTTCGTGCTACGGAAATGAAGGTAATTTCGAATGTTTGTTGGTAGGTACTTCTTTTATAGAAAAATCATTGCCGACGTAGTATTAAAAACCCCAGAATTATATCGGTACATTTTATTTGTAATTATCTCTATCATTCAGGTTCTGCACAAAGGAACCCAGTCGATTCCAACAGCCGGATATCGTATTAATTAATAATAATTATTATTAATAATAAATACAAATTATTAATACCTAACAATAAATTATAATAATTTTCACTAGTTACTTATTATTATTAAAATTATTATTAATTAGTGATAATTCATAATAATAATTAATCTAACATTTAGGATCTAGACATTTGGACCTAGTGATCTAGACAGAAGGGTGATCTGTACAAAGAAGATAATGAACCGTTGTGTCAAGAATTTGCAGAGTTTTTATTATTCCATATTTAGATAGAGTTTATCCCTTAAAATTTTTCAAGACCATCCACAGCTTTGTACGACCAGCCGTTCGTTCACAATGACGGCTCAAAGTGGGAGCAGATCGAAAATCGTCAACATGACAGTGAATCGTGAGGCAGCCTGTCGGGTCCTTTTTCAAACTGGCCCAGCTGATTCAAACAGCACATGGTTTTCAAATATTGAGTTAATAATATTTAATAATAATTATTAATAATGAAGCATACAAATTATTAATAACCAACAATAAATATTAATAATTTACACTACTTGATAATAATCATTAATAATTGATGACAACTCATAATAATAATTAGTCTATCATTCAGTAATCGAGACAGAAGGGTAATAATAAACCGTTATGTCGAGAATTTGCAGTGTTTTTTCTGCCCTACTTGCAAAAAAAAACTCTGCAAAATCTTGACACAACGGTTTATTATCTTCCTTGTGCAGATCACCCTTCTGTCTATACCAGACTGTGTTGCAAATCGGCACCATACCATATTCTCACCGTACTCATACCATACCATACGAATTTCTTTCCTATCATACCATACTGTACTATACCAAATCATACATACAATAATATACCATACCATACTCATACCATGTCATACAAACCGAGTGAATATTGAAATGTCATCCATTTCTGACTTATATTTAAAATTTCAAGTATATAGCTCATCATCAAAATTTAATTTGTTTAAACAAATAGGTATTATTTAAACAATTTTACAGACAAGAAAACGAGTGAATAATGCATTGTGATCCAGTTCTGAACTATTTTTAAAATTTCAAGTCAACAGCTCATCATCAAAATTTAATTTGTATTATTACAAAAAGGTATTATTTGAACAATTTTACAGATGAGAAACCGAGTGAATATTGCAATGTGGTCTATCCCCGACTCACGGTTAAAATTTCTAGACTGTAGTTTACCGGGAAGATGAAAAACGTAGTTTTATTCTGGGCGTCTGGAGGTTGGGTCACATGACGGCCGTTTTCGACGCGAAACTTTAGTGTTTTTCCTAAACCTTTGCGCGCTCACTGTGAACGAACGGCTGGTCGCACAAAAATCCAATTGGTCTTAAATGATTGGTAATTTTTCAGGTCATTCAAAAGTGAACTAAAAATTACACGGTTCAGTTAAATATTTTGAGATATGACATTGTCGAAATTTTAAATTTCGTTTTGAACCCCTTCCCCTTGACCTAGGGTTATGAAAAGTTTCGAGGATCATTGTGGGGCTGGTCCAAACCCAGAAACCAAATTTCGTAATTTTAGCTCAACGCTAACTGGGCAAAGTGCCACGGACTGCGTACGGCGTACGGCGTACGGCGGACGGACGGATTTTTTTTTATTCGATTTTCTGAATCTACGTATCTTGAAACGTAAACCAACAAATTTTGAGGGGGGGTTAAAAAAATTTTTTCTTTGGGCGATTCCAATGGTTCATTATCGAAGATAATAAACCAAAAGAAAAGTTTATTTTACTTTTAAGAAGACACCTCCGACAGACGGTTAAGTAGAACCATGTTGTATTGTTTATTATTTCAACTTTATTTGCTTTTATTTTGTAATTATTATCAATTAACCTTCTCCTTCTCCTTCTTCTTCTTCCATGGTACGGTCAAATAGTCCGAACCTTTTTTTTTTTGTAAACCAGTGTATAAATTATTGATAGATTTTTATAATTTATCATTATAATTCGTGGGTTGTTACTTGTACCTATCAACTTAGCGAGAATTTATAAGAAGATGATCCTACCAACAAATTTTCAAAATAACCTTATATCAATAGACACGAAAAGTATTTCAGAACAAGAAACTCGCTATAATAAAATCATGTCTTTCATCTGCTGTTCCTCCGTTTGATTTCATTGGCCGTACAAAAACTGAGTCCTGGTGGTATTAAAAACCTTTACCTATATATATATTCGATCAAAAAATATATATAGCAATATATGAGGCGTTCAGGATCAAAAGCGGATAACTCCAAAATTTCAAAAATTCATTTGTTCACAGTTTTGGCAAGTTCAGTAAAGCATTATTCATGTAGGGAAAACTCTACCGTTCCATGTGAATGTTTCGAGAAATGATGTTTTGGAAATGTCAAACTTTATTTGGCACCTCTCCTTATTACCTGTAATGAAGAGGGTTATGAAAAGTGTCAAAAATGAATGTAGGAAGGAATTTACCAAAACTATGTGATACATTCATTGCACCAGTCCAGCAATCTGTGTGTCCACTGTACGTTTTGGACCTAAACCTTTCGTTACAGAGTTGAGTTTGAATCGGACATTTCTCCAAAAATTTAACTATTTCTACTTCTCTCTTGGAATTGCTCAGCGAGCCTACGCCATGTTTGCTACTTTGGGAGTAGATTCGCAATGCTGCAGAGGTGCTTAATGCAGAAGGAATTACAAACGGGAAAAGGACCACATCGTTTCTTGTCGTTTAGCTGGCCCTGCTTGCAGATAGAAAGGAGGCTTTTATCAGCTTAGCCTGTCTCTTAATTGCCAGACCTAGTGGTTTCCCTTGACGTAGGAATAGAAGGGGTGTGGTATCCCCGGATTACGACAGATTGGTTACTCGGACCAGCCCTATCGATTCCCTAGCACCTTTGCGTCATTGAGGAATTGGTTGTTGGACTGGTTTGGGATAGGGTGGATTGAGGTTTAAAGCTTGAGAGAAAAAGCTGCTGGTTCATCACAGGTCCACACCACTTCTATTTCGACTCTCACTTAGGGAGTGCAACTCACTTCTCTTGTCGATTTATATTCCTAAACAACATACCGCTTATCACATCATATATTCAACATCAAAACCCGTTTCAAGTTGGTGCGTGGTCGTTGATTCAGTACGAAATCATTCTCATTTGCGTTAAATGTTGATACAGATAAGATCAATTCAGAAGTAGGTGATCTTAAATTTCATCACACATACCTCGCCGATCATCTTCCAATCTTCCTAGTTTTTAGTGCTTGCTACCAAGTGGGTACTGTGTTGTGAATGTGGCGTGAGTAATACGGTATGATGGGGATTACCTTTAAATAAAACTCCTAGCATTTGATTTCATGGATTCCGTCGAGGTACAACTCATTAATGATAATATTACAGAAGCCGGTATGAGCTGTAAATTATTTTATTTCTTCCAAAACATAAACATTTCCATATCACGGAAACCTGAAGGTGAAAAGACTAATCTGACGGTTCTCATTATTGGGTGAAAAGGGGTTGAATTTCCAACTTGTATCCCCGTAATACTCACCACCCGGTTAAGGTAGTCCTGCATCTCTTCCTGCCAATTATTTCAAATTCGGGGCTGAACATTTCAACTGCTCTCAATGGAGGATCAGAATGAATGAGACCAATTCGGTACATGTGGACTTCACAAATCGGAAGCTTCCATACATACCGACCTTTCTCAATGGCAAAATCATACCATATGCAAATGAGGTCCCATGAAGCACCGAGCATCCTATAATATATTATAATATATAGTATATTATACGTGGCTGGCGGGCAAAATGGATATCATTCCTTTTTGCGGCTAAGGAGGTTTTTTAACTGGTAAAAACAACTCAGTTTTAACAACTGAGTTGTTTTGGGGGGGATATCACATCTTTTTGCATTGGTACAGTGATACATTTTTAATATGACGGTGGTTCAATATGATGGTGGTTAAAAAATTCAAAACATCAAAACATTCAAAAATATTTAAATTTAAAAAAAATTGAATTAAAATGAAAAGAATTTTGTTGTTGAATATTTGTTTAATTTTCATTGGGAATTATGCACATTTTTGTTGTTGAGAATCACCATACTCTTAATTGGTGTGGAAGAGAATTGGAGAAAGTTTGCTGAACGTAAAACCAACGATTTTTAACTAAAAACCACGAATAACTTGAGAACCGTTGGGAAAAGTGACAAAGTGTGCTACCCTCATTCGAAAGCCCATCAAATTTCCTATCAATCCTAAAACAGGCGCAACTCCACGATAATGTTTCTGACCACCGTTCAACTTTGATGTTTCCGGAAATTAGTAGATGTTGGATTCATTCACGTATTTTTGGCTGTTTTTGGCTGTTTTGAGATTCAGTTCTTTAATCATTGACCATATTATGGTCAATGATTTATTATGGTCAACTAAATCTCAATTGATTTGGACAAAAACAGCCAAAAATACGTGAATGAATCCAACATCTACTAATTTCCGGAAACATCAAAGTTGAACGGTGGTCAGAAACATTATCGTGGAGTTGCGCCTGTTTTAGGATTGATAGGATTGATATATTATACTAGACATCCCAACGGACATTTGAGGACCAACCGCACCAATTTTAATTAATTTTTACGGCAGTTATCGTTGAAAAAAGGAAAACTACCATAACTCCCCTGTCTTTCTTTTGAGGAAGCTTATTTTTATTTCAAATTAAAGAGTTTAGTAAGCAGAAAAAAACTAAACAAGGAAATATGAAATAACTCCAATTTTAAAGAAGTTATGACCATTTGAAATTCCTGTAAATTACTCTTTCCCCCCTAATTGTGGGGGGGGGGAATGGTGGTAGGGGGACAAAAAGTATAAAAGGCGCTCCCTTGGATGGAAACAAAAGTGTGTAGATAATTTAAGCTCGATCCGTTTTGTCTGCTGGGCTGTAGCCCCGTCAATGAACAACGAGAACGAGAAGAACAGGAAAAACGTGAAAAATAGTGATTTTAAAACTGCTATATCCCCGACATCGGATGGTCCCGAGAGTTGAAATTTGGTTTACGCCCTCACAGGCAGCTAGAGAGTTGGTGTACAAAAAACAACTCTTGAGACACTCAGGGGGCCGAGCTACAGGGGGTGAAAAATCCAACTTGTTCCGTCTCGTAATCACAGTCGCTTCGTGGCCGGGCTTCGGTTTTCTTGGCGGGCGGGACGCTCCCGCGTCCCTAGATCGGGCGGCAGTTCGTAAAAAGTTCTGGGTGGTCTTCATAATTCTCTAATCCGAACTCTATTCAAATTTCATCAGAAATGTTCGAGAGATGAAGATTTCAAAATTCTGAACTTTTCTTATAGAACGTCACAAAAGTTTCGAGGATCATCATCGGGCTGGCCCGAGTCCGTATGCCAAATTTCATAATTTTAGGACTACTCTAATTTGCCAAGTGTTAGACGGGCGGGGTTTCTTATTTCGATTTTCCGATTCTACGTATCTTGAAACGTTGTTTGCATTACTTGTCCTCTTTATTGAAGATGATAAATCAAAAAACCAACTTCGATATTTATTTACGCGCAGAAGTATGTGATCCTATCTTCAAGAATTCTCTTATGAATAATGAAGAGTGGTTTGCTCATCACCGGAGCAATCATAGTAATAATCGTGGACAAAATTATATAACAATCAATTCATATACGAAGGTGATTACCGGAGGAGATTTCAAATTCTATTGTATTTGTTGTTTGCAGAGCTGTGCTGGCTACATAGGTATTTCTCCTATAATGACCATTAGTAGCGAAGCATTCATGGATGGTAAACGCCGTTAAGCGGTCCACTGCGCTGCTAATTGAGCATTCGCCGGCCCGTTCAATGTGATTTACGGCCTCACTTCAAGGCAGACCGGAGAAAGGCTTATTAAAGAGGATTTACTATCATCCTAATGTGTGGGCCCTGGATCAATTGGTGAAGCTTCTATCAATTTGGCCGTAAAAGTCCATTGGTAATGCTAATGTACTGTATGGTAGATGCTGGGTCGGGGGATTCAGGTTCATCCTTCGCATTCGCATATGGATGAGCTAATAGGAATATATCATAAAACTCACGAGAATATTGGGGATTGATCGCTATTAGCCAAATTGAAATGTTTTATAATTCCATTTTAGTAACTAAGGATTGATTTTGAGTGATTCATTACACATACACCACATTATTCTATCGAAAAAGGACGTATTCAAGTACTGAACTGATATTGAGGTTTTTGTGGTTTGTTCATTCACCTTTCTAAGGATTAAAGATTATATTATCCGTAGACTTACTGATTATTGATGTACTTACAGTTCTGACGGACGTGGAAATCGTTACGATATATTTACAAACCCTAATAGAGGAGAGCCTTAGGGGTAAGTAGTTGCATTATTCTTATTTCTTATTCTTATTTCGGTATGTGATGGGTAACGGGATGGGAAGAGTAGATAAGAGGGTAACCTTCCGGAGGCAGCAACGTAGGGAAGCTTTCGAGCCCACCTCTGTAACTGATCGAACGGAAAATGATTGAACAAAATATAAATCAACATTCTGGTAGTAGTAAGTAGTGGTCAGTTGTAGGAACATGGATCTGAAACCGCGCGATTCAGATATGACGGACGTTTGAAAGTCGTCACTCTACAACACACACAAACCGGTTCACGCAATACTTGAAATGGGTTCAGGTTATCTAACAGATATTCATTGGGAAATTCTCAAGAAATAAATGTGCGCAGTGAACATTTTGGTCACAATGCAATTAACTATTCCGCTGGATAATTCGCTAAGATCATTTAGCAGGTTCCTTATTCAGTAATATTTACAGGTGGCGCCGAAAATGAAAGTGACAATCTATGTATAGGTATAATATCTCAATGGGTAAAATCATTTTAAACTTGTAATGGCAATCTCAATATTTTATTGAGAGAAACAATCTTCAAAGATACAATGTTGAACGAAGTTTTTTATCAACGTCCCACATATAACTGGAACCAACTAGTAAATCATGAGCAAACGTAAACACACATTAAACACAAATTGCAATGTTACTTATCGGTTTTTGGGATAAAGTATTGATTTGATTCGAACACACAGAGTGCATCGTGAACCAGTTTGAACGTACCTGCAGTAACCACGGTTACTCTTTTTCAGTGGACGAGATATCTGAACTGGATTCCAATCACCACAATCAACTCCGATCAACTGGAAACTTAATTTTGTCATTTTAGGCATGCTAATATTGACAGTTTTCCACTGGGTCAAATTTTCAGACAAAGAGCTGGTCCCACTGTAATAATATTTTCATTTGGATACAGTGGGACCAGCTCTTTGTCTGAAAATTTGTCCCAGTGGAAACCTAAATCTATGTCAATATTCTCCCTCTCTTCCACTAAACCTCTCAAGGCTACAGACAGATTTATCTCCAAACTTCTAACGGTTATGAAATTCAAATTCAGACGGTTATGAACAATTTCAAGATCATGTCAAATTTCTGTGAAAAGTTTGGATGTTGAATAGGGTTGAGATTCCAAAAGTTCATTTCTGAAAATATTAATCTAAGATTAGAGAATCAGATTATCAGCGATCATACCACAAGAGTGAGTATTCTACATTCTAAATTAACTCTGGATCTAAATGGATCACAAAAATTATTTTAAAATATTTAAGTGTTGGAAGGCTATCGACGGTTGAAAGGTAGACAAATATCTAAATATTTAGGCCGAACCATAATAGGGGCGCTCAATTGCAAAACGGGCTAAGTCCATTTGGCCCTATTTTGAGAAAACCGCACGAAAACGTGTAGGTAGTCATAGGTTTTGGAAATCAGAAATTTTTTGATACCTGGTCATATTATTATGGTTCCTGGTGCTCCCGTGCTGAATGGAGCCACTGCTTCTTCATAATGCCGTTTCTATGTTCCGGGTGCTATGTGTTGGATTTGTTCAGAGTTGAGAGTCTTGACGAGTTCTGAGAAGACAATCATGTCTAGTTTTTTTTATGTAAGCTTTTAGCTATTTTTGCTTGTTAAATATTGCCTGTTTTAGTGGAGTGTTTTAATTTAATTCATCAACGACATCCACACCCTTTTTTGGGGTAAAATATGGCGTAAGCCATGTTTGATACAAAAGCATCTCTGGACTAAACCAGTTACGCAAGGAAACGCATCTATTGAACCTCAATTGAATATTTGAACCTCAATCTATCCACTTTTGATGAGGAAAAAAGACACCATTCGATTTTTCGTTCCGAAATCCTTCAGGAATGATAGTTACCTCGAAATTGAAAAGAAAATGGACTTGACCAGAATTAATGATGAAAATCTCTGGAAATGTGTGAAAAATTGTTCATGTGCCGACATATTGGTACAAGTGCCGGTATAAGCATGTACAAGAGCAGTAACCAGATTTGACGTTGAACAGCGAGTTTACTACGAATGTTTTAAGGGAGGTCAATTGAACAAACAGTTCTGATGAAGGTGAATTGACCACCTAACCCACTGTCTCCGGCGAGACAATACGACTAGTGAGGGCTGGAGGGAGGTGAAATGACTTCTAATTACAAATGCGTTCCAGCTGGTGGTTTGGGTTCGTTAGTGTACCGTTAACGAGTACACTAATCATTCCAGATCGATCTAATGCGTTACATTCTGAGTTTCTGCTGAATTTAGGAAACGACCTCGCACCCAATGCAATTCTACCAAAAGTTGCAAAGATTGCAATGTCATGCAAAGTCATTTGAGCTGGATTTCGTTCAAAGTTTTGAATCATCCAATCCCGAATCTGCATTGCTTTATTATTGTTGTATTTTCTGTACGCTATTTACATCTGCGGACTGTTGCATAACTGAGAAAACTTGATACCACCCGACTCAAGATCTACTCATCAGTGACGAGTATGTTAACAGAATCATCTCGACCTGGCACAGGCTGAAAGGAACGAATTTTATAGTTACAGATGGCTTTGCACATATTACCATTGTCATTAATCAGGATCAAAATTTCGTGCATCCAAACTTCGGGCGATTCGATCAAAGTTGAACTGCTCCAACAAGTAGAGAACCCATCTCTGATTAGACCCTAAGAAAATTGAATGAGTCAGCAAGCTTTTGACATTTTCATGTCTTTCATATGGCACATTGCTAACGAAATTTGTCCCAAGTCGCCACAATGATGATTATGACCATCAGAAGTGAAGTTGTTCGTTATTGGAATTAGGTAGGTACTTTACAGTTTGATATTTCTGATGATTTTCGCTTACAACCGATTCGTTGCTACGGAACTTTATCTTCGCCAGTTATCATTGTACAAAAATCGTTCACCACTCGTTGGATAGCTCTCGATTTACTTAACCATATTACGTTAACCACTGCGGAGTGCGTGGCCGACAAGCTGCGGTATGAGCGTGATTGTTTAAATAATTGTTTACACACAGGTGATCATTCTCAATAATTTATATTGACAAAATTATGACCATCAGAAGTGAAGTTGTTCGTTATTGGAATTAGGTAGGTACTTTACAGTTTGATATTACTTCCCAGTTTCGGCCCTGATCATCCTAGAAAGCTGATACTCGGTATACAAACTCTTGAGGGAACTCTAAATTCGAATTATGATATGCGCATGACTTGATACGAAGTTTGTTTGCACACAACATGAAAATGTCTCAATGTGTTGCAGACTCGTATGCAAGCGTTTACTTTGGCGCTTTTTTATAGGTTTTGCCAATGTGAGAGCGAATAAAAATTTTTACATCATCGGTCAGCGGACAAAATTTGATGATGTATTTCATAATGAAATATGATATTACTTCGAATGGGTTTGATAACTTAGGTTCTATTTCTCTAACCGAACCACGTTACCATAATATTACTGGATTGGTAAACGATACGCCATGTATTTCCCATCAGCAGTTGTTAGAGATATGATTGAGTATTTCTAACTGAACCAACTTATAGGCCCATCCATATACGTTATGCAGCAACCAATAATTGCGTGCCTAAAATCGGGATATATTCAGGCGCGTAGATTCAGGGGTACCGCGGGTAGCGGCGGTACCCCTGACGAAAAGAAGAAAAAAGGTACCCACACAAAGAATAAAAATCCGAAAAGTTGAATTTGGGCGCATTCTGATGGAATCGATTAAAAACCAGTTTCATCGATTCTTCATGGTAGGTTCAAATCAGAGATCGATGACTCTTTGTCTGAATCGATACTAAACACTGATCAATAGAGGTGATAGAGTAGTATCCATTGAAGCAGAAATGACGCGTGGAATTGGTTTGGTGTACCACACTTCCATTGCGGTGACAAAAGGTCATTGGCCGAGCCCGTGTGTCAGTGTGTCTCCTCGTCTTCAAAATTATGGTTCGGTGTGTGTGTGTGTAGTTTATAGTGGTAGTCCAGTCAGCGAGTCCCCGCAAGGTTTGTGCGGTGGCTGTCGTGATCACGCCGATGTTATCGAAGCTGGTAGGTATAATCGATTTGTTTAGGAGCCGATTTGTTCGTTTTTGTTTCACTCCATCGTTTTCTTGATAGTGTCAACTTGTTTTTTACGCGACTTTTTTGCTGCTTTCCGCTTCGAAAATGGATAGCTGTTGCGTGAATTGTTCCTTAGTTAGTCGATTCGTTTAGTTCACGTAATTTTGTACAGAAATGTGAGATCATCAGGTTGGGCCGTTCAACTTCCCCGCTTCCAAACCTGTCGGCAGTTTCCGTAGATAGTAACTTTATTTGGTGAGTCCACGAGAAAATTCTCACCGAATAAACCTGGAGTTGTGAAAATTTTAGGGTACCTACAGAGCTGCTGTATAGCTTTTGGCGCCTGGAGCGATGGAAGAACGCCACAATCGCGTCACTGATGACGTCCGACCGAGAAATATGTGTTCTCCATCGATTTTTGTATATTTTTGAATGCTGGATCGTTTATCAAATCCACATACGTGTATTTGGTTATGGCACCAGCTCTGGTCTCACTAATACCATCCCTGGTACCATACCTTCTCTCTCCTTCACTTACTTTACCTATCATGCCTTTACACCTGCAACATCACGCCCAGTACACTTGCTTTCATAGAAGTGAAGGTACAGATCCTGGTACAGATCACGGTTGGTCGGCTATTGATTTGGAATGAACGCCCCACGATTGTCAAGGTTGATCAACTGACGACCGAATCGATCTTCTCCCATTTCATTGAGTTTATTCCATAAATGTATGAACTCTGAGTGAAGTATAACCTGCAAGTATTCGGCGCCTGTAAGCCATATAAGTTGTTGGACTGCTACGACCGTATTAAATTACGGTTTTATGGTGGAAGGAAAACACGGGTGGACAATAAAACCGGAGATGGTTCAGCGTGAATAACAATAAAAGAAGGAAAAAAAAAGGTGCCCTCATTTCTCTTGAATGGACGTAAGAACGGTTTATGTGCGTTCCTGGAGCTCCCTTGATGGCATTCATGAAACATTTAAATACCTTTTGAATAACCTTGGAAGGGATATAATTATCGTATAGTGAATTATTAATTAGATAACCTGGTATGTGTGACCTCGAACTTTGGGTGTATAAAAGCGCCATACAGTGATATGAGGTGACACCATCTACAATTGCTTCGTGAGTGTTTGATTCCCCGACAAGGTACCTATTTCTTGAGTAGTAGCACAGTTATGTCTGGACATAATATTACATGTATTACATACATACGCGGTGAAACAAACCCCAAATGGCTTAGGAAAACCAATAAAATATATCGAGTACTTACAAGTACTGTCAGATGTGCAATAACGGGCGACATCCGCGTTAGCCTAGTAAGGAGCAGTAATCGTCGGAGGATATTTATCGCCCCTCCTGACAAATAAAATGTTGATCTCGCAACTGAGTCAACATGACTCTGTTCTTAATTACTAACCAAAGCAGTTAGCTCGGTTAGCGAAGTATCAACAATGTGCGATGGAATATGACCTTTTGACCCATAGGTATATGTCCTTTCGACCCAAAACTTCAAATTTCTAATTTCAAAAAATGTTCGGCTTGCAAGCGGATTCAACCGTTACTTAAAAAACATTTAATTATGGGTTGGCAGGATTGGACCGAGAAAAAAAAAATCGTGATTTGACCGAGAAAAAGCCCTTTTTTGCTCTCGGAAAATATCTTGTCGGTTAGAAATGTCGGTTAACTAATAAGAAGGTGCAAAGCTTATGTAAAAGCCCTAGAGACGGAATTGTTGGAGGGTTTCGAAAACCACAGCCATGAACAAAAAGAAGGATAGCGTGAATATCTTTACAAAAAAAAAAAAAAAAAAAAAAAAAAAAGAGGGAGGAATGGGAAATCTATCTTTCCACATATATTACTCAAGTGTTAGGCTAATGTCGTCTTCACCTATTACTTGATTTAAAAATTGTCAATGGTTATCTACTCTTTCAACGATTTTTGTTAGGAACCTAGGAACGCTGCAGCCTTCGACCACACCTAGTGAACAAGTGGATGGTTACCGGACGTCACAAAACTCGTTTTTCAGGTATCTTTGTCTCGGTTCCTTTATGACCGATGAACTTGAAATTTGGTGTGGATAAGGAATAGTTAAGGAAAAACAGGGATGGACGTAATCTCTCTTAACCTTGTTATTGACCTTACTATTGACTCAAACCCAACTGTTATCGATTTTAACTTGACTTGACAACAATTCAACTGCGCCGGTTTTTTTGGTCTCCAGTGTAGTAGCACTGATAGTTCCAAGTCGCTGGTCCAGAGGGAGCCGAGTTATAAACATCAAAAACCCGGTTCTTCACCCATACCATGTTCTTATTCAGCTCTGTTATGGTACCCACTTTCCCCGCCCGCCCTTTTCCTACAAACCAAAGAGATGTCCTAACCACTTTACAAGCACCGAACCCATTTCAAAATCTCCCCATAGACATGTAGTAATAAGAACGTCAAGCCATTGCGGCAATGAGAGATTTCGAAACGGGTATGGTGCTTGTGAAGTGGTTAGGACATCTCTTTAGAGCGGGCGGGGAAAGTGGATATATCATAAATTTTTCCGGCACTTTTAGAGTGATATTTGCGAGGCGGTTTGATTTTTACACGGAGTGTTTTTTGGGGGGATTATTTTTATTTGACGTCACTCTGGTCCAGTGATCGTATTGAGCGTTCCGCATATGAAAACACTTAGTAGTAACAACATTGGCAAGTAATCCGACCATTGGCTCGTTGGAGCGTTACAGCAGAAATAGTTCGAATAGCTATTTACGACCATCGTAAGTACGAGTAGTATGAAGGTAGGTGAGCAAGAACAAGGTAAAATTAGTTTTGACAGCACCTATTTCCTTATTACAAATTATCAAGTTCATATTTTATCGGAGTTCACAATTTCCACGCTTCCACAGGAGCTCTTGCTGCACGAGCAGCACTTTTGACAGCATCGGTTGTTCCTCTCAGTTGTCTCTTGTTGTAAGGAAAAGGGCGGGCGGCAAAAATGGATATCATAATTTTTTCCTGGCAGCTGTGGAATGATATTTGCGAGGCGGGGTGATTTGGGTGGGGGGGGGGATATCATATCATTTTTTTGTTGAAGTTGAAAATACCTGTAGAGGCAATATGCAAGAATAAATTAAGCGAATTAATAAGACTATAATCATTATTAAAAAATGTATAAATTATTTATTTATTTACTAACAATGTATACCTTGCTCAATTCATTTATTTCACTATTTTATTCAATAATATAAATAAATTACCTACTAAAGAATAAAGGAGAGGTTGTAGCCTTGCCTAACAGAATAAGAAGAAGAACATGGTAAGGGTGAAGAACCGGGTTTTTGAAGTTAGTTAACTTGGCTCCCTTTAGCAACTTGGATCTTTTTAAAACATTGACTAAAGTTTGAAACGAAGCTCGGTGCAAAATTTCAAGTCAATCTGTGAAGGTTAAGAAGAAGGAGAAGGAGACGGCTAAGAAGATAACGAACCAGAAGGTAATCGAAGATAATAAATCAATAAATACATAATAATAATAATATTGAAATAAAATATAATAAAATAAAATTATAATAAATTTGAGAAAGAAAAAATAATAATAAAAAAAAAAATAACTCAGGATTGCACCATGACTACTACTCATCGCACCATCGCGCAAAGAGCTCCAAAAAACTATCACCGAACTCATGGAGCCCCAGGTCATTTATGATGCGGCTACACGGCTGGTTAAACAGGTAATTTGTGTAGGAGGATCTCATGTGGAAAATAGATGTGCTGCGGGTCGAGTATGCGGAAACGTCAAACCTCAGGTCTTGTAGACGGTGCAGCTCGTCGACTTGATTGTTGATTAATTTATAGATGAAACCGGTGCAAGTATTTCCACGACGGTTTTATTATCTTATATGTGCGTCTAATTTGATGTTGAAGTCGCATGCTCTTCTCTTAGATTATTCACTTATTAATTCGCAATCCATTTTTCCGTAATCTATTTAATCCTCCATTAGAGAGAATTTTTAATTGATATGAACATTCTGATTTGTGGGAAGTAAGTTGGCCATTAGAAAGTGTGATGAGGAACTTTGGGACAAAACTCTGACTGCCATGTAATGAATTGGTTAAAAGTTATTTTTGTGTGAGAAAGTCGGGCTTGTAAACACGTATACGGGCTTGTAAACACGTAGGTATACGGGCTTGTAAATAGGTGAGATGATATCAGTATTCTGATGAACATGTCGTCCAAGGAACCTAGACGGCCAGATACGATTGTGTTATATGATGTACTACCGAGGGCGTAAAATTCCGGGAAACGGAGGGAGAAAAAAAAATTATCGATTCTGTAATATTTTACGAGGTTAGATGATCGGTTTGAATGGTTGAAGGGGCCTCTCCTATCTCACGTGCCCCTATCAGCGTGAGAAAGGCAGGGAGTCTCGTCTGGAGGGACGAATGGAGAGGATAAGGAACCTATTGAAGGAATATGGAGGTAAAGGGTGGTTGATGGAGCCAGTCGCTCAAGGGATATCGTATTAAGATTCATACGTCATACTTCTATCGATTCTCGCTCTCTTAAGGGTCTTTTGCGAGAAAAAAAGAATTTCCTACTGTTGTGAGTTGACAGATAATCTCAATACTGGATAAAAAAAATGGACATACGAGAACAAGAACATTCGGTCTTGGATATGCTACCACCAGATTCACCTTTCCCCACAAGGGGTGAGACATTGAGGAGAAAGAGTTGATCAGAACAAATTCTGGCCTTCGTTAGAAAATAGATTGATCATGTCGGACTTATAAGCCCATGCCTGAAATGGCCTACACTTCCTTTCATTATTTTTTCCCCCGATAAAAATTGTTTTCGTCGAGCCTTGTGAAGAGCACTATGAAGTGCTCTGGGAAGACTTTGTACTATGCGTGTAGGGCGTGGTTTTGAAGTATCATAATCAATGTGCTAACTTCAGTGTTCATCATCGATCCTACTTACGGGCGCAATCTTCCTCAAATGTATGCAAGTGAAGTAGCTAGAATACAAACATTATGTCGATTAACATAGATACAAACAAATCCTTAAGAACGTCAGAACCAAAACGATTCGTATGAATTTAGCTGTTTGTGTTGGATGCCTGATTTTCCTTACGATATTCAAATGAAGTGAGCACATCATTTCATTAGATACAAATTACCTGTACGTCAACTGGAATGAAACTGTTCCAATAGACTGGATCAAAACAAGATTCGGCGATTTAGAAGGACACATTTACCCACATTCACCGACCTGCGAATTGGAAGAAGAAATTCAAGGAAAAAAGTTCGCTCTTTGAAAATTATGACACCGTCACTTGGAATCCATTAGACCGAGAGAGAAAAAAAAGGGCATGCTCCGGAATTGATGCATTCACCGCAAAAGAGTGATGGGAGAGGGTGACTGGTATGGCATGCAACTCATTTCTGTATGTTCCCTTGGGGTCACAATGAAAGAGCCAAAGTTTGCCCATCCAAGAACTCCTTTGGAAGCCAAAGAAACTTTCCTCCGATGTATTTTAAAACTTGAAAATGCCTTCTATATAATATGAGTCTGGAAGAAGGTGAGTGCCCACCCTCTTTGTGAATACCGTTTCCGCCCTACGTTCCCCAATTTTTGTTTGTTATTGTAACGTTCTCCCTCTCTCCATCCTTCCCACCGTTCCGTTTCCTCGATTTTCCAGCAACTAGCACTCCAAAGACGAATGGCTGATTTTTTTTTTTGCTCATATAAATTGAATTTCCAGCTATCTTTCTTCGAAATAAGATTTTTCTGAATCTGAAGTAGACCGACGTGGGGTTCCCTAAAAGTATGTATGTATTGATATCTTCACGATTTCAATTGGGAACCCTTTGAGAATTCGTATAGTTAAACAGTCAACTTCTTTTACCAACTTCCACCGTTACCCCATACTATCAAATCGAAAACATTGGTCACTTTTCTAAATATTGTTGATGATGCAGATGAGGCAGTTTGGTATTCCAGAAGGTTACGAGTACGACCTCTTCTCCTGACACCTCTCAGCTCAAGGGAGGCTTTACCCTTTCTCTCTTTCAACATCACCTTAATCCCAAAGGTCTTTGTATATACGGAAACGTTCTTTTCTAGGAGCCTAAGAATCACACGGACGCACCTATTACCCTCATTATTTCATATCATCGCCAAAGATCCAAGTAATTCAATTCTCAGCGAACAGGAGAGCGGCGGCCACTCATTTCGTTGGAGTTGCTATGTGGTGGGTAGGGGTAACTTCTTAGTGCCCCTTCTCTCTTAGTTTTTAGTTGCCTCTTCAAACTCCCGGAAAGCTCCAGCAAAAGGCGGCAAGTATCGTTCCACAAACTATATAATGAATTCGCACCCCTTTTTCAAAATCCACCGGAAGGGGAGAATATGGTCAATGGAGAAGTACGCGGCACAGAAACCACATTTTTCTCCCTCCTACTGAACCTGAAAATTGAAAAATATTGGTCATGGCAGTTCATGGGTCGGCAACCCAACATATGACAAATTCGAAGAATTATTTTGATTGCTTTAAACAGTTCCAGACACCCAAGTATATTCAGGTTGGTAACCACGATGAGCTAAAAGTTTGAGGTAGTGGTTGATAGGAGTCAACAGATATTTCTATGCATTCATGAAATCAAATATCCATTCGCCATTTTAACTGCTCATGATCAAAAATGTGTTCCATAAGGTCCATTCAACAATAAGGTTAGACAAGAAAAGAACATTCCTCAATACGATTCCCGAAAATTTTTCCTTCGATGTTCATTTCCTACAGAAACTCCATCAACCCAATTTCTTCAGTTTGATATTCAAGAATGATGTTATACTGCTACAAGGTAGTGCACGCAAGGTTGCAATTCGAGGAAAGAGCTTCTGCCTCATGAAAACGCTAATATAAAGGAAGAATCGAGTTATTGTGGAATACGGAAGGGAGGACACACCGATTGGATGGGGCTGATAAATGAATCAGACGGGGAAGGAACGAACGAAAACATGCTGAAACTTTATACAGCTTTCACCATCCAAATCAGTTTACTTTCTCCCTCTCCCTCTCATATGCCACCCTAACGTTCCCTTCCTACACATAATCGATCGCCCAACAACCCAAATTGTTGTCTTTATTGTTAAAAGCGAATAGAACGTACACGTATACATACTACACGACAGCATATCAATTTATGATTCACATCAACGTTTTGATATCCAAGCAAGTGTACCGAATAGCTGAAAAATTCATCCACAATTTCGAGTTAACGTGAAATTCGTAATTATCCACTACAGTAAGCTAGGAATACACTATAATATCATATTGTGGTCTATTATCATATGATAACTGACGTTTCAAATAGTGGGCAGTGATGGTGATTGTGATCATTATTGTGTCTGTAGTTTGATCTTATATGAAGACTTGAGCCATGACGAGTACTGTCCAGTTTGGAATGCCCCAGAGGTTTAGACGTAGTGGTAGTATACTGTACTATAAGATGGTAGTATATATGGTACTAGTGCATTATACGCCCGGTGAATTCGATTATCGAGATAATCAAATGTTGCGATTATATATCGATGATGTCAACATTCGATGGTAACAGTTGTGTAGCCTTCCGAACAGATTTCCATATATCTCCAGCTAATCTATACGGTACTAATCAGTTGTTTGGGGGATGTTTTTATTCCGCAACCCCGTCCACTTGATGTATGTGTCCAACTAATCTAGAATAAAAACATCCCCCAAACAATTGGTTAGTACCTACCATATAGATTAGTTGGACATATAGATTAAGTGGACGGGGTTGCGGAATAAAAAAGATCCCCCAAACAACTGATTAGTACCATATAGATTAGTTGGACGTATAGATCAATCTAAAGTCGTAGGTAATTGCATTGTAAAAATGAAAATATGTCAGTTTGGGAGAAACTGGGAGAAACAAGTGAAATCAATATATAATCGCAAAATTCGATTATCTCGATAATCGAGTTCACCAGGCGTATAATGCACTAGTACCGTATATATTAGGTATACAGGGTGTTCGTCACTTGGTGTGAAAGAACAAAAAAGGGGTGAAATCAGACTGAAAATGGAGTAGAACGCCGCCAACCGCACCTTTCTATCTCAATCCGTTCCGAAGATATGATTTTTTAAAGGGTTTTCTCATAAAACCACGGTTTTTGCCATAAAACCCCTCGTTTCTTCACTTTGAAACAATTTTTTTCTACTTTTGACTACATTTTCGGATTCAGAGTTATTTTCTACATACGCCTGATGCACGCTCGTAATAAAAAATGAACCTCTTAGGTCCGCAATTGCAGTTCAAGCATTGACAATTTAAAAAAAATTAAATTTTTGAAAATACTAGTACGTTAACGGTATTTCCATAAAAACGTGCTGAAAGATGTCGAATCTCAAGAAAATCTAAGTGTTTCAGTGATTGTTTTGTGCAGCAGAGATCTTGAAAATTGCGGAAATCGTCTTGTACATTCTTACGGCCGTTTTTAAAATCCCTACACCACTTGTACACGGCACTTGTGCAGCTGCCATACAGCTTTACTCCTAACCTTTGAAACAAGACCAGAATAAGTTCATACGTTGAAAACTGTGGTCGCCCGAATTTTTCATGGTAAACATGTCGATCCAGTCTACCGCCAAGTGCGAAATCCGTGCCGTTATCCGTTACCTAGTTGCAAAGGAAAAATCTCCACATAAGATTTTTAATAAGGTACGAAACGTTTATGGTGAAGCCAACGTAGTGTAGCCAACATAGTAAACGTGTTAATTCACACTACGCCTAGTGTGGATAGCCATCATAGTAAAAAAATATATTCCCTATGGTCGTGAGAGCCTCAATACACTTACATTCTGGACACGCCTCGTATATTTGTCCCAATTACCTTCGTTTCCTTCGAGACGATGTTCCTGAAACAACTCTCTCTCTCTGAGAGACATCAGAACTGCCTTGAAGATACCGACCGTTCCGCGTCACCAGCACCACATCACTGTAATGGCCTACCCTCGATTCTCCTTAGGGGCGGGGTGGGAATATTAAGAAGTGTGAGAGGGATTAAGAAAGTGGTCTTGTTAATACAGAAAATGACGCCAATCCAAGAATCGGGAGTACTCAGAGGCCAATGATCTGCCACTCGGTCCTTACCTTTTACCTTTACCTATCAAGACTTGTCAGTCATTGAAAACGCTCCGTGCTTTATCACCAATTTTCATGATCATCGAACGTACCATTTTCAAGATCATCGAACGTACCATTTTCAAGATCATCGAACGTAATGTTTTCAGGCATCATTCTTCAAAACGGTCGAGTAATATAATATATTATTTTGTAAGACCAGGATCTGGATTCCTGCTGGAGCGGTGCCCCATTGTGCTCGATACCAGTCGCATACCCAGTCAAGACCATTATAAACCAGAACCCAAGAAGATTGTGTGCCAAATGTAAGACCTCTGTACGATTTCACAAAACTCGGCCCTACAAGTGTGGTATATCTCGTATAACTCTTATACCATCAATTTTGGAGCTCTCAACAATTGTATCAGTTGAATGGTGAATCATATAACGTAGTGCATTTAGTGAGAACAAATAAAGTAGATAATATTTTCATGTACGATAAAAATGTGAACGTGAAGTTTAGGATTCTACCTCTTTATAACTATTTTACCTTCTATTTTCAAACCCCTATTGATCTAGGGCTAAGATAGGGTTCATCCCGAACCCGCATTCCGAATATCTCTCGAATCATGTCAAATCATTTCAAGTACGGTCGGATTTTCTCTCTATCGATAAACGTAAATTCGTTAATCGTTCGTTCTCAGTCGATCCCAAGGGTTCATTGATGAAAAAAAATTAATTAGAAAGTGTATTTGGCGTGCACGTACTTCCCCAAAAATGTATGTCTCTATCATTATCTCAATGCCATATCTTGCGACACCGTGAATTATTGTTACATTTATGAGACAGTACTGGTCCTAACGTATAATTGGTCAATGTTATAAATTTTTCAAATAAATTAAGGGGTCTTCCTCAAGTAGAGGGCTTTCTCGGCTATTATAATATCCTGGGAAGATAAATCCAACGTTCCATTTTCTTCAGGCTACACTTGATTCTGTCTCATCAATATTTGAAGAAGATATCCGCAAGTACAAGACAAATGTTGTGGATTTCTCTAATTCAGCAACTATGTTTTATTAATACTTCCTTAGTTTCACTGGTCTCACAGCAATCTCACAATTAGACGCCCTGACGAGTCTCAAGTCGCAGCTGCCGAATTAGATCAGGGAATTCACTCAATATTCAATATTGAAGTAGCGTTACTGAAAATGCTATTATCAATGTTGGGTTCCAGGATGTTCTTCTTTCTTTTATTAATTGCTCGGAGGATCTATTCGTCAAAGTGAGAGCGCATTCCTCGTATCCATATTCACACCCATTCCCGCAGTAATGTGATGAACGGAGAGGTCAGAGAAGCACTGGATGAAAATGATTGGATTACTGAAGATTCCTCACGTTATTTCTGATTTCAATAGAGTGTAATAAAGAATCCCTCTAGCAGATCATAAACCAACAGTTCGGGAATAATAGGCCATTCAACAATTGAGAGGCGTGTGTATAATAATACAATTATTGTGGGGGCCTAAACGCGAGTGTATTCCACCGACCCTCGAGAACTCTGGTTGCTCAAAAACAAGAACGTGGTATTTCATCTTCACTACGTATATGCGTTCACCTAGTAGGATGGAAAAACTCCACGATCGGTCGCAGGACGATATCTAGGTGGCCATGAATGTACACTACGTGTTTTCGCACACGTTCACACCTTGTCTTCGAATTCCTGCATAGTTGGATAAGCTCTCTTTGGTATTTTCTTCAGAGTAATTAAGCTCTCTTTTTTTCATGGTCCTTCTGAATTGATTTGATTTGATTGATCCTAGCCATTGGGATCGACCCGTTTTCTTCATAATTTAGATTTTTTTAATTGTTCACACAATATTTTTTCACTAGTTTGCAAAGCTCATTGAGGAGCGTAAGCTGATCCCAAATCATCAGTTTGGCTTTCGACAGCAGCACTCCACCATTGACCAGATACACCGAATAGTCAACATCATCGAAGAAGCGCTGGAACAAAAGAAGGTATGCTCAGCCATCTTTCTGGACGTGTCTCAAGCATTCGACAAAGTCTGGCACGAAGGCCTGAATTACAAACTGAAGAAGATGCTACCTTATCAGTATGTTGAGCTGCTTGAATCCTACCTATCTGACCGGTACTTTCGCATCAAACAGGACGATGCGTACTCAGTAGAGCCAATGAAAATAAATGCTGGTGTGCCGCAAGGAAGTGTATTGGGCCCACTCCTGTACCTTCTGTACACCAGCGATTTACCAGAAGTCGAACATAACACCACAGCAACATTTGCAGACGACACTGCTGTCCTGGCAGTTGGTGACAGCAATAACGAATCAATATCAAAACTCAATAAGTCCATCTCCAAAATCCGTCTTTGGACAACAAAATGGAGGATAAAACTGAATGAGGCCAAGTCGGTGCTTGATTTTACCAACCAGAAGATTAACTACATCCCTGCTTTCCTCAAGAACGTGGCAATTCCCTACGCGAATGAAGCCAAATACCTGGGCATGACGCTAGACGCCAAGCTCAGGTGGAAGGAACATGTAAAAAAGAAGAGGACAGAGCTCGCATTAAAACTCAGAAGGATGTATTGGCTAATCGGCCGACGATCCACCATGACCATTGGTAACAAGCTGCTTCTTTACAATCAAGTACTCAAGCCAGTTTGGATGTATGGAGCGCAGTTGTGGGGCTGCACAGCTCCAACCAATAGACAGATCATTCAACGTTTCCAGAATTCTGTACTACGATGTATCACTGATGCGCCGTGGTACTTCCGAAATGAGGCACTCCACCGTGAACTTCAAGTTGACAGTGTGGATGTGGTGATCAAAAAGCGAGCAACGGCTCATCTTGCCAGACTAAAAGATCATGGGAATGAGGAAGCTGTAAAGCTCCTGGATGTGCAAGATCTAACTCGACGCCTTAAGCGTTTGAAACCGCATGAGCTTGTGTAGGAAGTGAATGTGATATGTTCGAGAGACAAGGGACAAAGTTATGCATCTTAGGTCCTGAATAGTGTGTTGTAGTAATGTAAGTCAGATTTGTATTGTTAATGAGATTACTCGGTGCAATAAAAGCCTTAAAAAAAAAAAAAGTTTGCAATGAATTTACTGTTTTTCCAATTGAAGTTTGAGTGCAACAATTTTTTCAGGGTTTTAAACGTACTACAAAAGATCGAGGGGCTGGTATGGACTGGATGAAGAACTGCTAATTATGACAGCGATGAACTGAGATAAAATGTCTTCTATTCTCCTGTCTTCATTGATCTCTAGCGAAGTCTCCATCTTCTCCTTGCACCCTCACTCGCCCTGTTGTCATTCTTTATTTATCTCACTTCCTATCGTTTACCCTACCTTCACCCGGTTGAATTCAGTGGAAGCGTTAGAAGGTGGCTACTAATGCCCTGAGGGCTCAAACTCCCAGCTTACTTCCCCTCGCGCTTTCGCCCTGCTGCCGGTCTGTGACAGGTCCCAGTAGGACACCCCGCACTTCGGGTCTCTCTCCTTCTCTTAATTACAATGGAGGAAACAAGAGGATGTCAACCTGAGAGGCCGAGGGAAAGGGGAGTGGAGGTGCCAGAACTACTTGCTTCGGGTGGTAGTGGAGGAAGATAATGTAATAATTTCCAAAGGAAGGCAGTCGTGTTGCTGCCACCTTTGAAGACCCTTTGATGCTAAGACCCCGTTGCCCGATTGCCGTTCTCAAGAAAAATTAATTATACCCGCTCAACTCCTTACTCATTACTCTTTGATGAAAATGTCTAAAACTCGCAAACACCGTAGCTGTCTCATAACTCTAATAAGATTGTCACTCTAGAACACCATTGACAAAGTTAGAAGGCAAAGCTTATCGGAATCATCCAACAAAACAAACTCACTTGGTATCAGTAAATTATTGTGGTTTCTAATATTTTCAGAGTGGAACATTGAGTAATGCATGCATACAAAAGGTGCCAACTGGTTTCAGTGTTGGTGAATAATAGAATCTTGTTAACATGAGGTCATAATAATAAGGTCATGCAATATACATTTTTCCATTTGAAAACCCGGATTCATGTACCCTCAAACACAGTATCGATATCATGCACAAAGAACCAAACAAAACAGACCCTACAGCCCGCAGTAGCCACATCTTAAACTTTGGTGGTACCAGAATGGAAGCAATAAACTTAAGGGCAACACAAAATAAATTATATCAATGGAAAGGAATGAACGGACTGCAATGTACACAAAATTTTCAGTGAATTTATTACATATGGGCTTCAGAAACTCCCCTAGGCGCCGCAACATTCTTTTTACCTCTCAACCCAACTTTCAATCACATTACTCTCCAAGCTCTTATAACTCCATATTAAAACTAACTCATTTTAAAAGCTCAGCAGGTAATACTCGTACTAATCTCCGGTAAATAGGTACTCTTTAATCCACTTCCGTGGGTCTTCAACTCTTTTAGCTAAGTTTTGTGCTGGAAGCCGATCGAACTCTCTAATCTGTGTGTACTGCTGAAGTTTTAATTGAGATCATGTCAGTATTTTAATTGAGATCATACACTTAGGTAATACACTACTACATTCAACAGAACCTTAAAGATGTGATTCATTGTTTCAGAGTTGCAAATCATTTGCTCACACCTGATAGGCGTTTAAGTAATGTGTGGTTGCAATATACTCGTACTTCATTAGAGCAAGTTTTGATTTGTTCCTTGTATACCTGTTTAAGTAGCCTGATGATATTCGAATAAATGTAGGTATTTAAATTTCAAGCGAGTTTTCATTCGGTCGGACCTCTACAAATCTTCGCAGTCGTCCGAGTTCAAACAAATATAGAATAGTAGGATGTAGAATAGTGGCAAAAGAAGTATTTGACATTAAAGGACCTCACACAATTTTAAGGGAGTGTTTAGTGTAAATATAATTATTACATATTTATCCTATTTTTAGTTATTAGTTATCTAATATCTAACTCTGTTTTTATTTGAAATAAATCATCATTCGTTTCCACTGGAATGTGGTCGCGTTGATTCCGCTATGCCGCTCCAACGTTGTGGATGTTGGGTTCCTTATCGTTTTGAAGTCATTTTGTAAATAAAATTCCCAAGTAACGAGCCCGTAAGGAGAATGATTTGTCTGAGAGTTTTCCAACTAGCACTTTTAATTAATGCGATCACATTCTTTTCATTCCCATGTTAATGAACAATCAACGTAGGAATTTCTCGAGCTGATGAGGAAAAAATGTATTCATGATGAGCTTCAAAAGCAATGTTTGAGATTAGTTTGGAAGAGCCCTTCTTATCTTTTCCGCTCCCTGCTTTGGCTCGTCCCACCTCACTGCTTATTCTTTATTGATGGGTCAATTATGAAGAAGCAATCATTTTTCCGGCGAAAATGCCCCGAAAAGTTTTATTCTTGCTCGAATTAAATCAACGCGTCTTTTAAGAAATACATTGTTACTTCAGCTCCAGGAATCTAGAACATCCTTTTAATTTCATGTCATATTCTGCCAGTAGGTACTACATCGTTTGTCAGGGTGGCTCGGCTCGGCTTACGGTAAATTTGAGTTAGTCGTGAAGGTGTTAGTATTAGTCCCATAACTGTAGGAAATAACTGGAGTAATGAGGAAAATATTGTTCGAATAGGCAACCAGATAGTCATCTCCTGATGAAGGGGGAGGGGGTGGCCTGTACAGAAGGTAATAAACTATTTTTCAAGAATGTGCAGAGCTTCTTAATTAGATTTCCTAATTCGATCTTGAAATGCAAACCTAAAAAATTAAGGGGGTAATAAAAATCTTCGGTCAATTCCAATGGTTCATTATTGAAGATAATAGACCAAAAATGGCCCTCTTTTAGCCAGTAGCATATAACATTGATGTTGATGATTGCCTAATGAATCAATTTTTCGTGGTGATGAAACTAAATACAAGTTTATATCGGGGTTTCTTCCGGTACTCAAGAAGATTTCCCAGAACGATATCATTCAATAACCTTAACTCCAGGTCGCACCATCCCTATCCCTGCCCAGTGATCTAGCTATACCCTTTCTTTCATCAACCCACCACCGATGGTATCCACTTGTTATCCTCATCTGATTCCCCCTTCCTAGGTGGCGAATGTTTTCCACCTTCGTTCAAGTGTAGCCGAGTCATTTTCCTCTTTTTTTTTCAGAGATTCAATTTCCCCTTGATTCCAGTAGGAATGGGATTTTTTTATCATCCCCACCCGAGTTTACCCGCCCATTACCTCCTCTTGATTTATCTGGTTGTGTTGGTAACTAAACTCACAGCATTACTTATTTTCCCTATTAAGAACCACCTTCAGGAATGATTCCGCAAGCGTTTTAAGCAACCGAAAGCAATTACTGAAGAGGGGTAGTAGAATAAAAGGAAGGATTTCTTGTCTCGACTACTCTAATGTACCTAGCTGCTTTTATATTTTGACGTGGCGAAATAGATGTATCACCTCGATCAGAGTCTGTTAAGTAGTTTTAGGTAGAGGGTTCGGATTATGCGGCTTTTGGCTACATCTCAACTGGGTCTCAAGACTTTTTCAGGTGCTTTTCTCCTCTTCAAGACGTATCCTCCTCCCACACATTGCGGGAGTTTTGGAAAACCTAAGTATGTCACTATCCAGAGTACACTTCCAGTATACTGAAAAGTGTGATCTTAAAAATGACTCCATTGAAATAAGAAATCAATGGTGCCAGCTGAAGTAATAAACAGAGTCTTTTTTTAATTGATTTTTGAGCCCCAAATTCTCAATGAAACGGTTTTGAGAGTGATGATATTAACACTGATTGGTAGATCTGAAGGTCAAAGCGCAAGTTTCTTGACAAAGCAATCTGATCAGCTGATCATCCACGAGAATATAAAAACCGAACGCTAGGACACTTCCATTAAATAGTATGATATTAAACTACCTAACATTTTGTGGTCTGCCTAAATCAAAAATATTTTTCAATTTGGTATCCGACCGTTAGGCCGGTTTTCGCAGCAGCTCAGATGCAAAATCCTCTTTGGATTCATTATTGATGTGGGAAATGATAATGAAACCATTATACAACAAATCGGTTTGGTCGGTGACCGAGAAAGAGGGGGGGGGGGGGGGATAGCAGCCCTGCTGAATCTACAATGTTCTCGGTGTTGAACAAGAGGCAGGAGTAGTTCACTCCCATTGAACGGTTGCCAACTAGAGTGGGGCAGTGGTTCATTTGTAAAGATTTGAGTGGTCCAACGAGGCAATAATTCACAATGATCAATACACATATTTTATATAGATTAAATATATTCAGAATGTAAATATTCAATACTGAGAATATACTATTTAATAAAAAATATACAGGGTGGAACCGGATACGTGACGTCAATTTTTTTTTTTTTTTTAATCTGCATGAAAAATGTAGTACAACCCCTCCTGAATCTCTATCTGTTCGAGAGTTATGATTTTTTTCGTGTTTTTTTTTTCGACTAATCCCGACCTTACGTCATAAAATCACAAGGTATTTCTCAACGTGTGCGTCGCTTATTTCCATGTTTCACCTCATTTTCGGATTCTGCATTGAATGTCTTATACGAGTAATAATAGATCTTAGATAACAGATCTTTTTCGTAGTTAGTTAATTCTAATCAGAATGTAGTGTTTTTACCTGACTTGACACCTTTCCCTCCAAATTTTTCTTGCCTATCCTCATGTCCATTACTTGAGCCTCGCTTCATTTGAACCCCTAGAACCACCCCTGCCCGGAACACAAAATACCATGAATCTGACACATTGCATTAAGACTGTATTATCATATTACAATGTTTTATCATAAATGAAGTTGAACTCCAGGATGGATGGAACGGATTGGTTTCTAATGATTCCTCAAACAATTCTGTTCTAAAGTGAGAAAATGTAATCAAAATTGCCGAAGTGACTCGTAGCTCTACAACATAACCTACGGTTGACCGCTAAACAAATATGGACATGTTCTAAATCAGTACAACAGCATGCAATTACGATACTGTCCAGAATGTTGAGCCACTGTAAACATATAAACTATTTGTGTAAACATATAAACTATTTGTGTAAACATAAATATATTACGTTGTGATAGTACGAGTATTAGGGTACTCGTGGGTCTAAGAAGTACCAAGTCCAAGAGATGCTGAGCTCTTCAATCTGCGCCCATCGCCTGGATTCGGAAGGGATTGTAATATGATACGTGCTGTCACTCCTAACCCCCTACCCACTATCCTGTCGTCCTTTTCCTCCCCACGGCTCCACAACTCGCTGACTTTCCTGGACCATCACTACCTTTCTCCTTTGAAACCTCCCTCGTCATAACTTTTCAATCCTTCGCCCTTAAGCCGCTGAACAATAACCATTTTCTCTCGGATCCTTTTCAAACGGATTTTCTCCTCTACTGGAAAGTTGAAAGTACTCAGTTTTAATATAAAAAGGTTCAAACCTTGCCATCACGAAGAAGGCGTTAGATTAATCTTCTTTGGTGAATAGAATGGTTTAAATAGAGAAATTAGGTATTTTTGAACAATTAGGTAAACCAAGGCATCATATACTCGTAATATCACCGCTCCCTGAAAAATTCAACGCGAATAGGTTTTATACCCTCCTGAAGCGACCATGGGTTTCGGTTCGAATCATTTGAAAACAACCCAGTCTCATAAAATATTTAGTTTTCAATTAGGCTTGTAATCGGCAAGTTGAAAGTTATCGTGGAATGGGGGGGGGGGGCATGGAATTTGTTGAACTTAGCCGTGTGCTTAGCTGCACAAATGTGGGTTTTCATTGCTTTCCAGGACCACTAGTACTATACTTCTTCATCCGCTGGCGGGCTAACTCAAATTTGGGACGTCTCAAGCTCCAGCGTTCATTAAGTCCTCGATCCGTATTTTTTGCCACTCATTGTTGACAATGGGAAAGGACACGACGACAAAATCTACACATCGTTACGTTAGTCAGCGGATGTGGAAAACACAATGGATTTCTCAGTGTTCTTGTTTCACACTCTAAATCCGCTTTGTGCTAGGGAATTAGAGGAATTGATTAAAAAGATTACAATTATAGTATAACGGAGAATCAGGAGATTTCTTCGAAATGGTTGGAGACTTATCCGGGGACCGAAACCGACGCTCCTTCTCCTAATTTGATTTATCTCTTAAATTATCCTTAAGAGCTATCCCGTCCCTCTTACCAGTCGGTTATCATTGGTGAAGATCCAGTGAAGGCAAATTCCTTCCCTCTTAATCTATTTGTTTCAATTCTTAGTGGGCGACATGGGTAACTACTGCCAGATTTTGAAATCACTCACAATTACAAATACCGCTTGAAGTTTCGAATGAACCATATTTTTGAAGACGTCTTTCAGAAGCCACGCTTTCAGATAAGGAGCATAACCTTCAGCCTACGGAAAAATAATCTGACAGTCCAAAACATGACTTTACTGCATTGGTTGCTATACCCGAGAAGATACTCGTTCTCCATTCGATAGAAGTGCTAATGAATATCAGACTAGAATTCAGTAGACAATCGTTGGACCTTCCCACGAACACCGTGTGCGTTTGAAATGCTGGGAGTATTCGGTAGCTCAGTGATGGTCCCGACAATTTTCCAAGCAGACCCAATATTCGTTCATTCACGTAAATATATCTAAATGAAAGAAATCATTACATAACATATGTTTAATTTTTGTTTAATAATGGCTTTCCCTTCGATTTAAAATGGTTCATCATTGAAAATATTAACCCTTATTCCCATGCAGTTGCAAATATGCAACCGTTTTTTTTCAGCCCCCCTACTCCATGGAGGTAATATTTAACCTATGTCCGCCATATCAGTGTGTCCAGATAGATCAAAGGAAGAAGTGAAAATTGTTGTTTATGTTGTGAAGTGGCAAAAGAAGGTGATAAGAACTGATATTGCTACCAAGGTTACCGTGCTAAGTGGTTACCATGAGTGCAGCGTATCATGTAAGTTTGACATATTTATTGTGATTGCTGTAATGAGTAATTCCCACTGTAATATTTTTTTTCTATATCACAAATATCATAAGGAACCCAAAAAACATCAAAATAGTTGTTGTTCTATTGGTATTTTCTTTGAAATCTTGAAAACATAATGGTTGCAAATATGCAACTCCATGGAGTTGCGGTATTTTGTGAACAACGTGTTTTCTCGAGACCAAACATCATTTTTCCATTCACAGACTTTACTTTTCGACGTTTTATCGCAATTTTGGTATAATTTTAGTTGTATGGTGAACGGAGCCGTAAAATTTTGGCCCTTCTGCCCAAGAATGGCAATGTTTCGGAACCAGACGAGTCAACCTTTGGACGAGGCAATTATGAAAGATGGGGTGGGGCACTTACCAGTGTACAAAGAGAGAGGGAAGTGCCGGTACTGCCACACGGGCTACACTAATGTGCAGTGCGAAAAGTGCAAGATAAGGTTTTGTTGCACCCCAAAAAGAAACTGCTTTACCCAAGCTCATCGTTAAATTTGCGTAATACTTTTCTGTCGTCTTTTTGGAATTAACCATTTTGTAAGTAATAATACATTTTGAATTTAATGATTTTTGATTTATTTTAACCTGTCTTCTAAAAAACCGGTTTTTCGATGAAAAATGGAAATCATTTTCAAAAAATTGTGTGACCCCATCTCCATGAAGTTGCATATTTGCAACCGTTCCCTATTTTCGAAAATAATGTGTAGAGAATTAAAACGACGTTTTTTCTCACTAATAGGACCCCAAAAAAAATAATAAAATCAAAGAAAAAAATTTTTTTTTCAAGCACTTCATAGTTCATGAGAATAAGGGTTAAACTAAACGTGGTGAAGAACCGGGGAATTCTCCTAAAACCAACGAAGATAAATTTCATGAAAATTATGTGATTTAGTGAAAACAAAAGTGAAATTGGGTTTTTGGTTCATTAATTATATACAATACAGGGTAAGAAAAAATGAGGTGTTTTAAGCTTACAGTAGTTCGAATAGGCTATTTGAAAAATTCGCTTATTTACTCTACTCAATTAGTGTTACTTTCTGATTATCTTCGGCCTTGAAGTATTCCTGTTGCTGATTGTTATCTTGAACATCATGAGTTGGGGTTTAAATCGTCTCAAGGTTGCGAGACGCGAAAGGGAAAATGTTTTATGAAGGTCTGAAAACCCTGAGATAACAAAAATAAGCAATCATCCCAGGGTGGGGCTTTACGTCTGACGCATTGGAAAAAGACGCAGTTTAGGCCCAAATAGCAATCTACTGTAGATAGTATATAATTATGTTATTATTGTATGTTGCATCTAATGACCGATTCAACTAGCAAGCAAGCGGTAGAGCCAGAAGGTAGTGGAAATACTCGTAGTCGGCAATTGAGTGAGTAAAAGGTGGAGGTCCGAGGATGTGGTTGGAAACGGGTCAAGGGGGTCAACCGTAGGGCAGGACTGTAGGGTGGGTTTGATACAATGAGCCATTCAAGAGGACCAAGAGAACGTAAAGAAGGTCATCTCGAGAAACCCCGTCTTGATAGCATCGTATGGACTGGCTAAAACGTTTCCCACGAATTCAAGCGAGGAAAAGGGACCTATGAATCGGGACGATGTTCACGGTTGGTAGCTGAACCGGCAAGGAACAACCAAACTTGTACTAGTTCCGACGACCTTCTGTGTCTTTCAAACCACCAGCAGTCACTTGTTTTCATTCTCTGTACTGTTTGAAAGAAAAAAACATCAAGTTTGATTTGTTCCGACACAGCGTGTGGTGTGAAAAACTTTAAAAGGAGCTATAGCGAATTTATCATGAAAATTAGGCGCAATTCCACAATATAAATTTACTACCGGCCAGTCAAGCTGAGGACGCCAGTTCGCAACTCAAAACCAGATTACAAAATTTCGGTACCTAATAAAGGTCTTAGCAGAGACTAGAGCCTACTAGAGCCTTACGAGAGACTTTTGGGAACTGGGGAAATTGCCCAGCACTTGCCGCCTCCAAGGAAAAACTCTGCAAATATCTCTTTTGTGCAAAAGGGTTTCTGTCCAGATCACTTAAATCCACATTTGATTTAATTTTACAGACAAGAAAGCGAATGCATATTGCATCGTCATCCATCCCCGATCTATGTTTGAAATTTCAAGACTCCAGCTCATCACCTAAATTTCATTCAATTTTTAGCGAATTTTCGAATGTTCTCGGTCACTGTTCTGGTAATGGAGCATTTTGAAGATGAAGAAACGTGGTTGTCACTTGATGTGATGTTTATGTTAAGTCTGCTCTAATCTGATAACGGAATGAGATATCGCAATTGTGACTTCACCGTCATGTTAAGAGTAGAAATGTCCAAAAGCAGAGGGGGGTTTTGGGATGTTGAGGGGGGGGAGGGGGGTTTATTCAAAAATGAAAGTCTGACAAGTGACACCTCATTTTAAAGTTTCTTACACGCTGAATAAGATGGTGAAGTCAGAATTGCGATACCTCAATGAGGGATCGCAGAATAAATAACAAAATAATATTTTGTTCTCAAACTCAAGTACCTACCTACTTTGAAGATAAAGAATACATTGCGATAGGTACCTTATTTCGTTCTCAAACTTGAGTACTTTGAAGATGAAGAATCCGTTTTTCATGGTTAGTCTGCTCCAATCTGATGTCGGAATGCGATATCGCAACTCTGACTTCAGCGTTGAAATGTCTAAGAGCGGAGTGGGGTTTTGGGGAGTTATTTTGTGTTGGGGGGGGGTTCACTCATAAATTCCAAAAATGAAACGGTCTTTCAAGAAAATAAGCTGAATAAGATGATGGTTAAGTCAGAATTGCTATATCTTATTCCGCTTAAATTGGAGCACATTGAAGATGAAGAAACGTGGTTGATACTTGAGATGTTCTTCATGGACATCATGTTCTTCAATAGAGACAATTTTTTTAAAACCAGTTATTTCTTCGAAAATTCGCACTTATAGCCATGCTGCATGACTGTTTCAAATATTAGTATTGTTTAAACAATTTTTATAATTTAAACAATTTCAGTGACAAGAAACTTTTTATAATTTTGGAAGCCAACCATTTGCGCCCTAATCCCCATTGGTACATACAACGAAGGTGATTTCCCCGAAGGTGAATTTACAACGTACCAGTTGCGCCTAAGATTTTACCATCCTAATGAGAATCCCATATACCAGTTGCGCCCCAGGAAAAAGTGCTAGAAATGAATATGTTTATTTTCCAAAAGAAGAAAGATGGTCACAGTCCTGTGGTTGAAGGTAACTAACCTGGTGACGTCAATGAAAAATCCTTACCGCCTAGTCTCATTCCCACTCCTATCCCCTCATTACCCCTCTACCTATCCTACCTACGGGTTTTCAATAAATCGATATAATCACAAATCGGAATTCGTACAGATATATGTATAAACCTAATTCCCGAAGTTGGCGCAACGTTACACTTCCTTTTGTAATATGTTAATGTATGCAACTTGCACTTTTCTCTATTACAATAGATGGTAATAATACATTTAGAAAAAATAGGTAGGTATTGATGCTAAAGACATTGGGACCAATTGGGAGTTATCTACTTTTGAGGAAGTGTTATGCTTAGGGTCAAAGACAAAATTAAATCCTTTTTGGATAATAAGGTACAGACTGACCATAATATGTCTACTGCAGTAGACAAAAATAATGTTCTATGAAGTTTCCAAAACTAGGTATTTGTTCCTCCTTTCCTCCTTAAGTTTCCTCCTTTGTCCAGACTCAGAGAAATCGCATACGTATGCATGACGTGATTCCTACCTCCAGAAAATGTGGAAGGTTTGCGCGAAAAAACCAGCCTCAATACGAAGTCAGAGAAAAACTCCCGAAGAATTGATAGAGAACAGGAAAAGGAGAACAAAAAACCAATGAGGATCTGAAAGGAACAGGTAGTTACCCCAACCAGCATAGGTACTTCGTTGTACTACTAGGCGTACGCAGTGCGTACTTCAACGTACCACAACGTCAGTTGGAGTCGGTGAGAGGTATTCCAGGGCGATCCTCCAGAAGTGGCAAAAATGTGGATCCGCTTCCAAGGCAATAGGAAACCAACTTATCGAGACGAGAAAGGTAAGATGTTGAGACGGGAATCTGAGGGCTCCTTCGTGTGGGCTGCGAGTGGACGCGAGCGATAAGAAAGGTGACAATAATGCATAAGGGGAGCGAAATACAACTCGAATCCGATACGCTGCTTTTCAGCTCCGGGGTTTGTGAATCACAAGCAGTCATTGTGCCGTTTATTTTATTTTAATGATGAATGTTACGAAGCAGACATTGAATCATTTCTGCCGATTGTCCAAATCGTATTGAAGGTAGGTATATTTTTGGTTCAAATACAGGAATATTACATCAAGTATTCAGCGGTACCATCAACCGGCTCGAAAGCTCTCTGAACCATGATAAAGGAGAACTTGGGGACAACTGAGAAATTAAATTACTTCGGCTATACCTTTTTCTCGTCACCCTCACCTTATCCCCATCTTGCTCTCATCCATTAACTTATCGTTGTTTCACTCCTTCAACGATCTGATTATGGGAGAGATAGCGCGTGATTTGGCAACGTGAGTTAGCGTGATTGTACCTAAAACAATTTTCAGAGTTCACAGCTGATAATATCGGCGCTATCCTCCTAATAATACAGGTACAATATTCTGTGTGATCTATTGGGGGCGGCCACTACAACTGTAAAGTTTGTGGAGATCATCGTCGTTATAAGTTCCCTTCTCCTCAGTTACGTGAGTAAATTTCACTCATTAACCTGCTATATGTTATTCCACCAAAAAATCCCATAAAGGCGATGTTCCAGTTGCACAACAATCGATTGTAATAATTACAATAATTACAATTATTGTCCACATCGCAATTGTTTTGGGTTCGTTTAATAAATAAAAAATAAATCATTTAAGGCCTTGGTTGCGGTTACTACCTGCTCATCCCCAAACTGAATAAATTCGCCGTTATCTCTTCTATTAATTTAGTATGTAGTACTCTCATTTACGGTAATGGCGCGTGTACAGCTCCTGGGTGATTCCTAAACTAGGGGCAATTTCGATCTAAGAAAATTTAAAATGAGAATGTATTCAAAATTACTGGAATTCTTTTTCTATATGGATTGTACTTATACCCCTTAGGACAAAAAGCGCAATGGCAGCTCATGGATCACTTTCACAAGCCCTGGTTGCTCTGTAACATTTTGTTATTGGGTTGGTGAGAAGGAAAAACAGCAATGCATCTGGTAAAATCGTGTCCAATTAGGTATGTAATTTAACCAATGTGACAAAGTTTTATAACAACAAATAAAATAAGAAAAAGCATAAAGTAGAGTACGGACAAGTCTCAGTTAGGTCCCTCAGTATTTACAAGTTTCCCATATCTCCTACTCAAGTTTACAATAAAATCACAATAACCAACCACATTATTACCTTATTATCAAGAAATAAGCTTGGTAACGAAAACGATGAATAGTGTTGATCCAAACAGGAAAGAACTAATAATGCCGAGGTAATAGAATAAGTTTTTACTCCATAGGAGATTCCAAATCAGTACAACAAAACATGAAAATTTAGAAAAAATAAATAAAAATACGAAATATATAGGTAAGTATAGGTAAGCATTCGTAATATTTAGGTAAGTATTTTCTTATAAGTTACTTATAGTCATGAGTCGCGGGTGAACCGAAGTTGGTTTACTTTTTAGCTTACACAGCACTGCACCAATTGGAATTAGTTTGCGGTGGAAATGGCTGGGCCAAAAATAATGTTCTTCAGAACGGTGCCCTCTGTTTTCATATTTTCCAGTCAATGAACAAGAACCTACTTAGTGGTACACCATAGTACTAATAACCTAACAATTATTACTCAAAGTGCTGTCAGGTTGGTTAAAAAAAAAAAAAAAACATATTCGTCTAATTTCAACATTTTCGTGAACTTTTGGTAATTTTGAATGTCCATGACAATGTTAAAAACTAAAAGCCAGTACAATGTTATTTTCAACTTCAAGATCACATCGTGCCCAAACTACTCATGTCTCTTTTTTTCTAATGAGCACTCAATCAGAGTCTTGTCATCTTGAATCAATCTTGTCATCACAGGGCTTGCCTGATTTCAGTACTACCATGATCTCAGTTACTTTCTAGTGTCTCGGCACGCACCTCAATCTGAAGGGAGCATTCACAAGACGTAGTAATCTAATGTAGTACATTTTTCATTTTTTGGTTGTAACGACTCTCTATGTATACAGGTTGCTAATTTCTACCATGATGAAACGGCATGAACCTACCTAAGTGCAAACCCAAGTTTCCTTATTAATAGATGTCAGATGGAATATCGGCGTAGCTCTACTGTGCTATGAATTAGTAAACCATTTTATGGGAACAGGGACGTTTTCAAAGACAATAAAGTCGTTTAATTTCATTCACTGCATCGTTTGTGGATTTATCTCGGGTAGAATTGAACAAAGACCGGTGAATCCATATGAATTCTAATAGATGAGATGAGTAGAGCGAATTCCAAAGGGAGGCAATTACCCTTTGTAGGTCCGTTCTTAAACAGTTCACTTCAATTGTCCCCCAAATAACAAACAATTTCGGTACCAACCTATGAGAAATCCCGCAAATTAGGTTTACCAAACCAGTTGACACTTGATAATGAACAATATACTCGTAGGTTATTGCGAGATTTTTTGGAATCGAAACGATCATTGAATGTCATTCAATGATCGTTTCGATTCCAAAAAATCTCGCGAGCAATAACACTTATTGAACTAGCATTGATATATTATTGTTTACACATTGTGTAAACCCGCTTCTGAAACCACCATATTTTATCGTCACCACCACGCCAAAGACACGAATCTGAAATTTCATAGTTTTGAGAAAATTGAGTTTGAAGTTTTGATTCGCCGGGAAAAGTCGGGTTATAAGCCAGAAGTTATTGAAACGTCCTTATTATCATCCGGTTGATAATTATTTTTGCCTAATTGATGTTTCCGACCATCTTTGAAGCCATGGAAGTAGATTCCAGTTTTTGTTGTGGTGCCAATCTGTCATAATGCACGTGCTGAACGTTACGATGAAAATAATAACACAGAATCTCTATTTAATTTACTAATTCTCCAACATTACGAGATATTTAATTGAAAAATATAATTTGATTAATAAATTGAACATTGAACTTCAATTTTTTCCTTTGTAATCAGATTCCTCATTGATGTGCGGGTCGGGCAACTTATCTCTACATGGCTTCAATAACTAAGAAATGTGTGGTACTCTTTAGGTATTATTTGGTCGGCACACATCTTCATCAGATGTTTGTATTTTGCATCCGATATCTTGATTTGCGTTGAGGAGCTTCTTGATGGCTCCACTCTTCTCTACTTCGCCTTACTCTCAGACGCTCAATTCACCTTTTTTTCAACTTTTTATAGGCTTCGTTACAAAAAACATACAGCCGCAGTTTGTACATTTTCTTATCTACGGGTGATACATAATTACAATGTTATTAATTTTTGATATTGGGCTTCACAGCTGATAACGAATTTGTTTGAGGTAGAGGTATATAGCTTCGTGCACGTCTTCGCACTCTTCCATTAAGAAAGATTGAAAGGGAGGTTTGTTAAGAGCGAAAGTTTCTTCAAGAGGAGGTTTCTTGGGGCTTCGCTTGCGGCGCATTCCATTATAATATGCTCCATTCTTTAGACCACACTGTCGCAGGAGGAGCAGATATCTGTTTCTCTCAGTCCAAGACGGAAGAGGTAGGACCTAGTTCGGCAGTGACCAGTGCGCAGACGGTGAATAACAGTGTGGTAGGACTTATCCTTGTCAGGGGCTGTTCTCTGAAGCCAATTCGTTTTTGATGGAAACCCAAATAGTGATTTGTAGCGTTCTCCGGCGGGGTATTCGAAGAACTCATTTATCCATTTCGTAAGCAGGGATTGTGTAGATTTACGAAGAAGATCGGTGTGGGGACAGTATGGCAAGGAAGGAATTTTCAGCGGGATTTCAGTACCTTGACGGGCCCTAGCATCAGCCACCGAGTTACCTTATAATATAAGGTTCATGCGTTCGGACTGTGAAATGTAATAATGAACACTCGCATTCCACAGGACTTCCCAATCCCGACAGAAATATAATGTAACCGCTGTAACTCGATCATCCGGTTATCAGCCATTGTATTCTACACTCAAATGCAGGTAAATTTGGGTTGAGGCCGAGATAGAAATTAGAAGGGAAACACGTCGGATTTTGAACTCGTTATTTTAGACCACGTTTATTAAGTAAATATCATTCCTGGAATCGGAGATTGTAAACCGTATTGGCATTCTTGGGGAGAAGGATGCTATAGGGAAATTTATGTGGATTCGGGGTCAACAAGATATATTATATCTTGTTGACCCCGAATCCACATAAATTTCCCTATAGCATCCTTCTCCCCAAGAATGCCAATACGGTTTACAATCTCCGATTCCAGGAATGATATTTACTTAATAAACGTGGTCTAAAATAACGAGTTCAAAATCCGACGTGTTTCCCTTCTAATTTCTATCTCGGCCTCAACCCAAATTTACCTGCATTTGAGTGTAGAATACAATGGCTGATAACCGGATGATCGAGTTACAGCGGTTACATTATATTTCTGTCGGGATTGGGAAGTCCTGTGGAATGCGAGTGTTCATTATTACATTTCACAGTCCGAACGCATGAAACCCAGTTCTGCTGCTACCTCCACCCCATGGAGGTGATAATAATGGGAGATACGGTCTTGTTAATTAGGTAACTACAGCTGCCCGAGGATTCCCGATATAGCTGAATTACGTTCCACTACACAAACTCCAGGGTTTCGTCACATCACTAGCATCCAAGGCTCAACCTCACAGAATCCAATTCACACGCTGGCTTTCATTTTGGCCCCCTATAAGAGAAGGCATCTTGCCGAGTATTTGTGCCTTTGCATTTCATAATAAATAATTTGTTATGATCTTGAACTTGATCCATAAACTAGCCTGTGATGAGTAGCATCAACAAAACTAGATAATCACCAGAGAGTGGAGATTCTCAGCGGCTCATAGCTTCTTTATTGAGTGGAAATACAAACAATTCTGTGATAAATATTAGTTTCCCATATTTAGACAAGGGCATGTCCCAGGTTTGTCCCCCGAAGAAATCAAATAATTTGATGCCTAGGTACCTATATGGAGGAGCTAAAAACTAAATTTAAATCACTATATGACCCTTCCTCACCCCTGCGCCCAGACGATGACATCCCTCCGCACCGAGTCTGGATTCATCTATGTGGCTTAACAGTTGGTGGACAGCGAAGGAATATGAGACCCATCAGTATTATGATTTCCTCCTAATTACGGCTTCTCTCCCATGTCTTTCAAAGCGAACTGACGGTGAACGATCAGATTCCCTTAATGCTCTCTAATTATCGTATCACTTTAATATGGACGAATGGACGGATTTTTTAATCCCATTTTTGGAATTTACGTATCTTGAAACGTAAACCCTCAAATTTTGAGGGGGGGGGTTAATTTTTTTCTTGGTCGATAATAAACCAAAAAAGCTGCAAATTCTTGACACAACGGCTTATTATCTTCTTTGTGCAGATCACTGAATGATAGATAATAGAGATGATGAATTAATTATTCAATCACTAGTTAGGACGGTTCAGGATGTAAGAGAAAACAAAATTGGCACATAAGATTTTTCATTTATTTTCACAATGTTTTTTAATTTTTACGTAATTTACTGCACCAAAACACATAAATATGTACAAATACCAGATTTAGAGTAAACACTGGTGTGTATTTAGTTATTATTTCTATGAAAACGGGTTTTTTTCTCTTGAAAACTCCTTTGTGTTCGCTTCCCGCTGTAGGACTCTTCAGGTGATTCACGCTGTAGCATCGATGAGTCCATGAACAGACGCCAATGATTCGGGTCATATTGCACCTAATTCACCCATCAAACCGGGAATGTCTATACAATAATATTGTATATTATGCAAGGTTCTCATCCTGTGCAAAGTATGGAACAAAAACTGCTTCGCGATGGGGATACCATACTTCTAGAACAAGTGAGCGCAGACACTAACTGCGTAAAGTTGACACCTCACCTCTGCGGGAGACTATGCCGACCTAGTGAGACAAAGGGTGGTGCTTCCCGTGCACGCAAAAGGATTTCTGTCTTCGGATTCTTGAGTTTGAATAGTAATTTACGCATGTCCAGTTTGTGTGTCCCTTTCTACAGGAAGAATAAAACTACTCTCCCTTGTGCACGGATCGGCTGTTCGAAAAACAATCTATGACAGACAGGAAGCACTCGGCTGCATGAGAAAACGCGATCACGTCATATTCACCTAATTGCGAGTTCCGTGACCTGAGATATTTCATCTCATCGAGTTTTGGTTTATTACCTTCGATAATGAACCATTGGAATCGACCAAAGAAAAAAATTTTCTAACCCACCCTCAAAATTTGTTGGTTTACGTTTCAAGATACGTAGATGCAGAAAATCGAATAGAAAAAAATCCGTCCATCCGTCGTACGCCGCGACACTTTGCCCAGTTAGCGTTGAGCTAAAATTACGATTTTTCACTTTTTTTACGGGTTCAGACCAACCCCACAATGATCCTCGAAACTTTTCATAACCCTAGGTCAAGGGGAAGGGGTTCAAGAAGAATTTTGAAATTTTGGGAATTCCAAAACTCGAAAAATTCAAATGGAACGGTATATTTTTTCATTTCATATTTAGTTGGAGTTTATTTTTTAGAATTTTTCAAGACTATCCACAGCTTTGATGGTGAACCACGAGGCCACCGGTACTGGCCCAGCTGATTCGAACAGCACATGGTTGCAGACGTCGAGTTAATTAATCATAATAATAATAATTATTTATAATAACTAAAAAAATTAACAACTAACAATAATTATTAATAGTTTTCACTACTTGTTCTTAAATATTCTTACTCTGAGCAAAAATTACGAAATTTGGTTTCCGGGTTCGAACGAGTCCTTGAAACTTTTCCTAACCCTAGGTCAATGGGAAGGTATTCACAATAGGAGTGGACCCTAAGTCAATGGGGGTATTCACAATAGGAGTGGAAGAAGGTCCCATGTAACAGTCTTTCAAAAATTCGCGTGGTAGCTCGGAGAATCCTCAAAATATTTGATTTATTTGCATGAGTGCATGATTGACTGCATGAGTGCATGATTTGCGACCGTGAGCAACACCTTGGAGAGGAGAAAAACAAGAAATTGCGAACCAAACAATAATTGCATGTAGGCAATCTTCTAACTCACTTTTATCGACATTTTACTTTTGTTACATAGCACCTACATTCACTTGTGTCTCCAATTTCAGTTCAAGTTTGAACAAGTCGGCGCCACTTTGGCCGGCTAGCGTTGTGCTAAAATTACGAGATTCGGTTTACAAGTTCGGACCACACCCACGAGGATCTTTGAAAATGTTCATAACGTTAGGTCAATGGGAAGGGGTTAATACCAATTGAAGGCTACAGGGGAAGAAGGGTATAATTCCACTGTCGATTTCGAGGTTTCAATGCCGTCTAGAGGCTTTCTGGAGTAGTTTCAGGTGGTAGGTCGGTACTGGTGAAAAACGGTTTCATTCCATGATGGTTTGGAATAGGTAGTTGATAATTTTTTTTCATACCTTGGCAACGTATCATGAGATGGTTAAGTTAGTTTGTGCTCTCCTGAACATTTTCCAATTTTGGAATCGTACCCTTCTTCCCCTGTACCCTTCAATTTTGAAATTTTAGTTCAAATTTGAATGTTTTTTTCTACTTCCCGATGTCTTGAAATATTAAATTTAGGTAAGAACTGGATGATAATGCAATATTCAATCGGGTTTTTGTCTGTAAAATTGAACCCGAGGAACTCATCAGTTACGATTAAGATTACAAGAAATGAAAAATGATGATGTCAGTCTGCGAAAAATGGGTTTGTGGCGAGCAAACGCCAAATATGTTCAGAATGTTACAACCATCAAATTTTGATAACCAACAGTAGGAGGAGAAAACATAATGATGGTTTAACTTTAATATTTACAAAGTTTATCGATTTTACGAGGGACGTCCGGAAAAAAAGGGGACAAATGCTGTTAAAAATAGAAAAATGCATATATTTTAATGAAATTTTCAGGATATGTTCAAAATTTAGTCCTTTATTTTTCAACATAGTCCCCAGCAAGTTCCACGCACTTCTGCATCCTAGGCACGAGCTTTTTTATGCCTTCGTCATAGACGCTCCGCTCCACCTCGAACAGCCACTTCTCCACAGACTCCTTGACCTCCTCGTCGCTGGAAAACCGTTTTCCACCCAGGAACTCCTTCAGTTTTGTGAAGAGATGAAAATCCGAGGGCGCCAGGTCAGGGGAATATGGTGGGTGGTTAATGATATCCCATCCAAATCTCACAAGGAGGTCCTGGGTCACACGTGCGGTGTGGGGCCTGGCGTTGTCGTGAAGGAGAGTCACGCCTCGAGTCAGCATTCCCCTCCTTTTGTCCTTAATTTTTTTCTTCAATTTTTTCAAGGTTTCACAATAGGCATCGACGTTGATGGTGGTCCCTCTGACCATGAAATCAACCAATAACACTCCCTTCCTGTCCCAGAACACAGATGCCATGATTTTGCGTTCTGAAAATTGCACCTTGAATTTTTTGGCAGTGGGGGAGTGGGTATGGCGCCACTGTAGGGACTGTCGTTTGGACTCAGGGGTATAGTGGCATACCCAAGTCTCGTCCCCAGTCACTATTGAGTCCAGGAACGCTTCTCCCTCCGATGCATACTGCTGCAGAAATTCGTTTGCAGCCACAACACGTCGTTGGCGATGTTCTGGAGTCAACATTTTCGGCACCCATCTGGCACACAACTTCCTGTAGTCAAGTTTGTCAGAGACGATTTCACCCATAACGGTCCGTGAGATGTGTGGGAACATTTCATGAAGGGAGTCGAGGGTCACACGACGATCGCTGCGAATTTTTTCATTGACTTGCTGCACAAGTTCTTCTGAAACGACAGACGGCCTCCCACTTCTTTCTTCATCGTGCGTGTCTGTGCGACCTTCTTTAAACTCCTTAACCCACTTGAAAGCCTTCGAACGTGTCATCACATCAGGTCCATAGGTTTCCATTAGCTGACGATGAATTTCGGCACCTGAATTTTGGCGCAAAGTGAGGAACTTGATCACTGCCCGAATCTCGCACCTTCGGTAGGTGGGCAAACAACACTTGCAGAGGTTGACGCAACGGGCTCCTGCGACGACATTTTTGAACGAACTGAGACGGGCGAGGGCTCGTTGTGACCGTTAGGAGTTCCCCCACACGCAGGTATGCCAACCCCCTACAACAATTGTCCCCTTTTTTTCCGGACGTCCCTCGTATTGTTTATTGTTCATGTTTAGAAATAAGGAGGAATAATACCATGTTTTCTCAGGAATACGATATATTTCACGCAGGAAACAAAATTTAGCAACTTGAATCTTGGAAATCCTCAGTCATACAGCATGGAAATAAGAGCGAATTTTCGAGAGAATCTAAATAGCTAGATTTATGAAAAATGTCTCCATTTTCCTGGTTTTATCACGAATTTTTTCTCTTTTTTCCTCGAGTAACACCTCAGTTTATAGATTTTTCAACGCTGAACACGATGGTGAAGTCAGAATTGCGATACCTCATTCCGTTATCAGATTAGAGCAGGTGAACCGTGAAGATAATCTCAAGTAACAACCACGTTTCTTCATCTTCAAAGTGCTCCCGTTTGAGAATGGAATAAGGCATCGCAATTTTGACTTCACCATCTTGTTCGGTGTCACTTGTCAGACTGTTTCATTTTTGGAGTTTATGGTTGATTTTTCTCCCCTAAACTCCCCTAAACCCCCCTTAGAGTGGCCCAATTCTCCCCTTCTACGAACATAGCCTTTCGATTGCTAAGACAGATGTTTTGTGCATATATATATATATTTTTACAAATTTTGGACCGAGAACAATAGCTAGGAAGAACAATAGCTTTCTTCGAAAATTCGTTTAAAAAAAATTAAGATCGTGGGCTGATGTGTCAATCTTGTGGGATTCAAATTACGCAGTCTAGGCGGTGCAAACATAGCCCGTGCGACCTACCGAGGGCTATAAGTACGTGTAATGTTGCTTCCCAAATGTTCTATACGATATGTTATTCAAATATATATAATTAGTCCTACTCATGTACCTGAAGATAACATATCGTAATTTTTTTATTCCAATAGGAGAGAGCTGCCGCAGAAAGTCGATGTGCCGCATTACGATTACCTTAGTGATGTCTTCGAGAAAATTACAGAGTCTGAAGGTGAGTTCCTAACGCCTAATTCATATTTTCGAGGTGAATATTTTGTAAGGAATATACTCACAAAGCACAAAATAATCATTCCTCATTCTTTACTTTACCAGGCTCGTAATTGCAATCCATGTAGCTACTGATATCGTGCCACAAACACGGGATGGTCGACTTGACAGAGAGAACAGAATATCAAAACGGATAACGTTTGCGACTACAAAGGATAGTGCTAAATGTATTAGTGACACCCTGTTTGATGCTTAGTATCTCGCTGCATTACCACCTGTGGCGCACAAGACAGGGCACGGTTCTCACATCCGTTGAGTGGAGTACGAAGCTTAACCCTACTGTATCTGACGTTGTTCCCAAATACTGCATTGAGTTTCTGACCCAGCAGTAGTACCTGAGAGTATCTGAGGCCCCTTTCATTTGGAAAGTCATTCGAATCGCATACAGCAATGAACCCTAATATACGGTAACTTCATGCTGCTACACGGAATAATATGAAGCAATCTACACAATAAGATGAATAGATTGAATTTGACTTCTAAAATTCGTAGTCATGCTGTGACACATGCGGGAAAATATTTGTAACAGTACTGGTCTTACGTAACTAATGGGGTCGGGAGATTCATAGTCATTGTGTATGGTAAACAACATTCACAATTGCTCATACCAATATAAACATTAGCAACATATAATGGACTCCTAATCTACTACCTTCGGGTCCATGGCTGAACAGGTGAACCGATTGCATAGGTAAATAATATGAAATGAATAAATAAGTAAATAAGAATATGAAGTGAATCCATCCTGTAGTTTTAGCTGGGGTAACGTATAGGTATATCTGGAGGATACAAAATAGAGGAGCATTGGTATTGAACGGAGCGGTTCTGTTAGGAGAGCATACTCACATACATATCACAATTAACTAAATAAAGTGACTAAGAAAACCCGACAACGGAAAAACAGTATGAAGGAATTTATTTAAAAATGAAAATCCCAATTGAAACAGATATGGTACCGATAGATCACTCGGAATTAGGCTGTGATAGTTCCTGGCAGTGTTATTGGCCAGATGTGTAGATTGCATTTGGTTAAACGAAATCTATCCATATGTGTATATGATTCGTAATCAGAATCAATTCATATTTGATTGCATATGTAATGAAGAAATCGAAAATACATTATTGTTCGAGTACGAATCAATGGAAAACTTCCGTCCACGTTCGTATCCAAACATCGACTGGCCCAATAAAAAGGATGGCCTACCATAGAACATGATCAAGGGCGATTAGAGATTACTCGCCGTGTTGTTGTTTTTTGTTGACTATAGTTTGTAGGTTCTGTTTATTTCTTCTTGAGTTATGTGAATATCTTCGGAAATTTGTGAAATGTGTTAAATATTTTACTCTGAACGCGATCGAGATAGGAGGATGTTCGAAAGTGTTGTTTCAGGTGAAGGTGAGAGTGTCGGAGGTGGGTTGGAAGAGGAAGATTGTACCCCTGATACTGCCCGTAATAGTATCAGTACTTGTAAGTTGGAGAACAACTTACCTCCTAGCAACAACAGCCTCATGTTCCCTCAAAGCCTATTAACGAAACCCTACTCTAACAATGTGACCTGATTGATGAAATTATGGTTTGTTTCGCTCCCTTATTCTCATGGCTCCCTCTTTCGTTCTACTACCATCCCCCTCTTTTGGGTGAAACCTTGAATTGAAGGGATTACGACGGATAGAAGAACGATCATCTGGGAGGTGAAGTGGATGATCCTTTTGTTTCATTTTGGATCGTCCCTCAGACTTCATCAGAGCGATAGGAATGTTTATTATATGGAACAAATCAAGAAAGAAGAAAAGTACCTAAAAGTACCCAAAGCCAAAGGAGATAACGCTGCAAATGCTTCCAAAACGGTTTATTATCTTCTATTGCCCTTCCGTCTACATTATTGTTCAGTATTCAATAGCCGAAGTGGGGCGTATGGCGTACGGCGAACGGACTTTTTCTAATTCCGGAGTGCTTTTTGTTTTTGTCTTTGAGTCATAGAAATTGTTAAGTTATAGAAGTATTTTAAAGTACGTCAGTGTAATATTAATTTATGTTCAATGGGACTTCTCTGGTATAATAAACCGTTGTGTCAAGAATTTGAAGAGTTTTTTTTACAGTTTCCGACCAACCCCACAATGATCCTCGAAACCTTTCATAACCCTAGGTCGTGGGGAAGGGGTTCAAAACGAATTTTGAAATTTTGAAAATTTTAAAACTCGAAAAATTCAGACGTAACGGTGTATTTTTTATTTCATATTAAGATAGAGTTTATTTTTTAGAATTTTTTAAGACCATCCACAGCTGTGTACAACCAGCCGTTCGTTCACAATGACGGCTAAACGTTGGAGCAGATTGAAAGTCTTCAACATGAGAGTGAATCAAGAGACAGCCTGTCGGGTCCATTTTCAAACTGGCTCAGCTGATTAAAACAGCACATGGTTTTCGAATATCGAGTTAATAAATAATATTTAATAATAATTATTAATAATAAAGCATAACCAACACGCAAGATTATTAATTTACACTACTTGATAATAATCATCAATAAATAATGATAATTCATAATAATAATTAATCTATCATTCAGTAATCTAGACAGAAGGGTGATCTGTACAAAGAAGATAATAAACCGTTGTGTCAAGAATTTGCTGAATTTTTCTCATGTACCTATGTTTTTGTGCTCGAATAGGCGAACATGTCTCCATTCCATTTTCGACACGGGGTGTTTGATGTAAATTAGGTTTAGATTCCTACGAGGCTTGTGGTAATCTTGTTTTATTGTGACAAACTGCCTTCCAAATAATGTAATGGTTTAGTGAAAAGTGGTACACTGATAAGGAGATTTCCTCCATCCTTGGGCATGTCCAGTAGTAGCATGTTGATTTTATGAGGAAGAAACTCTGTAAATTCTTGACACAACGGTTTATTATCTTCTTAGTAAAGATCACCCTTTTGTCTTGATCACAAAATAATAGATTTATTATTATGAATGATCATTTATTACTAATAATTATTATCAAGTAGTGTAAATTATTATTAATTATTGTTAACGATTAATAATTATTGTGAGGTTTTGATAATTTTTATTAATTTTTTATAATTGTTATTATTCAACTCGATATCTGAAAACCATCAGCTGGGCCAGTATGAATATTGACCCGACAGGCCGCTTCATGATTCACCCTCATGTTGACGACTTTCAATCTCCTCGAACTTTGAGCTCTCCTTGTGAACGAACGGTTGGTCGTACAATGCTCCGGATGGTCTTAGAAGTTCTAATAATTGAACTCTATTTATATTTAACACAAATTTTGTGTGAAAAACTAGGTATACCGTTTCATTTGAATTATTCAAGTTATGCATTTTTCATAATTTCAAAATTAGTTCCCCCATTCACATTCCCATTCTCTAGGGTTATGAAGAGTTCCGAGGATCGTTGTGGGGTTGTCCCGAACCCGTAAACCAAATTTCGTCATTTCAGCACAACGCTAACTGGGCGAAGTACCGCGGACGGTGAATGGATGGATTTTTCTTATTCGATTTTCATAATCTACGAGTCTTGAAGCGTGAGCCCTCAAATGTTGAGGGTGGTGGAAGGGGGGGGGGGCAATCTTTTTGTCTTGGACGATTTCTATGGTTCATTATTGAAGATAATAAACCAGAAGCGAATAAACTTGAGCAGCTTCAGTATCATGCATTGTTGATCCATGATAGAAATCCCACTTATAATTTAAACTCTAACTTGGCATTTCAGCGCTCATCGGGTTCTTTTTACTTTTTGCTCTATTTTAAATCGTGAAATGCCGGTTAGAACGGGACTTCGAGGTTAAATAGGTTCTCCATAATATTCTCTTTGAGTTGGAAACGGAAGAAAAACTTTGCAGTCATAACTACTCTTGTTTCCAAGACGGAGATGGATGAAAAAACTTGAAACTCACAACTTCCGTATCCTAGGTTCCGCAACTTAAGGGAGAACTTTACGCCGTATTGTCAAATTCCACAAGTACTCTTAATTTTCGTTAGAACAAAGATAATTCATGAGTTTATAATGAACTTCAGTATTTTATTTCGGTGCAATATTTTCATTAAACATCAACTTGATGGTTTTTTAATGACTAAAATATTCTATGTTGTCTGGTTAATGAAACGCCTGGATTGATGGTGTTTTGAATTTAGTGTTATTTGTTCGGAGAAGTTGTAGACTGTGACGTCCCACATTGTAGCTGGAGCCACATAAGTTCAACTATTTATAAGTTCCTCAAACTAAGTAGGTCTGTACGGAGGTCATCTTTCACTTTCGTAAAAAGATATGCATGTAATGAAGTAACCTCAAGTTTAATGCAAAACAGAATCTAATCCAAATTTGTTCTGTTGCACCGTCACTCCTCGCTCACAAACCACTACAGATCAGATAAAATGGGCGTAGGATTGAATTTGTAGTACCTACGCAATGATATTTGAAAGTACAGATTGATATACTGTTTGAGTTTATAACACGAAGTTGGAAATGCCTACATTGCAGCTAGATCTTTCATATATGATTTATTGAGGGTTCCAGGAATATGGATGGTCATCACAACGGGCACATAGCTCCAGGTGAATGCTATAATATTTGAGTTTCTATATTATTTTATTTTTATTTCTTTTTGTTACTTGGGCTTATATTTGCCACACAGGATCACGTTTTTATTGCTGTTTGTTCAGACAGAACGTTGAAAAAGCGAAATTATAGCTGAAAATCATGAACAATCGTTTTAAGCCACCGGAAAGGTTTTGAGAATCCTCTTATTGCCAAGAGGAAAATAAATGAAAATGCTGTCCCTTGTTATTTTGAAACCCGGTTGAATAGGTACCTCACTTCTCGATGCAGCATTGAAGAAGGCCCTCTGTGAGGAGCCGTAAGCGTGCCGACGCCACGGTAAGGCACTAACAAAGGACCTCCGTTGTTTTAAATCCTTCGTAGCAGAGGCCGTTTATTTCTGTCCTGGTATTGCCAATGTTTGTGGTAGGTTTCCTATCTAAGAGAACATAATATATTATATGATAGGTCGGTAGTATTCGCATCCTACCTATCATTTCGTTGGTACTACTAGTTCAATCATACGCCCATTTTATCTAATCTGTAGTGGTTTGTGAGCCAGTAATGACGGAGCAACAGAACAGTCAAAGATGACCTCCGTACAGACCTACTTAGTTTGAGGAATCACATTGGGATTGATCTACAAACAACATGATTTCAATAAACAATTGATTTCATTTGATTTATTTGTCATTTTATGAGACACCTAGCAGTGTAAAACGACCGAAATTCGAGCGTATTTATCTCAAGGAAAACCCACAGTTCCGAAAGACTCGAAATCAACGACAGAGAGGGTGGCCGCACACCGAGCAAATGTCAGTAAACAGTTTTTGGCAGAAGATTTCAAGAAGCGGTTTTCGGATAATCCATTCGGGGCTTCCTGTTTGGTATGCTGTGGTTTAAAAACGACCTGCGACGTAGGACTTTAAAAACGCCCTTTGGACTTGGAACAAATCTAGGATTTGCAAAGTTTAGTGATCATGTCATCCACTATCACAGTCAAGACGTCTGCGTACGCTGCGTGCACGGGAAACTTGAAAAATGACGCAAAAACTATCGTGTCAATCAATTTTTTTCTTTTTTTGTAAAAAAAAAAAAAAAAAAAAAAAAAGATTATTTAAAATACTGGAATAATGAGAAATAATCTTTAAATTACTGTCGGTGAGTAGGTACTCTATGAGATAGTTAATTACTTTCTAATATTTAATATTGGGTCACGACAGGTAGGTACTGAAGTGTTAAATTTTTTAATTGTTCAAGCGTATAAACAGATGACTACTATGAAATATTTGTCAGATAATATTAAAATTGAGCCGTAAAACGTTTATTGACACAACACTGTAATTTAAAGCAGTTTTCTGAAAATAAGTACTTCCGATTCCTATCAGGTTTCAGCCTTTTGTTCCCAGTCGTTTGTGTTATGAAACAAAAATTCAATTCACTTAAAATGGCGTTTGGCATACGACAATATCAACAAAAGCAGTAAGTTCCGTTTTTTCGGCATTTTACATAAACTACAGCCATGTAGATGTAGTAAATAATTAAAAACATATACAAATGAAAACCAAAAACTTGAATCAAAACTTCAGTCCACAGCTGGTTATGAACCTAAAAACTAATTATAAAAATAAAACTCTATCTAAATATGAAATAAAAAATATTTTTCGAGGTTTGAAATTTTCAAAATTTCGAAATTCGATTTGAATCCTTGACCGAGGGTTATGAACAGTTTCGAGGATCATTGTGGGGTTAGTCCGAACCCGTAAAAAAATTTTGTAATTTTAGCTCAACGCTAACTAGGCAAAGTGCCGCGGACGGCGTACTGCGGACGGACGGATTTTTTTTTAATTCGATTTGCTGAATCTTACACGTAAACAAACAAATTTTGAGGGGGGGTTAAAAATTTTTTTCTTTGGTCGATTCCAATGGTTCATTAGGTATCGAAGATAATCAACCTAAATCCGTCCATCCGCCGTGAAACTAGGAAACCCCACGAGTAAAAACGCGATATTCTGTTCTTACTTACCTACCTTATCATCTCATTGAAAGAGATCTCGTTGGAAGAGGATGGGAAGGTTTCATGAATATAGGTAGAGACAGTTCCTCAAACGGGGGGGGGGAGACATTAACTCATTTTGAAGGAAAAATCAGATACCTACGACTTTTCCGCTAAGGACGGCAGTTTAGTATTAAATATATAAACCTGAAACTTGAAAGGGAGGCTCCAAGGGACTGACGGAGACCAACGCCCGACTCCTAATCAGCAGAGTGAGCTCGGGTTCTGATTTCACCCGCAACTCAGAAAGTTGGAAACTACGGGAAACTCGCTAAAGCATGTTCCATGTTTCAATTTTAACAAGATGTAGAGCACCGAGATTTTTTTTCTCGAATGACCATTTTGAAAACTTGGCCAAATAATAATTTCACTGATGATATCGCTCATAATTCTTGACAAGTTATTGATTGTATGTAATAATTATAATTGAAGACTCGTTGGGACGCTTTATTTTCACGCTAATCAACAATCATCTCAGTCTAGGGATCATAGAAATGTGAAGGGAAGCTCATGCATGGTTTGTGGAACGTGTATGGTCGTGGAGCCCCTTTATCAGTGATAGTCCAGTGTGATAAATGAACAACAACAACAACACTGATAAGGGATTCGGGAATAAAGGGTTGAGATAGGTAAATGAATGAACGTGGTTGTGTATTTCTATTTCCCATTTAAATTATTACATTTGGCACAGTCAATTAGGACTTAAAGTCGGTAAATGTCGGTTTCGGGTGGTGCGTCATCCGCGACACAAGGTATGAACGCCGCTGAACTCAGCCGCGTCATCGGAGATGCGATAAAACAAGCGATGGTGGCACAACAGCGAACGATAGCCGACGCGTTAACCACGTCCTTGTCAACTGTTACCGTTTCGGAGACTGCAACACGGCCGGCTAGCAGTATTGTCTCGAATTTATCACCATTCGATGAAGGTAACGAAACATTTTCTTCATACTTGGAACGCTTAGAGAACCATATGGAACTGAGGGAACTGAATACAACCTCACCCGAGGGTGACAAAAAGTGTGCTCAGATACTCATAAACTGCTTATCTGCAAAACTTTATCAAGTGCTATCGTCTCTAACCGCCCCAGAGAAACCGAAAGACAAGTCTTTTAAGGAAATAAGTAACCTGTTACGCGAGTATTTGTGCCCCTCCCCTAGCGAAATAGCTGAACAGCACATATTTTCGGTGAGGCTTCAGAAGCCAGAGGAAACAGTATCACAGTATTTAGCTGAACTCAAGCGCCTAGCCATGACTTGCAATTTTAATTGTGCTGCTTGCATGAAATCCACCATGGAAACTCATGTACGATCGCAGTTTGTGAGGGGGCTTAAGGATTCCAGCATTAGAGAGAGGCTACTTAGAGAAACGAAGGGCACTTTAACGGAAGTTATGAACCTAGCAGTATCTTTCGAACAAAGCCAAATTGAAAGCAAAGCAATGGATCAGGATGCGTCCCACCCTGTGAACAAAATTAAACAGAAAAACTTCGCACGAAAAAAAAACAAACCCCGACTCAACCAAAAACCATCCAAAGAATGTCGGAACTGTGGTGGGAGTTGGCCACACGACGGGAAGTGTCCGGCAGAGGGGGAACAATGTTATAACTGTAAGGGACGAAATCATTTTGCTTCAGTCTGCAGAAAGAAAATGGTTAAATACGTGACTGAGAATGTGGATAGTGACAGCGATGAGGGCGAAGTTAAGCATATATGCAACATCACAGCTGGCAAGGGTGCACAAGATGTACTGCTGAGAGTGAATGACTCCTCTGTAAAATTCTGTGTTGACACTGGATCAGCAGTCAACATTGTCTCCTGGAATACCTATAAAAGCCTTAGTCCGCGCCCAATACTATCACTCCCTGATGGAATAAAATTGTTCCCGTATCAGTCAGAAGAACCTCTCGCGATTCGGGGGAAATTCAACTCAGTTGTCACGTTTAAAAACACGTCAGTGAATGCCGAAATTTTTGTTGTGAACAAAAACGCCCCATCCCTTCTGAGTCGATCTACAGCCATTGATCTAAACTTGATAAGGTTTTTGTATCAAGTGACTCCTGGCAACCAAATTCTAAAACAATACCCATCCCTTTTCAAGGGTATTGGCAAATTGAAAAACACTGTGGTGGATCTACACGTAGACCCTAAAATAAAACCGGTTGCAAATCCACACCGGAGAATACCGTTTCACATGCGAAAAGCAGTAGAACAGGAAATACAACGGCTGATAGAAGCTGACGTTATTGAGAAAGCAAGCGGTCCCACACCCTGGGTTTCACCCGTGGTACTTGTCCCTAAATCAAATAACAAGATACGTATTTGTGTGGATATGAGAGAGCCTAATGCAGCTATTACCAGGGAGCGTCATATAACACCAACTATGCGTGACATAATTGCAGAGTTAAATGGCTCGAAAGTCTTCAGCAAGATCGACATGAACGAGGGATATCATCAGTTGATCCTTGGAGAACAATCCCGATACTTGACAACATTCTCTACGCATTTAGGGTTGTACCGCTATAAGCGATTGAGCTTTGGTATCTCAGCTGCTGCAGAAATATTTCAGGACACAATCAGACAGGTACTGGCGGGCATTAAAGGAGTCATGAACGTCAGTGATGATATTCTCATCTATGGGAAGACCGAAGAAGAACACAACTCAGCATTACATCAGGTATTGGCCACGCTCATGAAGAAAGGTTTGACGCTGAATCCAGACAAGTGTGAATTCGGACTGAAGGAAGTCCGTTTCTTCGGTCATATTTTCAAAGGAGATGGAGTGTACCCTGACCCTGAGAAGGTAGCGGCTTTCTCAGAACTTGCCACTGGTAAACCACCAAAAACCGCTGGAGACGTCAGGTCAATTCTTGGGCTGATAAACTACTGTGGAAACTTTATTCCAAATTTGTCAAAATTGACAAAGCCACTCAGAGATCTAATCAAGAGTGGTGTTGAATTTGAGTGGGGTAGAGAACAGATAGAGGCACTGAACAACCTAAAAATACAACTTACTGAATATGTGAAGAACTCATACTTCGATGTCAACAAGACAAGTCACCTTATAGTGGACGCTGGACCCGATGGACTTGGAGCAATTCTTGCACAACCTGATGGAACCCAGACACACGTGATTGAGTGTGCAAGTACTAGTCTAACCCCAACAGAGACCAGGTATAGCCAACTCGAGCGAGAAATGCTTGCCATCACCTGGGCAGTACACCATTTCAAGCTATATCTGCTCGGAAGTCGTTTTGTGGTTCATACTGACCACAAACCTCTGGTGCATATCTTAAAGAATCCAAGGGCCGAAATGTCACCCAGGCTAGAGCGACTAATATTTAAACTACAAGGCTTCAACTTCGACGTCATCCACACGCCTGGAAAAACCAATCCGTCAGATTTCTTTTCAAGGCACCCGTGCAAAAATTCTTCGAGGCGAAAAGATTTTGTAGAAGCTCATGTCAATGCTGTCGCTGATCTCTACCTGCCAGTTTCGCTATCCAGGAACGAGATTGCAGAGGCAACAGCCCAAGACACAATACTACCCAGAGTCTGCTCCATCCTTCTGGGGCACAAAACAGAAAATGTTGCAGACCTGGACACCTACAGCAAAATCCTAAATGAGTTATCACTCACATCCGATGGACTCCTCCTTAGAGGCAATCGAATAATTCTGCCAGACTCACTACAGGGCAAAGCTATAGAGTTGGCACACTTTGGACACCAAGGTTTGTTAAAAACCAAAGAATTCCTTCGGTCAAGAGTATGGTTCCCGAATCTGGGTAAAAAGGTCGAAGACAAACTGAAGAGTTGCATTCCATGCCTTGCCGTGTCCCCAAGCACATCACCAGCGCCAGTCGTCACAACTCCTCTTCCAAACACACCATGGAGCCAACTAGCCATTGATTTCGCCGGACCGTTCCCAAATGGCAAATATATCATGGTCCTGATCGACGAATATTCAAGGTATCCACTTACCAAAGTAATCGGGGATGTCAGCACCAGGACAGTACTCAAACACCTGAAAGAATGGTTCACAATGTTTGGATTCCCAGTCACTGTGAAATCTGACAACGGCCCACCATTTAATGGACGAGAATTTACAGCATGTCTTGAGAACATGGGGATTAAACACAGAAAAGTGACCCCCTGTTGGCCCCAAGCAAACGGGACGGTAGAACGTTTCATGAGAAACATGGTCAAGTTTATCAAAACCTGTGAAGCCGACAGAGCAACCTGGGAAAACAAGCTTGAAAACTACATGATGATGTATCGATCAACAACCCACTCAACAACTGAACACACTCCTGCAGAACTGATCTTCCAGTACTCATTCAAGACAGTCCTGCCACAAGAAACTTCATCTACGTCACGGCAGCATAAACAGGTGTTAAAAAAAGATGACTTCCACAAGAAGAAGTTCAAATCATATGCTGACAGTGCACGCCATGCAAAAGAACCGTCATTGACCATCGGAGACCAGGTCCTGCTGAAACAAAACAAAAGAAACAAAACTACACCGTTATTCAACCCAACCCCGTTTGTAATAACTGATCTTCAAGGTACAATGGTAACAGCAACACAAGGTGGCAAAACTATTACACGAAATTCAGCCCATTTCAAGAAAATACCTGCAACTATTGAACCAAACAGCCCTCCAAAAGATCATGCCAACTCGTTGAAATCTCCGCCCCGAACAAACCAGCGGTTGACCATGTATGAGGATTTTGAAAAGGGAATTGAAGGGGACCACCACCTGCAGCAAAACTCCACCCCTACGACGAAATCATACATCACATCTGATAACCAACCTGAGATGAAAAAGTCACCCCCAGAAAACGAGGGCCTGAGAAGATCTGAACGAATTAAGCAAGCAAAATCAAACCTAAAAAACTTAATTTCATAAAAAAAAAAAAAAAAAAAAAAACACAAAAAAAAAAAAAAAAAAAAAAAGAGGTGAAGGGATGAAGATAAGATACTTATCTACATAATATTATTAAGAAATGAAATTTGATTAATGATTTGATTTGAATTAAAGTAGCCTTAAAAACATACCAGTTAAATTATATCTAGTGAATCGTTGTGAACGATGTCGCATCTATAATATTATGTGATTCGGTGGTATTACTATGTAACTTATTTTGCTAATTATGTAAACATGTTAAATTTATGTAAGTAGGAGAGAGTTGTGATAAATGAACAACAACAACAACACTGATAAGGGATTCGGGAATAAAGGGTTGAGATAGGTAAATGAATGAACGTGGTTGTGTATTTCTATTTCCCATTTAAATTATTACATCCAGTTGAAATGTAAAGGAGATCCGGTTGAAGCGACCGCCTTTTAGCCCATCCCTTCTACGTTGAACCTCTCGAGCCCGTAATTTATAGCAAGTCTATCATCCAGACCCTCAGCCTTAGTAAGAAGAAAAAAAATTCAACTGTGGGATCCTCGAGAAAAAGTATATCAATATTGCCATGTCATTAGATGGCGCATATATCAAGTTGATGTGATTCATGACAACATGCACACACGAAAAGCTTTTTGGAACGTAATTTTTCATGATTGTCGAACTTTATGTAATGTGGCTCCACAATGGATCCTCAGCCCCTCTTTCTCCTCCTGCCCCCCTACATTGGTGGAGCCTCGAGCAGTGAAATGAACTAGCCTGCACTAGCCAATAGGAAATTCCGACAAGATACAATTTCGTGGGGCCTGTCTGTTCTGCACGCCTATATAAGATGTATTGAATGTTTCCTTCACATTGCTTATAAGCTGGAAATTAAAAAATGGCAGGCTCGAGGCGAAGAAAATAAGCAGAAGGTGGCTGATAGGAAGAAAAGAATCCTTGATGAGTTTCGGACAACGACTGGTCTGCTGCTGGACATTCCTAAACAAGTGAGAGGAAACACGAATGATGGGAATAGTTCACGCAGATTTTTCAAAAATGCTTCCGTTTCGGCAGAAATTACGGGAGTGGACGAAGAGCTGATCAAGAGGCTAGGTGTGATTCTTCAAGCTTTAGCATCCGGACTTGAAATCAATGTGAATAGTTTCAAAACATATGCTGCAGAGACAGCCGAAAGCTATGTAAATTTATGTGAATGGTATCCTATGCCTGTCACCATGCATAAGATACTCATTCATGGGGCTGTTGTTATCGAACATTTTCTATTGCCTATCGCGCAACTCACAGAGGATGTCCAAGAAAGCCAGCATAAAGAAATTAAAAGATTTCGGGAACATTTTTCTCGAAAAATCTCTCGCACAGCCACCAATACTGACATTATAAACAATCTCTTGATTTCATCGGATCCAGTGATAACTTCTATCTCACCATTGCCCGTACGAGATTCTTCCTTTTGTAAAGAGGTTGAGCATTTGCTCATAATGCCAGATGAGGGACCCAGTACTGAACAAGAAGAAGTGGATGATCGAGGGCAAGATTTAAGCAGTGATGATGATCTTGGCTTGAGCGATATGTCTATATAAATTTTGTTTTTCGGCTCCATACATCAGTAGTTGGTAATAAGTATTATAACGTAAATACATATTAGAATTAGGATATTATACTTTTATCCTAACGTATTAGCATATCTATTGGCCATTTTGTCTTTCTACGCGAATTATTATGATTATAATTATTATTATATTTTTGTTTATTATAATTATATTATTATTACTACTATATTATTGTCAATAGTGCTGAAAAAGTTTCGGTCTCAAGAATATTCTATGATTCAACAATAATTGTAGAATCATAGAATATACGACTAATGTATATCATTTCCATTTTTCCCTTTTTTATCGTATATTTTTTCCATTTTTCCCTTTTTTATTGTATATTTTTTTCTTTTTTTCCATTTTTCTTCCATTTTTTTATAATACTAAATGTGTTACTTATTAAAAATATTATATAATATTGAAGATTGTGCTTTTTGCATATTTGTTAAAATTGTAATACTTCTGAATATCGGAAAAAAAATAAAATAAAAAGAATTCCGTTCAGTACTTACCTGTATAATACAAAACAAAGGGTTTGGAATATTTCAACGGTCTCTTACGACTACTATGAAGTAGTTTGGATTATAAAAATATTGCAAGGTCTAGATTCTCGCTATACGACTTCCATCCCGCTAGATTCATGATCTGCCCCACTGTGCGGCGTGTGGCGTACTGCGAACAGCGTACGGCGGACGGATGGATTTAGGGTTATTATCTTCAATAATGAACCTTTGAAATCGACCAAGAAAAAAAATTACCCCCTAGGGTTTACGTTTCAAGATACATAGATTCCCAAAATTGAATTAAAAAAAAATCCGTCCGTCCGCCGTCCGCGGCACTTTGCCCAGTTAGCGTTGAGCAAAATTACGAAATTTTTACGGGTTCGGACCAGCCTCAAAATCATCCGTGCCTAAACAACAAACTTACAGAACAAAGGAAAACATAACGCACTCATCCCCGAATCCACAGAAGAGGTTGGATTCTCACAAACCGTTCCTAAAGTTTCTAAAGTATCTAAAGTTTCGTTTGATGAACCAATTCATTGTGAGTCTCGTGAAAGTTCATAAAATCACCTTTCAACTCCACTCCATTACCTTCAAGTCCCTAAGGGAATCATGATTCCTTGATCGTAATCAATCACTCTACGTATCAATAAAATGTCAACCCCATTTTTAACCGTCTCCCGCCGAATAAACACACTCCGCATTTTCCGTCAGCAGGTCTCGTGAAAAGAGAGTCGTACGCTTCGTTGCATTGGTAAGTCTGCAATTCATTTTATGCACAATAGTTACTGTCGATAAGTTTGACACCTTTCTGGGTTTAAAAAACATTTTCTATTTTTGAGCTGCAGAGGTGACGCGTCGAGCGAAAGTGAATGATGTTAGGAACTAATAAATAAGGGTGCGATAAAAGTTTAGGAGGATGTATCATGGCTGATTCCTCTGGTGATATAATATAGCCCGTAGTCCCCTTCAGCTCGTCGCTATTCGTCTTGAATGCGCCAAATTACAGCACGTGAGCCAACCTGTTCGTGCTTGGAATACCGACCTCATAGCATGGGGTGGGGGCGACATGACGAGAGCTCAATATTGATAACAATTTAAGAGCCTCTTGAGTTGATAGAGCCCTGTGGAATGAAGGTTCCATAGTTATCTCCGTCATAAATAAAACTCTTAAGACTAAATTCTTCAACTACAAATAATATGGATTTAATACTGGTCTAATACTGGCCTACCCAAGTTTGATCACATACGTTGGTGAAGAGTGTCGTAGAGTACGGTACGTGGCATTCATGGAATCGATGACTTGGAACACCAGACATTTTATCAAGATTGAATGAACCGAATAGGAGGGCATTACGTTTTCACGTTTATGAGTGCGCACTTGTCAATGACTATGTTGCCGATTCATTCCATATGAGCCAATCGACACTAAACGTGAAGAAAATTGACTGGTTGTACGCCGATTTGAAATGTAAATAGAGAAAAGAAAAACTCTCCAGCTATGAAAACCTCTGCAAATTCTTGACACAACGGTTTATTATCTTCTTTGTACAGATCACCCTTCTGTCTAGATCACTGAATGATAGATTAATTATTATTATGAATTATCAATAATTAGATATTAATAATTATTATCAAGCAGTGTGAATTAGTAATATTTATTGGGGGGTCCGGCGCATCCATGTGTCTCACGTTTAAAACTGGAAATCACGGTAAATGAGGGAAACATGATAAGTAAAAGCACAGTGAAATACTGAATATTTATTGTTGGTTATTAATAATTTTTATGCTTCATTATTTATAATTATTATTAAATATTATTCATTAACTCGATATTTGAAAACCATGTGCTGTTTGAATCAGCTTGGCCAGTTTGAAAATGGACCCGACGATTCACTCTCATGTTGACGATATTCGATCTGCTCCAACTTTGAGCCGTCATTGTGAACGAACGGCTGGTCGTACAAAGCTGTGGATGGTCTTGAAAAATTCTAAGGAATAAACTCTATCTAAATATGAAATAAAAAACATACCGTATCATCTGAATTTTTCGAGTTTTGGAATTTTCCAAATTTCAAAATTCGTTTTGAACCCCTTCCCCTTGACATAGGGTTATGAAAAGTTTCGAGGACCATTGTGGGGTTGGTCGGAACCCGTAACAAAAATGTCGTAATTTTAACTCAATGCTAACTGGGCAGTGCCGCGGACGGCGGACGGCCGGTTTGATTTTCTGAATCTACGTATCTTGAAACGTAAACCAACAAATTTTGAGGGGGGGTAAAAAAATTTTTTCTTTGGGCGATTCCAATGGTTCATTATCGAAGATAACAAACCAAAAAGAGTTAGTTGCGATTCAGTTCAGCCAAGCATGGTTCAGCTAGGGCTATAAATGAGAGCGTATATCTATAAATCCATAAATCCATAAAATACTTTTCATTGTTTTGGACATTTCTCTGATCGGCTCAGAACATGACGAGACAAAGTTGAATCTATGTGCTATGATGGGTTGAGGTGTGAAATTATTCAAATTCAATAACTTCCGTCATTGGAGTAACCGTGGCTCCTCCTAATTAAACACAGAAAAGATCCCAATAATGAAGTAAGCAACAAGTGTTCTTTACGCCATTATTAAGCCTCAAATAGATCACGAGTTTCCGAGGCAGAGTATTTGTCTACTAGCTGATATTATGTCGAACTTTTGTGGGGCTGAGGGCAATATCATAACTGACATAAATCAGTTGACGGCTTCGACCAGTAATTCGGCAACATATCAATTCCGTCCTCTAACTATGGCTTTCCACGGAAAATCACGGGAGCGCATGCAGAACGGGAGTTGCAGTCCGATGAAATTGATATAGTAACATCAAGGGTTCAACCCGTACGTCCCCTTCAGACGACAGCTCAATACGACTAATATATAATATCTACGTATATGTGTAACAATAGGATTAATTGGATAACTCGTATAACATTGTCCGAATGTATTTTGGATGTCTTGATAATAACATAACTGCCCAACAAAACTTCAAGATCGGAATGTCAACGAAATTCAAAATTCAACCAACTCAACTAACAACCAAAACATATGAAATACCACAGTACGAATGATGCTACGAGTAGTTGCTTATGTATATAGATATCGAATGGGTTCTAATGCATTACCTCACAGTCCGACACTTGCTATTATCCCACCTTGCCGACACCACCGCTATTGAGCTGATTCTATCTTCCGGAATCCAATGGACCAAATTTAATATCAGAACCCTCATCCAATGGTCCAAGTTATCGTGTTTTCGTGTATGCCACAAATTGTATTTAGCTTGATGCCTACTATGCTAGTACGATTAGTTCAACCTCCTTACCTCAATCCCTAGATTAGGTTGCCTCATTTTTGAAATGTTTCAACGGACTTTTTATTTTAGATTTAATTTTACAATTACTTGAAAAGTTGAAGTTGTATGCGGTTATTTTTCTCCAAGCGTTAGGCTCTCCCCATCCACAGACAATTAAAAACAGAAAAAACCCTCACCTAGAAGCCTTGCTCCTGAGATACGTCCCTAAAAATGAGCATGAAATATTTTGATTCTAAACAATGAACAGACGGACATAAATGCTATGATATTGATATAGATTGCTAACATGCACAATATTGAGATTTAATCCTCTGATTGGCATTCAGTGAGATCAGATGTGTGTGGATAAAGTACTTAATGGATCGCAAGTGTTAATAAGTCACATGATTGGTTTCAAGTCGACTATCCTAATTCTTAACCGACTGTCCTAATTCTTACATGCCCAGAAATTAACTGTACTCAATTTTTGTAGGCTTCTAGAAAATGTATTAAAAAAATTACGTGGCTACATTAATATAATATATTTGTGTGCTATTTTTCTTCATAGTCACCATCACTTTTGGAGTACGCCGGTAGACACGGCACGGTCCACTTCGGTCCCGCGATCCTCGTTTGTTTTTGTGGTCAGAAGCTCTGGGTTTTTAGGACAAAAGTTATCCCTACCTGTTCGTCCTTGTGAGCTGGCACCGGGAACTGTTGCAGTGTGGTGATTTTTGTGATCGAAGAATTTATTCTGGGCGCTGAATTGGGTGAGTGGTTTTTTTTTTCTATTTTCTGAGGCCTATTGAGCTATTGGACTCCATGTGACGGAGCTGATAGTGAGGAACCGAAGATACGAGCCGAAGCGATTCGTCGACACTCGGGATCACTCGGCTATCAGCTGCCGGGATAAACAACTCCGACCGCTCGGCCGCAAAGATGAGTAGGTAAACAAGATTGAGTTTGCGCCCAAATTTATGGCTCAGAAATCTATTGAACAATATTTCACACCAAACCAGTCGGTAAAAAGGACACGCACGTCGCCGGAATTGGAACCGACTGAACCGAAGCGTAGACTCCTGCTGGAAAATACCATGGCCGATGACGTTCTCGTGAGCAACATGACACTTGGCCAACTCAAGCTGGCCTTAGGGCTGGTTATTGAGGAAAAGCAGTTGGCAACCAGGATGGACCTAAACAACGCTATAACGGATGTTAAGACGGACATTCGGAAAAATTCGTCGCGGACATTCTAAAACGGCCGTTAAGTCGGTCAACGCCCCAGCCGCCCAACATAAAACTACTTTTTTTTTCATCTTCCCGGTAAACTACGGACTGGAAATTTTAACCGTGAGTCAGGGATTGACCACATTGCAATATTCACTCGGTTTCTCATCTGTAACATTGTTTAAATAATACCTATTTGTAATAACACAATTTAAATTTTGATGATGAGCTAGCTATTGACTTGAAATTTTAAATATAGGTCAGAACTGGATCACAATGCAATATTCACTCGGTTTCTTGTTAAATTTTTTTAAATAATACCTATTTGTTTAAACAAATTGTGATGAAGTGCCAGAGACTTGAAATTTTAAATATAGGTCAGAACTGGATGACAATGCAATATTGAATTTCGATGTTGAGCTACAGACATGCAACGTGGGTAGCAGATGGATAACTGTGCAATATTCTCTCCGTTTTTTGCCTGTAAAATGGGTTAAACAATACCTATTTGTTTCAACAAATTAAATTTGGATGTTGAGCTAAAGTTTCATCTATCATTTCGTTAATTGGATTAGGGTGATCTGCTCAAAGAAGATAATAAACCGTTTTGTCAAGAATTTGCAGAGTTTTTCCTTTGGAACGAGGTTACGGATCTGGCGGACTTTGCACTTGGCGGCAGACTCGATCGACATGTTTAAAAGAAAAATTCATGCGACCACAGTTCTTAACGTACGTGTTTTAAAGTTTCGGAGTATAGCTATACGGCAGTGTAGCCAACATAGTAAAAACAATATTTCTGACGGTCGTGATCGTACACTTACTTTCTGGACACGACTCGTATTCATGTATGTATGAAATCCGAATCAACATAGACCCCGGAAAGGTGCATTTTGTGGGGGTACGAATTAAACGTTCCCTCAGAGCTTGAGGGATTGAGAAAATGGGTAGCTCCAACCCACCTCTTCAGTTCGCCTCACAACCATAACCGTCATAACGCCACGAACCACCATCACCTTCCATCTCCAATTTACCTATTTTTTTCTTTGAGGAAAAGAGTCTCGCTCAATTAACGTTGTTTAACAACACAAGCTGTTTGAACGAGATCGACTTTCCCCCTCCTTCGTGCCAAGAATAACAAACGCGGTGGTGAGCGGGTGGGGGAGGAAGTTTGTTAGTTGATTACATTAGGTCTCGTTAAAGAAATTTGGAGCGAGACAGAGTAGAGTGAATTCTTTATGAATGTCATCAACATACTCTCATCTTGTTGTGCATGAAAATATTTCTGGGCGTCTCTTACCTTGTGAATTGGTAGTTCACAATAATTGTTATTAACGATTTGGTATTAACAATAATTATTATTAACGATTTATTGACGATGAGCTTCTATTGCATGAACTTGGACTCACGTTTACCATTTGATCACTACTCATCAGAAGCGTATTTAGACCCATCCCGGGTACATCCTGTGAATTGTATGGTCGAGCCCAGTAGAAGTTATGGGGAATTACATGACAGAAATTCAATGGTGTTTCATCACTTTCAAGATTTTGTCGATTATTTCAAAGCCTGTAGTGTTTAATGTATCCCCCCAAAAACAACTCCGTTGTAAAAACTGGCCCGCCAAAAAACCTCAGCCGCAAAAAGGAATGATATCCATCTGGTCACCTGAGTGCTCTTATTACAAGAAAAGAACAAATACACTTCAGAGGAAGAACGCATGGATGAATGGATGACGTTTGAATCTCACCCGAGTTTTCGCTTGGCAACCTATGTATGTTTCTCGTTACCCATCCCGTAAATAACAACTGAACCAATAGAGAAGAGGAAGGGTTAGCAAGAGAGTAGGTTCGTTGTTGACATCAGGTCTCTGGAGGCCTACACACAGTGGAAGGAAGGAGCTGAACCGCGGATTGCATTTCTAGCGCAATATCCGGCCCACATCCCTTGTGGAACGTGACGCTCACCCGAATCGCTCAATCTCAAGTAGCGATCGATTCATCTAGATCCACTATATCTCGCCTACAATCAGCCTTAAACGGGATCTCGAAAGATTGGCACATTCAAAATATTCTTCTCATTTATTTTCAAGCGAGTTTCAAAGAAAATAGGTTTGCTTTTGCAATTGTTTAAAACTTACAGATCATAAATGTTGGACAGTTTGGAATTAACACCTTATTCGTTTCAGAAGATTATGAGACCCACCCATTGGTCTTAACTAAACTTCATCTACTTATATATGTATCCTAATAATCCCAAATTTTGCTAGAATGTGACATTACAAAAACGGAACGTGAAGCAAAAATTAGTGAATTCAAGATCATTGAATCGGTCAAATTTGAATTTTTGTGTTTGTAAAATACTCGCAAACCGTAAATTTACTAAGGGTGTCCACAGGAAACGACCCAACTAATGACTCTAGAGATTCCAAAATTTCAAAATTTAATGTTGAGATTTCTAGAGATTTCAAAATATCTTTCAAAATTTCAAAATTCAATAATGAGAGCATAATTATTGTACGATTGTACTAATATTTTGAAATTAGGAAACTCGCTTGATCAATTTTTGGAACTTGAATAATTTTTATTATTTATCAAAAGTAGCTAAGTTGGGAACGATAACATGTGGCGCTGGAATATAAAAACGAGGTAGAAAAACTAACAACAAAAATCAACTCCTAAGCGCCTACAGTGCCATCAAAATATCCTGTCTAGATTTCGGCAACAGAGTCTAGAGTTAAGTCTTGAAGCTTGAATGTATTGAGCTTGTCTTTAGAAATAATTAATATGTCAATGTCAATGTCCATAAGGACATGGAAGTTAACGAAATTATCTTCAATGCAGATAATGATTAATCATAGTAACGTACGTTAGGCATTGATTGGTTGACCCAGTAGTTCAAAAGTTACTTCGACAAGTGACTCATGCGGTCGCGTTTTATTACCGGAACGTTTGAATCATTCTCGTGTCGAAAAAAACTGCACATTGAATTGTGGAGGAATTGTTTTGTACTTCTTAGACGATAGTAGAGTGGTTGAAAAGTTATTATTATTATTATTCTCGTTACTTGTGGAAGGCTGTGTGGGTTCGAGGAGTGTTTCATAGTAGTGGCAGGGTTAGTCAGGCAGCCAGCGGGTGGAGTGTTAGCAATGTTTTGAATTTTGAGTCTGGAGAGAACTGGTTTTTATAAACTACTTGGGATAACCATTGGCTAATGATATGTTTCTCCATCTTCCATTTACTTATTGTGAACCCTTGAATCTTCTAAGGGAACTGAGAAATGGTATTGAGAGGAATCTTGTTGAACGAAATTTAATAAGAGATCCTTTGTTCAAGTTACTGATTTTCCCAGTAACATCTCTGAACATATTATAATAAATGCCGCATGCCACTAGGCTAGGGAATTACCTTATATGTAAATTTTCTACAAACCTTTGAAATATTAGTTAAGGGTATCAGGTTTGAGGAGTGAGAAGTAATATTTGAGATTTAAAGAGGAAACTTCTATAATAGAATAACTTTTCAATATTACTAAGTACTAAGGGACGATTCTTACGAATTGTAATAAAGCGGTTGAACCGCAAAGGTCAGGTGGTTGATTAGAATGATATTCAAATAACTCACCGTTGAAGGCCTCATGGCAGACTGACTGGGAGGTTCCAAATATTCCAAAGGAGCAGCTCCCGGCTATCATCACAATCGGCAAGGCTTAGCCTTTTTTGGAGCGAACTTATGACTCAGCTCGATCCTATAAATCAAAGTCTATTTTGGTTTACCCTTTATTTTATTATTATAAATTTATTTGTATAAGTCTTACGACCATTACAAAGAGTGGCATGAAACATGATTAATATACAGGAAAGAAAAGAAACAAGAAAACAAGGAAAACACTGTGTCACAGCAAGTGTGAAAAACGAAAACTCATTCACTTGGTAAAACGAAACTTATCCACTTAATATTAGGTAGGTATATCACTTCAAAAAAATGTTCAGTACAGTTTATATTCTTAAACCTAACACAACACATTAATATATCAAGATACCAGAGCAATAAACAATCATCCACCACCTAGCTCAAAAAACGCGCTCTTCCCTTCAACGAAGCATTCACAAATGAAAACAAACAAACTGCCTCCTTTTTCCCTTCCATCTTCAAGATATTGCTAAGGTGATGTAAGGACATTGCTTTGCATCTGTAAAAGACCCGCCTCTCGTTTCGTGTCCCAGGACAAGCACCCAGGAAGTGAATGAGGGAATCCTCTGCCCCGCACACATCCGCACATATAGGGCACTCCGCCGTTACATCGAAAGATGCCTTCAGCCCCCCGGAGTACACCGAACACCACTGAGCACCAGCCAGTCTGATTTGGCACAACAGTCTCTTGCAATGGTAGTCCAGGTCGAGGTTCAGGTAGGCCGCCGGCGCACCGTCCGTAGGAGCCCAAAACCTGTACAAATGGCTAAACGAGGATGCCGTCACCCTACTCTGATCCTGCAGCCAACATCTTCTGGCGAAACCGTCCATTATTTCCCGACGACCGGCACTTAAACGGACGTAGTCCTGCGAAAGCCACAAAGCCGCGCACCCAGCCTCCTCAAGAAAATTACCCAGATACGTGGCCCAGTTATACCTTACATGCACGCCCCTCATCGCTAGGTCCAGCAAACGAAGGAAACAGATCCGGGGCAAACGGCCCTCCTCCATCCGGCAGATCCTAAACCACCACCCCAGCGCTCGATTCACCACCTGGACCTTCGTATGAGACAGCCCAAACTCAAGTCGCACCATGTAATCAGGAGTGTTCCGAGCCAAATAGAATGCCGATTTGAAAGCCCGGACCTGTACTCTCTCAACCACCTCCAAGTATGAAAAACCCCAGACTTCGGATGCGTATAGGGTCGTCGCAAAAGCCACCGAACTCAAAACCCTGAACCAAGCATCGAGAGCACTAGTGCCGGTCTTACTTAATATAGGGAGCAACGTTCCGGCCGCCGACTGTCCCCTACGTCTCTGTGCGTTGGCGTTCTCGGCGAAAGAACCATTATTCCTAAAAACCACTCCCAGGTAGGTATACCTTCGAGCAGTTGTGATCTGTCCAGCCCCACATTGGAAGGAAATATTTCTGAAACTGTTTGTTTTGCTGAAAATCAGAACATTGGACTTATCGTAGTTTATTGATAGGGAGTTTACACGACAGTATTCGTCAAAAATTCTCAGGGTCTTTTGCATCCCAGAAAAACTGTATGCAAATAGGGCCAAGTCATCTGCGTACTGCAAAGAAAGTATGTCCTTTTCTCCAACCAAGTTAACACCGCCCACGCCCCTATCGGAAAGAAACGAATCAAGATCCGCCACAAATAGAGAAAATAGCAGCGGTGACAGTACGTCACCTTGCAAAATACCCTCCGTGATTGCAAACGGTTGTGTGTCTCTCCCCTCAACCCTTACACAAAAAGACGCATTCCGATACAAAGATCCAAGTATTTTCACCAGCTTCGCACTGACATTCATTTCATATAACTTTCGCCAAAGTATTGTATGTGATACCCTATCGAAACATCTCTGGAAATCTATGAAAGCGACATAAAGTTTTCTTCCAGGCAGGCGGGTGCACAACGATACTGCACTGGTCAAGACAAAAATGTTGTCGACACAACTACGCCCCTTCCGAAAGCCATTCTGACTTTCGGGTAGCAGCTTATTTTCCTCCACAAAATTTTGAAGCCTACAAAGAAGGATTTGATTGAAAATTTTAAGTATTGTATTGATCAGTGATATACCTCGGTAGTTTGCAGGGTCATTTTCATCGCCTTTCTTATAAAGAAGGAACGTACGAATCCGAACTAGTACTGCTGGAAGAGAGCCCACTCTTAAGATATTATTGAAAAAATCCACAATCAGAGATAGCCAACAATCGGGGAGATTTTTATAAACCTCATAGATGATACCATCAACTCCAGCGGCCTTATTATTCTTGAAGGACGCAAGGGCTGCCACTAACTCCTCCAATGTTACCGGCTCATCCAGGCTCGGGTGGTGTGTACCCAAAAATAAGGGAGTGTCTTCAGAAATGTCATCCTCAAACTCACCAAAGAACGGGTAAATTTCCGAGTAAAATTTTTCGACAACACCAATATCCAACTTTCCGTTCCTGGGCCCCTTACGTCTGATAGTTTTAATAGCCCTCCAAAATTCTTCAGAGTTGCGTACATTAGATAAGGACGCTCGAATATCTCTGAGATAATTGGATTCTTTAACCGCTAGAATGGCTTTATATTCAGCTTTCATATTTAAATATTCTTCAACTAACTGCGCTGTGAACTTTTTCCTTTTAGCCTTTCTTAATGCTGAGCGCATTTTATATCGGGCCGTTCTACAATCCCTGTCAAACCATGGCTTACCCCGTGGATTGCTGAATATAGGCCTCGGCTTCAATAAACCCAAAGTTACCCCCACCTCATTCATTACAGAGATCATCATCGTATAAAAGGATGCAGGGCTACCATTATCATTATTCCGATTCGGCACTAGTTGCGACATTTTATCCTTAAAATCCCTTGCCTTAGTTGAATCCCAGCCAAATTTCATCTCCGCCACACATTCATTCCGGCCCACATCGCTGTCCATAATACTGCCATCGAAGCCGAAAGTAATGACCACCGGCAGATGGTCAGATCCCGACCCAAGACCCAGAACCTCGAAATCGTACACCAAAGGCAACGTATTCACATCCACCCACACTTGGTCCACACAACTTCTCCCCTGATGTGAAATAAATGAAAACTCACCACTTTTATCCTTCATCGATCGTCCATTCAACACAAAGTAGTAATTTTCCTCCATAAATTCGACAAGATTTCTTCCAGATCTATTAATTGTGCGGTCCAGCGATGTACGAGAGTCCCTAAACCTAGTACCATCAAAAATCTCGCCCATTCCTACATTCAACAACCCAATACGGGAATTCCAGTCCCCCCCAAGTACCACGCAAGCACTAGAATACTGGCTACAATGACCCCTCAAGGATTTACCAAACTCAGCAGCGACGTCACTCGAGAACCCCTCATTAAAGTACGTTATCCCCAGCACAACCATCTCACCCCCATCCAGACGCACGGCTAGGAAGATCCACTGCCTAGAGACCTCCAGTGTTTTTACTAGAAAATGTTTTCGAAAATATGTAACTATACCACCACTGGGTCTTCCAAACAGCGACGAACGCACCGCCGGCGAGTGAATAACACTATAACCATCCCAGGCAAAATCTACATCCTTGTCAACCCATGACTCGAGCAAACATACAATGTCAAAGTCATATTTATGAACATCATCTGCTACATCAATAAAATTCTTCATACCTTGACAATTCCAAAAAGCTACTTTGAAAGGCTTATAATTAACATAACTTAACTGAGGATCGGAGTTCGATGCCCCACCGCGCAAGGCCCCATCGACGACCAGGCGCTCCCTCTGCGCCGCACCACGTCAGGACGTTCGATCCTCTCCAGAGGCCCCGCCGGGCGAAGAGACCTCTCTGAGCAACCCGGAAAGCACCTCGTTGATATCCACGCCAGCAACAGCCTGCAGCTTCCGAGCTCCATCCTCTCCAGTCGAAGTCATCAAGCCCCCTTCGAGCCTCCACTTGAAAGCAGTACCATTCACAAAAAGAGTGCTCGAGCGAACAGATACATCGAGAGAGTTATTTTTGCTGCGCAACTCTCGACGGATGGCCAGTAATTTACTCCTAACCCGTCTGGTATCCTCTCCAAAATCTCTCTGGATGTAGAAAGGAGTGTTCTTGAGTAATTTGGCATTTCTGATAACCAAGTTGGCTTCGTCATTGCGCAAAAACTCCGCCAAAATAGGTTTGAGTTCACCCCTCTTCTTCCCCAGCGGGAAGGCACGTACGATGGTTGGGCTTATGTCCAAGTTCAATTTATCTGCGATGAAGTTCTCCACTATTAACTTGAAGTTCTCTGAACCACCTGGTATCTTAATTCCACCGAAAATGAGGTTATTACGTCGACCGACATTATCAACAACTTCCAGTTTTCCGCGTAGTAGGTCTACTTCCTTTTTCAGTGACACATTTTGTGCTTTCAGTTCTGAGATTTCCTGTTTCAGTATGCCTATGTCTTCTTTTGTGGCGACGTTATTCTCAACAATTACCGAATGCATAGTTTCCTTTAACTGGGCAATTGTTATACTGCCAACTAATTGATCTCTTAATGACATCTCGACTTTTCTTTTGGAACTGGGCTCGACTTCCGGGGAATTTCTAGAGCGCTTCGCCGGCGTCGACGTGGGAAAAAAGTTCGTGATATTGCTCTGAGACATACGAAAGATTCGAAAGAATCGGGCCTCTTCCCCGAGCTTACGGGCGAACTGAAACTCAGAGGCCTGACAGCAGCCGTGTGATCCTTATCGAGGAGTGTTTCATAGTAGTGGCAGGGTTAGTCAGGCAGCCAGCGGGTGGAGTGTTAGCAATGTTTTGAATTTTGAGTCTGGAGAGAACTGGTTTTTATAAACTACTTGGGATAACCATTGGCTAATGATATGTTTCTCCATCTTCCATTTACTTATTGTGAACCCTTGAATCTTCTAAGGGAACTGAGAAATGGTATTGAGAGGAATCTTGTTGAACGAAATTTAATAAGAGATCCTTTGTTCAAGTTACTGATTTTCCCAGTAACATCTCTGAACATATTATAATAAATGCCGCATGCCACTAGGCTAGGGAATTACCTTATATGTAAATTTTCTACAAACCTTTGAAATATTAGTTAAGGGTATCAGGTTTGAGGAGTGAGAAGTAATATTTGAGATTTAAAGAGGAAACTTCTATAATAGAATAACTTTTCAATATTACTAAGTACTAAGGGACGATTCTTACGAATTGTAATAAAGCGGTTGAACCGCAAAGGTCAGGTGGTTGATTAGAATGATATTCAAATAACTCACCGTTGAAGGCCTCATGGCAGACTGACTGGGAGGTTCCAAATATTCCAAAGGAGCAGCTCCCGGCTATCATCACAATCGGCAAGGCTTAGCCTTTTTTGGAGCGAACTTATGACTCAGCTCGATCCTATAAATCAAAGTCTATTTTGGTTTACCCTTTAAATCATGTTGGTTCTGTCCTTTGCTAGCAATAAAACACCTAACCCATACTAAACAACCAACAGAGTATTAAAAAAAAAGGCTTGCCGTTTGTTGATCACAGTTTGTGTCGAAAAGTCAAAGGTTAAATGGTGGAGTAGGTTGAAAGGGAAGGTTTTCCACAACCCTTTTGGCTACATCACCATCTAAGGTAGAAATTGCCTGTATTTTTCTACAAAGATCGAATATAATATATGCCCTATACACAAAATGTTGTTTCGCTTTGTACGCTTCCGAAATTGAGAAACAAGTCAAGTTCTGTAGCTGTCGACCTGACCAAAATCAAGTTCAGCATAATAATATTATGCTGAACTTGATTTTGGATTAGTAGAATGAGGCCCTCATTAACCCATATGCATTTAATTGCGCATGCGCAAACAACGGAGCCTTTTACTGCTTAAATCTCTGGTTCTACTCAACTGATTTTGATCAAATTTTAGGGCAATACGGAAGTTGGGTTCAATGACGGCTTGATCTCAATCAGAGCAATGATAGTAGCTGAGCATGTGCAGACTTAAAATACCTTACATGCCCATATCCCTTATTTTGTAGATCTATTCAATCGATTTTGGTACAAATCTCAGGAATCTCGGAGATTGAGCCCATGTCAACTTCAAATTGGACGGAGTGATGAAACGTTAGTACATGCACGAGTAGTACGAACCTAGTAGTGCTTATTTGATGTACCAACATTAATCGACATTGAATGTACCACATAATTGCATATCATGTTATATTACGAGATAGCCATTGTACCGCTCATCCGCTCGGTAGAGTTTACTCTTTTTCATGACATCGGTGAGCTTACCGTTGCGTGCATACGAGAAACCCGTGTGTGAGTGTATATTATGGAAATATCCCGGGCGTCAGGTTAGGAGTAATGCCGTATATCAAAACTAATGAAACACCTTGAGCTCCCCTGTACATCCTTCGTACGCAAGTATGACGCTCCGGCCTATTTAGATGGAGGCCTGAGGTGAATGTTCATTCAATTTATGAAGTCTCAAGAGCGTTTAATATTCAAGGTTAGGGGCCGAGCTACACTCGCTCTAACCGGAGTGTCATACCGATGTTGACGAATTTACGAGACACCTTAGCGCATTCCCCCGCACGCCCCCATCCACCCGCAACTAACGGAATTCTCGAGAGAAAATTAACTGTAAAACAGAGCTACCGCCAGCACAGGATGAGACTTCGTACTCCGGAAACTGTCTGAACTCATTATACACCCACCATTCAAATACACTTACACAGTTTATTCAATTTTCGAAATCAGGTTTTGTATAGAAATCAATAAATTGAAACGGGGATGAATATATTATAGTACGACAATGAATAAATATGGATTTGGAAGAATACTATTAAAGAATCTCTGAAAATTCTTGACACAACTGTTTATTAGGTATCTCCTTACTATTATCTTCTCTATCATTGACGAAATAATAGATGAAACGTTTATCGAGATGATGGATTAATTACACATAATTTTACTCAAAATTATTAAGAATTATTATTGATATATTGATTATTAAACATTGATATAAATGTGTGTGATTTTTTTGACCGTCAGTAATAATGATGTTGAGGAATGTCGAGGGTCGACCGACCCTCGACATCCCTCAACATCATTGATATAAATAATTATCAAACATTATTATTAATTATAATTAATAAATAATAATAAATTCATAAATAATACTTGCCCTTGACCTAGGGTTATGAGAAGTTTCGAGGATCATCGTGGGTGTGGTCCGAACCTGTAAACCGAATTTTGTAATTTGGACCACAACGGTAACTGGGCAAAGTGCTGCACACCGACTGAATATTTCATTGCCATCCACCCTCGACTCATGTTGAAGATTCGAGTTCAAGACTCTGGCTCTTCATCCAAATTTAATATATAAAGGTATTGCTTACATAATGTTACAGCAAACGAAACCGACTGAATATTGCATTTTCATCCATCCTTGACTCATGTTTACCCTCATGTTTGTCCATGAGCTCATTGGGAAGTTGACAAACTCTGCAAATTCTTGACACAACGGTTTATTATCTTCTCCGTGCAGATCACCCTTCGTTCTGGACCACTAAATGGTGATTATAAATTATCATTAATTATTATCAAGTAATATGAAGTAGTGTAAATTATTATTAATTATTATTAGTAATTATTAGTAACAGTTTTATTAGTTAAAAGCGATCTGTACCAGTATCTTAGTTGAGAAGATAATAAACCGTTGTGTCAAGAGTTTTTTTAAATCTGATTTTCTGAATCTACGTATCTTGAAACGTAAGCCATCATGTATTTTTTTTCTTTATTGGACGATTCCAATGGTTCATAAACAAAAAATCCTGCATGTGCCGTCCGCTGCACTTTGCCCAGTTAGCGTTGTGCTAAAATTACTAAATTTGGTTTACGGGTGCGGACCAACCCTACAATGATCCTTGAAACTTTTCAAACTCTAGGTCAGTGGGAAAGGGTTCAATACGAATTTCAAAAATTTATGCAACATTCATACCTTGAAAAATTTTAATGGAACAGTATAGTTTTCAGTTCACATTTATATAAAGTTCAGTTTTGGTTTATTATCTTCGATAATGAACCATTGGAATCGCCCAAAGAAAACGTTCGTTCACAATGACGGCTCAAAGTTGGAGCAGATCGAAAATCGTCAACATGAGAGTGAATCGAGAGGCAAATTAACAATAATTATAATAATCGTAATTAATAACTAGAATGAATAATTATTGATCAGTTACAATAAGTATAATTAATAATAATTTACACTACTTAATAATAATTATTAATAATTAATGATCATTCATAATAATAAATAATCTATCATTAGTCTATCAAAAACGTACGCCGTGCAAAAAACGGGTCCACGGCTACACTCAACTACCTGTGCGAAACATGTGTCCAAGAGTTGAACATTGATTGAATATAAATTCGAGTTTCGGATTATTTTGTAACGGGGAATTTTTTCCATAGATCAATACTTATATTGATGTGTTGCAACAAGAAATAAAATCATAAGGTCATAAACACGTACGGCTTCCAAGGTACGAGGTTCGTATGAACCCAAATCTCCTGTTTAGGTTGTCAAGGCACATGAGTGTTATCAAAATGGAGGGAAGATCTGCATTTCAACGTTGACGGCCCTGAAGGCTTTTGCCTATAATTTGTCACATAAATGACGGCCCATCATCAGTGATACTCCCCACAATGAGCATGTCTATTCACTACCTCAAGTAGGAGTGTTAATCCAGTCAATGATACGATCCCAATTTCACAGCACCTGACCTTAATCTCGTAAATGGTGTCAATGGAGTCAGTAGAAGAAGAAGAAGGAAAAAAAATGCTTTATTATGATAACTATTAAATTTTACATGAATGTCTTCACAATATTATAATTCACTATTTTAAACAAAGTCATCACAGTTATTATCAAATTTTACCCAATTATACGATGAGAGCAGTATAAACGTATAGGTATAAATATATTCATTGTTCTATTCTCGTGTGACCCTTTTCTCGTTACAATAAATTCATGAAAATTGAATGACAAATAACATCGCTCCAGCATGCAATACGACAATTGACCAAAGGTCCTTCTGTCGGAGAGTGTCCGAGACAAGGCTATCAAGTTCATGAGACGAAACATTCGAATTAGCAATTTTCACTTTGACTGGAATCACCAGTAGAACTCATTTATCTCGATTTTATATCGATATCTAGATTTCCCATTATATCTAGATATTCGATCCACGGTATACCTAGCAAGATCCCCCATTTATATCATCCAACATAATATAATCACAATCGTCATCATAATGCTCCCTGAAAAAAAATTATACAGAATATCATAATCCTCCTCCCACTTATTGCAATTTAAATAACACTATTAATAAATGCATGTTCAACAAAACGAAAACTCTTAATATGTGTTTTAACTCCTCACTCCCCAGAGCAGGCCCCCTGAGGCCCTACCATAGTCTGAGCTCCTTATGGCACCTATCCATTTCAACACATACCCAGCAAAATATTTGGTATACTTATTAGATAAACCATTCACATTGTACGCTAGTAGTTTAATAGTAGAGACACAAACATCACTCTCGGAGGTCGCAGTAACATCAGGTAGTAAAGAAGTGGACATAGCACCCGCAGCATCATTGGGCATGGTGCCAGCTCCGCCCGCCACAAATCCATCCACCAGAGAACCCAGGTCTCGTCCAGCAATCGTGTTCAACTTATGCAAGCCATTTCCGTTTTTATGCAGCACTCCACTACTTTGAGACCACTTGAACGTCTCATTTCCGATGATGAGAGTATCATAACGAACAAATGGGATACGATCAGGTCTAGCACTGCGTATCGCCTTTCTGAGTTGAATCAGACATCTCCTTGCCCGCCTAACATCATCCGAACACCATTTGAAACCAAAGTTTGTACCTCGGAGGCGGTTCGTGTTTTTCAATGGAGCGGTAACATCATTTTATTCGCGCTAATTTTGCTAGCAACGGACAAGTGGGTCCCTTTCCCAAAGGTATTTATAAGAGATTATAATCTCTTCAATAACTACCGCCAACAGCATTGAAAGAAGCGAAAAGGTCCCTGCAGGTGCAACAGAGGAAACAGGTTTCTATAATATACTGCACATTATATTATACTTACAAGTATATGCAAGAAATTTTCCCATTTACTCTCAACATCAAAAGGAGATGCATCCTCCAGCAACCTACAATCCACCGCCCCCTATGCTGTAATATACCTTGTCAATCCCTTACCAGTTATTGGCCTGCTCCTGACAGTAGATAAATGGAACGAAACCACCCACTACGTCCAGCCCGGTGATCCGTAGTTCAATAGTTTTATGATCAGATAGCGTATTGGACATGTCACGGCTCTCACAAATGTCAATACCAAAATTAACAATGAAATTTATTCGATTTCGTTATTCGTATTCCCAATACGTATCACCTATTGGCACCATCACTGACAATATATATTTCAAAGTCTAGAGATGGAGTCAGAACGCTCTGAGATGGATTCGTTTGGTAAAAGTTTCATGTAGGTCCTGAACACTCTGAAGCCACCAACTGCGTATTTTACTTAAACGTTTTGTTGTGTTTATGTTTGTTTGTTTGTGTGTTTCTGATTATGTTTGTGTTTTTGGAGTTGTTGGTTGATATTGTTTTGTATATTTTGTTTGATATTTCCACCTGATATTTGAGTACATGTATGTTGGAATCTACACAGGAAAAAACAACAAAATGGCCCATCAAAAATGGCTGATAATTTTTCTTTTATTATTACTATTTTTTTTTTAACTGAAATATGTATTAATTATGTCACAATTATTTTTCATCTTCTTGCGTACAGTTTTGCTTATTTCAAAAGATACATTGAAACTCCATTTACACCTTCATTATCGAAGATGATAAACCAAAATAGAGCCAATCTTAATAAGACTATGATTAATATGATGACTATGATGATAACTCATGAAAAACCTGTGATAGATCAAAAGAATCATGTCAAAAAATTTTGAAATTCGTAAATGCATGTGTATTTGATGGCACCCACTATTTTCTAGAGGCCTTCACTTTTTCTTTACGCTACACTGCCTGCCTTCCGAACCACTTACCCCATTGGATTGGTGGTTCCCCCGAATGACAACCCTAGAGCATTAATGTTATGTACTTTCACGAAATGATCTTCAGGAGAGGAATTTGGGACTTGTACATTGTACCTTTTGCCCGTTCATTATTCGGGTGTCGATCATCTTCGTTCGCTGGACTCTCCCTGGGTTCTCGGATGCCCCAACACAGATTGGGGATAAACAATGAAGATGATCCGACAAATGTGGGACGTGGAGTGTAAGCCACAGTATTGAACGATCGAACGAATAGGGGGCCAAATGGGGTCACAGCGTCAGCATAGTAGAGTGGAGCTCCAAAAGTCGTTTTCCTGCCTCTCGCACCCTCAATACTTTTCTACAACAAACGGTGCGCTGAACAGCACCTTCGTGACTACAAAATATCCTTCCAACTGTCTTCCACCTTCAGACTAGCACTTTTCACCTCTTAGCAATGCATTCAACTTTTACCGAAACAAGTTTCTCACGGCTGTTCACGCGCGAACGTCTTTTCCGCTCTCTAAAACCTGCACACTGCTCTCAAAGAAACTCTTGTAAAATTTCCCCGTATTGCGAGTGCTAAAAACCGAGGGGAGACTGAATTTCTACTCGCGGGAAATATCTTCGACTAGTACCCACTGCTCTAATAACAGAATCATTAGTCATTGCCTTTTATCCAACTCGTTCAATTATTACTCTAGTTGATGCAGCGCAACGACGTATCGATGTTCCTACTTTTCTTTTCATTTCGAGGAGCTTCGATTTGTGAGACCACATTTCCGGCACAGAACCAAATTGAGACATGTAGGAATCAGCGTCCGGATTTAGCAGCTACACTATCATACATCAAAATACAAAAATAGAAACTTATATGTATTCCTACATGTTACAAGTCTTCAAACATTTGTAGAAAAACATACCACAAGACAAAGAAAAAATCAGATCCAATGAAATATTGCGCCTGAAAAACAGAGTGTCATGAAGAATAAGAGTATGGTGTACGATTCACGCGTACATTGAGGATTGTTTGGTACAAGATTGAAGAAACCTGAAGATAACGAAAATGATCACTATTTCCTTTTCTTCTTAGATTCTTCTTATTCATCCTCCTCCATAGTGGTAAATATAATTTAACGAAATGAAGTAATCAGACACTGAGAAATCAATTATATGCTCAGTTCGGAAAAGTGCCAAATAGTCATAGACAAGTGTAATAATATAACACTCCGTTATAATATATTATGTCGTTATTATATAATATATTATGTCATTATGTCCGTTATATGTCATTATGTCCGTTATATGTCATTATGTCCGTTATAATATATTATGTCATTATGTCCGTTATAATATATTATGTCATATTATAACATATTATGTCACTCCGTTATAATATATTATGTACATGAAATGCATTGATTATTAATATATCGGGTTGTAATTCTGGTAGCTACCTGATGTATCAGCTGTGTGTGTTCCTAAATAATTAATTGGCGCTATTTTCATCAGAGTTCATTATCATTTAAATTTTGATTTCCCATTAACATTTATATGGTGTCAGGAGTAAAAATTTTATTAACGAATGTTCAACGATTTTCAAACACTAGAAAATAAGAGTGAATGTCTTCAAGAGTCACAGTTGCCGTTTACATATCTCATTTTGTTGTATATCAACGCCATTTAACCTCCCTAAAATGAATATAGTAAAAGTTATTCAACTTCGAAGCTTCGATGAATGGCATCAGACATTTTGAATCTACGTAATCGCTTCGAAGAAGAACGCCGAGAAGGATGCAGTAAACAATTCTTTTGAACCAAGCAGGGTCTCAAAGATGATGCGCAGAGAAATGCAGAAACCACGACAAACCCGGCGACCAAAACACCACTACTGATCCTAACAAAATACGATGATGTCGCTGAAGCCTTCACGAACTATTTCTCACCGAAGAGAAATGTGCTTCATGAGCGTATTAAGGCCAACCGTGATGGAGTTGATCGCTTTGCTTAAAACTGCCGCCGCGACATGCGAATTCAAGAAGAGGAATTATCAGATTCGGGACGGCTAATCTCCCAGATCAACAAAGAGGATCTGCTCAACGGACTGTTGGACAGGAGATACGAACTCTCCCTCGATGAAGCTGTAGAAGTCTGGAAACTGCACGAAGCACGAAAAATTTGAAACTCACCAAATTTAGTAGCTATCTAGACATCAGATTGTGTGGTGTGCCTCACTAAACCATCGGTATAATTTGTAGGCCCCTATAATTATAAGCTGCAATCAAAATACCTTGAAATCGAAGTATTTCTCATTTTCTGATCACTCTTCTGTTTAGATCACCGGATGGAATAATTGGAGTAAAGGGGTAAAATATTGTGGTTATTTCGAAGAAATATGTCTTGTTCTTGACATATCTCCTAATTAGGGAATTTACTATTTCACCAAATCGCCATTACTAAATCGAGTGTCCCACGTTTTTTTATGTTATTTATAGCGTTTTTATTCTTTCTCATTTTATGTGAGTAGTTTTCTCAGACGCATCGAGGCATCATACGAAAACATGGACGTTCATGGACGTCCGAGCCAATTTGTCGAACTTTCAAAAAATGCACAAAAGAAGCCATTCCCCTATCGAGCTCAAAAATCACTCATAACATTGTAAGAGATTTCAACCAGTCAATGATGTATTCATCCATTCGACCAGGAAAAACAGCTGGAGACCATACCGTCACTGATGCTTGGGCGCGGGTGCTGCAATATAATCCTGAGGGTGTGATTAAATATAAACTAAATTATTCCGACGAGCCATAACACAGTGCCATAACGTCCTCGACAAGTAGCTCCCGTCGTTACGTTTACCACTCTCGAAGAACCCTCTCCTCATTACATTGGATAAGTATAGAGACCTTCAATCATTGCAAAAAACGTACCATGTGTTCTTTCAGATTATTCAAAGTAGAAGACATATTTAGCAAGTAAAATTTTTATATAATATATATTTTATATGATATTATCACATTATCAGGAATTCTAGTGTCATCATGTTTGAAGTTTTCATTAAAGTTACCAAGTAGGTGATAATAAAAAAGTTGTTTGTATTTTTTTCAGGATAAAATATTTGTTGAAACTTTGTAGTTCCTCCCAATCAATCCCAGTTTTGTTATTTTATTTTATTATTATTTTTTTTTTTTGCTTCTGTGATAGCACCTTGTCGCACATTGAATACTATGCTATCTAATTAATTTACTTGATACTCAGAAAGTAAATAAGTTAGGTAACACAAAAATCTCACGATTTAATTTACTGAATTAGTCTTCCAGATCTTACGACATTTCATCGACCAACGCCCCATATCGTCCCCGCTCTGATGATCAGCACCCCACATCGTCGTGTTTTTGGAAAAAATACATTGCTTAAGAAAATATTCTAATTAGTTTGTGTTATAAGGTATTTTAGATGTAAAAACCACAAGGATCTATGTAGTATGGGAAAGGAGAAAATCATTGGCAGATGGTTTTTTGGCTCTGCTGAACATTCGCCAAAATTTGGGAGTTGCCGTGAGACCCTCGAAATGGACATGAACTTTTCTGTCGTGTAGGTAGATATATCATTATGTACGTCTACCATCCTGTTCTCATTAAATGATTTCAAGATGGAGACAGAGAGTTACATTGTGCAAAAATATGACATCCTGCCTTTATCAGCCTGAGGGAATGCTATGATAATTGAATGTAAGCTCAGCGTTCCAGTTGTATAAATATACACTATAATGATCAGAATATGTTTCTGTTTATATTTTTCAGGGGAGTCAGCTGCTCATGCTTTCGTTAGTCGCATCGGTGAACACTTAGTTAGAGATACAGTTTCCAGTATCGACCCACGAGTCCTATGCGCCCTCGGTAGCGATTTCGGCGCTTTTCTAACAACGCTCGAAGGAGTTCTGGAAACCCTGCACCCTGATCATCCGTCCAGCTTTCATACTCAAGTAAGTGACCCTAGTCTTTATCTTCGTAGTCTACGATTATAACTTCATTGTTTGTACTATTTCATCTCGCGGTAGCAGAATATTGACACTCTAAGTCCGTGAGCCTACGTTGAGAGTACAGGAAAGAAGGTGGTTTTTATGTGAGTGTGAGGCCGTCAAGGGATAAGTGGAAAATTCACTTGTCGGATTGCATTGCGAAACGAGGAGCGTCGGATGGTGTTTGGTTGGAAGTCGCATTGCCATACACAGAATCCAAGAAACGTATGAACGCAAGGTGGGGGTCCCAATTCGAGGCTAGTTCTTAAAACACTATATTTCTTGAAACAGAGAAATTAAATGTTTCAATATTTCAAGGAATTCAAAAAAATGGGAGATCAAATGTCTCCATACTGACAACGTTTGGCTAAATAGGTCACTTGTGAATTCAACAGTTTTACAACAGCTGCAGGAATCACGCTTAGATTTTCAGCTCCTCGAACATCGGAACTAAATGGACTAGGTACCCTAAACAAAGTTTTCTAGGTCGAGGTAAGATGATTGATGCTTGATACATGTTTACCACAGCTGTTCTGGGTGGAGGCCATATAACTCAAATTACGAGGGATGTCCAGAAAGTATGGTTACAAAATGTGTTAAAGTTTGGAAAATGAATATATTTAAATGAAATTTATAAGATAAGGTCAATACATTTTTGAAGCCTAGGGACCAGTTTTTGTATAACTTCCGCTCCAACTCCCGAAGCCATTTTTCGACAGCATCCTGGACCTCGTCATTTGATAATAGTTGTCCACCCAAAAACTCCTTCAATTTATTGAAAAGATGATAATCCGACGGTGTCAGGTCCGGGGAGTCACAATATCCCACCCAAATGAAACAAGCAGGCCCTCCTGAGTGAGACGGGCGGTATGAGGTCTAGTGTTGTCATGATGTCATGACTTGAAATCAGGGTTTGTTTCTATTATCCACACCAAGGAGATTCATACAAAAATTCAAGTTGACCGGCTGTGAACCCGTCAAAGTGGCTGAAATTAGCCTAAATTATAGTTTTTTTGTTCTTGAAATTTTCTTGAGTTGAGATAATGGGTTAAATCTCTCAAACGGCACTGGGTCATGTTATAATGAAGGTCTGTGCAAAATTTCAACTCGATTGGTCCTGTTACTCAGGCTGTAGACCCGTCAATGTGGCAAAATTAGCCTGATATGTCTGGTTTTTTCTTGTTTCTAAAAATGTTTTGGGTTGAGATAATGGGTAGAATCTATTAAAAGACACTGGGTCGTGTTATAAAAAAGGTCTGTGCAACATTTCAAGTCAATCGGCGAAGAAGGAGAGGGTAGCCTTGCCTGCCTGAACATAAAAGGAGAAGGAGAATGGTCTTATTAAGGGAGAAAAACAGAGTTTTTGAAGATATATAACTCGGCTTCCTTGAGACCTAGCGACTTGAAACATTCAGGGCTTTTCATTATCCACACCAAGAAGAGGCACGCCTAATTTCAAGTTGATTGGTCGAATAGAAGCGGATATACAGTTCCTCAAAAAACGCGTTTCGTGACGTCCGGTAAATATACACTTGGTACCGTTCGTTCTGCTCAACATGTTCGCTTGGCGGGGCGGAACACTACCGCGTTCCTAGATCCATGTGATTCCCGTAACTATACCAAATAACTTCTCAAGGTATTCGAGTTCAACGATCTGAACTATTGTGTGAGCATTCGAGTGGTCCTAGGGTCATTAAAAGTTTTAAGGATCATCCTCGGCCAGGTCCGAAACTATATCGTAGAATTTACAAAAACTCGATTGGGTCTATTTGATTGGGATGCAAAACGCAATCAATAATTTACTCAGAAGTGAAGAGTAAAAATCGAAAAAAAAACACAATTTCAATTCAAACAGATCTTTTTATTTGGGAAGAAAAGGCTCTTCCACACAATCGATACTCGACTCAAACCACGGGGAAAAACGAGAACACTCGAAACCCTTCTGATTCCTACAAACACTAATAAAAAAGAAGAAGACCGTACAAGAAAAAGTGGGTTTGAAGACTGAGTTGAACTGAGTTTTGTAATGATTAGTTGGTTTCTCTTTACAAGAACTCGGTTCTTCTGAAGTAAGAAAAAAAACTAGGGGAAGCGTGGGGTGTGGATGGGAGTGGAGAAACAAACGGCGAATTCAAGAGTCATTTGTAATAAGCAGGTTTTGAAACGTCAGTTAATCGTTGAGGGTTAATGGAACAACAAACGAGTCGGTGGCTTTCTTATTTATCGCTGGAGGTTGTTTTGTCACTGATGAAACCTCTGGAAGCCGGTGACAAACGGCCTCAAGGGGGTCAGTGGAGAACGGGAACGGAAGAGCCGAAGAGGAAAAGAGAAGGGAAAATAGGAAAAAGCGAATCCGATAACTTGGAGTACCCGTTCTCATCAGGGCTTGTTTCCTTGGCCTCATTCGATGAATTGAATAGACTAACAAAAGGCAGAGAGAGGGAGAGAGGAAATAGACTTCCGCTGGGCAGTGGAATGAAGAAAAGATGGGAGAACAGGAAGACAAAGAAGTCGGAAGAAATGAAACTGCAGAAGACTGGGGTAATGGGGTGGCGATATCCGATTCGGCAATGGGAATAAAATATTTTGACTGAGTACCGTAAGATCCAACATAGTGTGATTCAACCACAAGATTACAATGGATATTTTCTGGAGTCGAACTGTTCAGATCACTTCCTCTGTGATCCTCGTGTTTCTAGAGGTTTTCCGAAGCTTGCTCTACCCTTGTTTGTCTTAAATATGCAAGAAAGAGTATATTTAAAGTCTCAGCAATTTATATTTGTTATAAAAATTGGGTAGGTGTTCATATTTATTTGTTTCCTGGTTACGGGATCATGAGAAATCTGTATTGAAAAGGTCCTGTATTTTCATAATTCTACTATCCCTATGTTCGACCCGTTACCTAATCAAAATCATTCCGCTAGATCCCATATTCTCCACCCAGATTAGGTTCACCCTCACATACCGCTTTGATCAAAAATAAATCGTTGGCGGCACTTGTCTTATTTCATCAGCTGGGGGGCGCACGACGATGCGGTTTTGTTTGCCTGTTCCACTCCACCAATGAAATTACCCCACGACGATCTTCATCTGTTTTATCAACTGGAGACCCGATTGTTCAAATTTCTTCATCAGAAGAAATCCGCTCCGTTCATCCGCTATTTTCATATTACCCGTTCAGTAATATAACCCCGTGTATACCGTTTAATTGTGTTTGTTTCCTTTACGCATTTTGTATCCCGCTCAAACATCCTAATAAATTATGTAGTGGTTATTAAATGAAGCAACAGGATTCAACTATTGAAACAAGTTCGTATTAGATTAGGTACCGTATGAGAAATATATTTTCCGTAAAGGCTCGTTTACACGCTCTATCTTATCGTACGCCTAGTTGGTCATGCAAATCGGATGAAGTTTTGTCGACTGTTTACATAGTACTATTTTCCCTTCCAAGTTTTACCGCAGTTCCAATCCAGTCTAGAGTTTTGACAATGCACTGACAGTGAATTTTTTCTCAATTATTAATTTTATTAAGGAGGAAGAACGACGTTGGTTTGTTTCATTTTTTTTTCAAATAAAAACATCCCATGATCAACTGATTAGTACCATTTAGATTAGTTGGACATATAGATCAAATGGACACAACTGGAACAGTTAAAGTACCCGTACGGCAACCATACTTAATGCCATAACGAACAATACAATTATAGATACTCGTTGCATAGATGTTAATATATGCCGGAGACGCAGCCGGCATATTATTATATGCCCGCCGTGTTGTAATATGCCTAGTCATATAGACAAGACTCGGGAAACTCAACGTCGTGTGGTCTACATGCCGGCGTATTACAATACGCCTGAAATTTCTATATGCCTACGACGTAATGTATTGTATGAGTATAATAAACAGTTGTGGAAAAATTGGCAGCATTATCCGAATTGGTTAATATTCAATATTCGTATCTTAAACGTAAACTCACCAATTTTGCGATTATGAATCAGACAGAAAGACGATCTGCACAAACTTGGCCCTTGGGGCCTCGCCAGGGGGCAAGCCCCCTGGAACCCCGGATGGTTACTGCTTAGAGCCTTCGGCTAAAAGTAAAAAAACATGGAAGATGTTTTATTCGTGTTTTATTTGTTTGCTGTTTCCTTTTACTATGAATTTGTTGTCTGCTGTTTTAATTTAGCTCTTCATCGGCCTGCTTGTCAAATTGCTCGTCATTTCATTCACCTCTTGATGTCCCAAAGGTATTCTCAATATTATGAAATCGAAAACATCTAAAGCGTCGACGAACACATCACAACTAAACGCCAGCGTTCACAACAAAATCTCGCCTAGGTTTCAAGATCCTTTGATTAAATTCGTAAAAACCAAGCCAACCAACAACATCAATATAATCCACTAAATCGATGTTGGTTTTCACTGCGAATGTTGTTTACAGTTCTTTTAAATTGGAGGTATATCTCAGCTTCGTCCTTATTTACAGCTATTTTGGCTATCTCAGCTAACGGATAAATTGAGGGCTTTTCAACGAGTGGCGAACGATTTTCGTGGGATGAAAACTAACGGTGATACGGGTCGGTGTAAATGAAAATCATTACAAAATCCCGCGCTACTTTCAACCCACGGTTTCCCAGGTAGGTGATAGCTAAAGCATGTTCCATGCTAGAAAGATAATAAACCTTCGTGTCAAGAATTCGCAGACTTTTTTCTCTTGAGATTCCGATGATTGATGAACAAAAATGTTTATTAATCACCAGATTTGAATAGAACGTAACTGTAGAAATGGCCGCACATTAAGTCTAGCATAAGCCTATTCTGTTAAATTCCAGGTCAACTGAGGTCTCACGTGAAATTGCTATCGTCAGAAATTTGGATACCGAACAGAAATGGAGGATGTTGTATTTGAGGCAGTGGAACCATCCCATCCGGATGGTTCTATTCGATCGAAACTTGGGAATACATCGAGGGTAACTGAACTTGAATGCTGGGACCCATTGAAGATAAATCTTACAGTGAATGAGGTCCGCAAGTCTCAGTATTATCAATAACTCGATGCTTCTATTTACAATTACTAAGAATAATTGTGGAGGGGACGATTGTTATGAGTATAACCCTAACTGTAACTATCCTAAGCAGGGCACGTGGTATACAGCTAATATGGGATAGTAAAATATCACTGGTTAAAAATAATGCTACTCAGAAAAAGGTAATAGGTGCCTGTCGGCAACCACGTCAGTCGGTAATCATATGGGATTTGTATGTCAATTCGTAATATCATAGTCGGGAATAATGATTAGGAGTGCTGACAGTGCCCCATCGATTGACTTCTTCCTTAGCCTCGTACTCCTCGTCTATCGGTGGTATCTATCATACGGAGATGATTTTTGCTGTTCATAAGCTACATCCTTCGCCAGTTTGTCCACATCTTCGTTTCCCGACAGCCCAGTGTGTGCCTCTAACCACTTCAGTATTGCCGACAGCCGCAGCGAAACTAAATAATACTATTGTTACCTTTGTTAACCCTCTCGGCACTGCTATTATAAAAACGACTTCCTCAGTTACAGTTTTGATCCGAACTGATGATGTTTTGAGGTGCATCTCCATATTTCCTACTATACGAAGACCATGAGGCTTTTTAAAGGTAAGGCAGGCCTCAAACATCTAGAATCGTTTTTTGCACATGGAAGTAATCAATCGATGTATTGAGAATGAATAATCGGGTAATCACTGAGTTATGAGGGATATAAAAGTTCAACTCCGAGTGAATGGGATGGTCTTCTAGTTGTGGTGAACTTCCTCCAGTGATAAGATCGATCTTTGCTTAATTATGTACCTACCCGACTGAAATAGCTGAAGTTCGAGACTTTCTTAGGAATTAGTTCGGGGAGTCCGAACCTTCCTTTATGGATTCAGTCAGATCAGAATCAACCTTCAGCTTGTTCGTTGAGGACTGTAGTAAAGTGCCCATTTATACAGTAATCTACATGAACTACTTGAACTAGCTACGAAACTCAATGCTCATGATTAGTTAGTGGTCAATGAATGGTTAGTGGTTCAAAATTACTTCCTAATTATCCAAAACTCGTAGGTTGATCCAAAAACTTGTAGAAAATCGCACTATATCTGAAACCCACGTGCTCCTCCAAATGTGCTCTTGGAGATAACAGCGTTACCAGATTTGAGTCACTTGAAAAAATTATAATAACAAGCGGGATTCAGTTTCCAAGGGAGTGAAAAGGATTGGAAGGGGTGTTATCAGTTCCCCAGCTCATTTAACTCGCCCTTCCTTCATTAAAAACATAAAGAGCTTGTCGCAAGATAACAGCTTGTTGGCAGTTTCATTAACAGGGAAGTCCCATGGTTCTCCAAGCTATGAGACTCACTCCAGACATCATCATCTCATATATTTAAGAGTAATTCAAACGTTCACCTCGAAATGAAGAATGCAATTTTTTCTGGGGAAAATTAAAGATTAGCATTAAAATGTAATAATAAATTTAATAATAAATTTTATTGTAGGTAACATTACTCGTTTTGCATTCAGGGCTCATCTTCTCTTTCATGCGCTGATTGACGAATAGATGGAAATTGTTTATTCGACTTGAGCTATTGGAAAGGATACACAATTACGGTTATTATTGTTATCATTACGAAAAATGGCTTCACATTTGGGTGAAACGGCCCTCAAATGGGCCTTTTGAAGTATTAAGGATAGGAATCCATTCAGTAAATTAATCCTTTTCCAATTATGGTGCCCGCAAAAGAAGTGTCATATCTAGTGGTTTCAAAGACAAGTTCATCGCACACTGACTAATCTTATCAATCGAGAGAAGATTCTTCCTATGCCTTCCTTCCAACTATTCAATAAGTTTTGGCGAGCCTGAAAACTGAAAGTTTTCAGATTCGTTACGATGGAGCAATTCATCTTTCCGATGTTTGAATAATGTATCTTTATTATTCTCACGTCTAATGGAAAGGAATCTAAATTAGCCTCAAAGCTAGACGTTCATTACTGACCCTAGAGTAGCGAAAAACTTTCCATGGAATTATACGAGTTCTGTGGACAGAACAAATCGCTTCCTTGGAAGCGGGTCCATCTGTTTTTGACAATTTTGAAATAACGTCGTTAGAGTTCATCTGCGACAGTCCAAATTTTAATCTAACCCATTAGGATGGGATGGGAGGTGCTAGCTTTAGTTCTCCTCAACATATTTTCTCCCCTTTCTCGTTAATTACTTCATTAGGACTGACATTATCTTTTCGTGGTAACCTCGTTTGTTTGTGGAATTACCCAGGCTCTCAAGAATATTTTCCCAGCAATGAGCAGTGAGGCCCTACTGGTTGAGAGAACATGATGGTGGCGGGCAGAGAGAGTGAGAAAAAAAGATGGTAATGAAATTTCAAAGTGAAAAATTACTTCGCTGGTGTGAAACTAGTAGATAGCCTGGTGGTAACCGATCGATTTTCAAAGGCGATATGATCAAAGGCAATTTTTCTACATTGTAATACCGTATTTAGGAGGAGCTAAAATAAGGATCCGGAACTTCTCAGTCTTGTATTTTCTTTCATCGCTTTTGTTACTAAGCCACGATAAAATATTGCCGGAGATGCGTGAGACAAGTTTATTTTAGAGGGCAATAATATCCCACCCACAAGTGAGCGCACAAATCTCGTTATGATTAATCAAATTCATTGATGTTTTAAGGTACGTGTAAAGCAACAGACGGCATACTCTCAATTTCGTCTCAGTACAGGTACTAAGGGAACCCCTCTTGGCGTAAACGTTGACAATCGAACCAATGAAAGCAGCAACAGGAGTTACTAAAGACATACAGCTCCTAATAGCTCGACCAAATCCATTTCGTCTTGACACAACCTACAATATGGTCCCATGAAAGCTAATTTTTATCTTCGTCTTTTATACGACGGACGGAAACGCTCAATAGGCAGACGCTTACGCTTATTTATCAACCTGAAAAGTATATATGGGCTGACGAAGAACAGCGATTTGGGAGCGTAATAAATTATCACGCTCCGTCCGCTTTATCGGCTGCTTTATTTGCCACATTTTAAGTCACTGAGAAGAACCAAAGGAGAAAAAGGAAAGAAAAATGGATGGAAAGATTGATGGTGCTATGTAACGGAGGAAAAGAGGAAGCTAAATAAATATACAAATATATTTATTCATTATTCCTAAATTTGCTTTGGGTTAGTGACAGTTCTTTGAAGTACAATGACGAGTGAATGACAGTATGTCATCGACTGGTTAATACTTTATTGTATCATGTGTGTCATGTAAATTTGGTTTTTGTATATGTATGATTTTAATTTTTTACAAATTATGTTGCGTTGGATCACAAAATCTTAATGACAAAAAAGTAAAATCTTAATTAACAAAAACGTTAATGCTGGTTCATAACCCCACTGTCTCATATTAATATTCAAGTTTCCTCCAGTACCTAGGTATGTGCAGACGTGAATGCAAATTACTTGAAAATCCTCACTTTGCCCATATGGAGTCCAGAACGGCCCAGATATGGTGTCTTAGAATTGTCACCTAGTTCCCGCCAATATGGATCCCCCCTCATCATAGATTTGCATGGTTCCAGAGTTTCATCGCTAGATCATTCGGGTGGGATTCTGATATGAAATGGGGTCTGGAACGGAGCACAGAAAAATCATGACAGTACCGGCATCAATCCGACTTCACGACGCTTTGTGAGGCCCCAGTATCAGAAGTCGGAGGTGCCAATGCCGGATCGATCCGAGGCGATAACATCGTTGAAATTTTAAACTGCAGTAGCGGCCGAGTGTTTTGCAACACAAGCACTATTAAAGAGCGAAGACGTTGGAGAGCTTCTTCCTTCCGAATAACCGCTTATTTATGGCGCCCTCCCTCTCACCCTACCTTCCTACCCAGCTATCTTCAAGACTTAAAATTGAGTGCTCCATATATCAAACGCTATTGTATACCACCTTGCTGTGGGAAACTGATCTTGACCCATTTGTCGCTATCATAATGTTGTTCAAGTCTTGCCTTCCAACAAAGTTCATCTAATCAACCGAACTCATGAAAAACTTTCCTAGTTGCTAAGTGTTGAAATTTGCAATTGACTGATATCGGCCAGAATATAAAAACGCCATGGTGGAGGTCGTTACTTTCCTGTATCATAAACATCGTCATATTTCAACATTCTGTACCAATTAGGGTGTTCAAGGCTTGTAATATTACATAAGATACGTATAAAAAAATTTATGAATAGAACCAGAATCGAGCGTGTTCCAAGATTTCTCGTTCCAAGAATACCAAGAAATACATATGCGCATGTGCAGCAAAATGTTACAGTCCATATGAAATCTTTATTGGATCATTTATGGCCCACCCCTACCCTCCGCTTCGAGCTCCAGGTCATCACGACCATTTTGATTGAACAGTTTCAATAAAGTTGAACATTAGAATCGACATCTACATTGGCGGGATTACGTCTCAAAATAGACACAATTCGAATATACAATAAGGTTGAAATTCGGCATGCGAGCTCGGACCAGGCCTACGCGAGGACAACTCGTAACTCCAGGTCAACGCGAAATGGTTTTTTATCTCGGAAACATTAAATGCAAATGTATAGTTTTTTCAATACAAATTTGATTCAGATTGAAGTACGAGTATTTTTCAAGACTACCCGGAGCGTTGAACGTTCATAATAAGGATCGAAGGAAGAATCTTTCATAGCAATCGTCAACAAGAGAGTGAATCGAACTGACGAACATTTTCATACTGGGGTAAATTTTCATACTGGGGTTTTGTGATATCGAGTGTCTTGTTTTGAGATACTTTGGTGTACACGGAAGAGAGGTAATTTCGACGATTTATAGGTAGTTACTTCTTGATATTGTATAGATTCCAAGGAATAACGGCAAGAATAACTTTCTTTGATATTCCTTTTATATTTTGTCACCATCAACTCTTCACAGGTCAACAACAATAATGTTAAATAAAAAAAAAGAAGCTCGTTAACAACGTCAATAACATGTGATGGTCTTCATCACACGATAAATTATCGCTGTCGTACGTAAGTAGGTAAGTAAAAATCCAAAGTGTGTGGGTCTATATATAATAGCAATAGAAATAAATTATAAATATGTTGATTAATTCAGCATTTATATAATATATATATTATTTGTATTATATATATAATATTTATATTATAAATATTATTACGTAATATTAATGTAATTAATGTAACTAGATGTATAATATACCGTTGTAACAATAAAGATGATTTAAAAAAAAAAAAAACGTAATATTAATATGTAAATATATAATTTGTATATTATTTGAATTATTATTATGTCGGCCCGGAATTTAGCTGAATAAAATTAACTATTCGGTATACGGATTCTATGTGGCTTGAAACATACACCTACCAATTTTGAGAAGGGGTTGAAAATAATTTTATCTTGGTCTATTCCAACCTTGGTTCCAACAGCTCGTTATCAATAATATACTCGTATTTAATGGAGCAAAACTGATCAAAGATGAATAGACTCACTTTTATAGCGCTCATCTTCTTCAAACTAACTGCACCAGTTCAGCAACGATTGTCTTCATTACCCACCTCGTTTATACTTTTAATCGAACTCGAGGGAACTGCTTGAATCGAATCGTAAAGGTTGTTCAATTTTCTTACTGCAAGTTTTAGGGATTCGGAGGGCTTGTAATTGGGCATTCAACCATCAACAAAGCAACAAAGTCGACTCACTGTGCGAAGTTAATTTAATTTTCTACCTATCAGTCCACCCGTCACGTTGGTGTTCCCTGTTAACTGAACCTTGATGTGGCTTCAAAGCAGTTGGACCGATTCTTCCTGAGATTCCCTTTCATTTCAATAAAGTGGTACTCCCCCATGGCGGACGCCAACAGAACATGAAATTTAACCCGATTTCGAAAACAGTCCGCCAAGTATAGAATATCAACACACTTTTATTCGTAAAATATGACTCGTTTTCTTGAGCCACGAAAAAACATTATTATTATTGCATATCAACGGTATGCTATGTGACTCAATTTATACTCCCAAGCGTCTCGGTGAGAGTAGGATAGACAATCTTATCGATTACTAGCTGTCGGCCCCGTCGCTGTCCTGGACGGGCAGAACTCGGGATGGATCCATCTGCCACTCTTACCTGTTGATTTACGGATTATACCTCTTACATGTCCCTTTACAAACCCTTAATCCCCTAACCCTAATCCTAAATACAAAAAATAATATTCATCTGTCCTTCCCCGACCACGGAAACATCTCAATAATAGATTTTTTTATTTCGACTTCCCTATATACCCCCACCCCTATGCATCGGATCCGGAAGTGAACCCCCCTATGTCCTTCCCCGACCAAGGAAACATTTAGATACGGGAGAAGGGTTCGCTCCATTGAGCCATTTTTGCGTGATTGAAGGACAGACAAACAGACAGACAGACAAACATACAAAAACAGACGAACAAACAGACAGACACCAAATTCAAAATCGGCATGGTTTGACTCCATTTCACGCAAAACGAATAGCTGTATCGGATCCGAGAGTGAAACCTCCTATGTCCTTCCCCGGTCACAAAACATTTAAATACAGGAGAAAAGTTCGATCCATTGAGCCGTTTTTGAGAATTTAAAATTTTTATAGTTCGGCTTCCCTATAAACCCCCACCTCTATGCATCGGATCCGGGAGTGAACCCCCCTATGTCCTTCCCGGATAACGGACACATCCCAATACGGGAAATGGGTTCGAACCGTTGAGCCGTTTTCGAGAATTTAAAATTTCTATAGTTCACATATGATCACAAGGGATTGAAAATTACAGTAAATATATTCTTCGGATCAGCTACATTGACTATTCATTCTAATATGATTCACAGGAATAATACTACAGTATAGTTATTATTATCTGATTGTTCATCGATAAGCTACTGAAACCTCAACACAAACCAGGCACTGGCTCATTAAAAGTATAACGTTGTAAACTGTTTCAGAGCCTAATAAGTTCACCAGATGAGTTGGAAAGAGTTATAAGGATAGACTGGCATATCGAGAGAGGCCGCAGAAACCACTTGGTGTTTGGATCACTCAAGGAGCTGGGACTCCAGCTCTACGAAACTGACGTCAAAATCGATATGACGCCGAGTCCCAAAGGGCCATCTTACTACCGGTAAGCAACACATTATCTACAATATGCCTGTAGTAGACAACAGCGCTAATTTATTTGTTCTACCTATACAAACTATGACATTCATAGGGTTTCTTTGTGTTCCATCGGCTAAATAGAAAAACACGAACAGTTCTCATGGAAAATTCAGATGGTGACTCATGTAACTCCAAACCCTGCAAATTTTTGGACAACGGCATAGTTTTTTACGTATTTTGAATTCTGAACAAACAATTCCCCTGAAGAGGTAACAAAAATATAAATTTTTCCTTGATCGATTCATGTTCGGAAATTATGAAATAAAAATACATTAATACATAAATACACAGTAGTAATTTACTACTTTACTGAAGACCATCACATATTTATAAATGATTATAATTATTGCAGGTATAAAGTGGTGAGGAGTACAATAGTAGGTAGCACCAAAGTGAAATCCGGTATGAATAACACCTATCAGGGACGCCTTTGGGTGTTACAAGAATATATCCTTACAACTTAGTGATTATTATCATTAATATCACTGCACTCGTCGTGAAGTGAGATGTTCAGGGGAAGTGAGTACTCTCGAGTTACATTCTACTCAGCTGACACGAACTCATGGAACAAGCTCTGTCATCAGCAACACATCACACCGAAAACAGGGATGAGAGGATCTACATCACAGGATTTGTCTCGTCCGTATGGACAAGAAGTCGGAGCAACGCTTTCTCTTAATCTGTCAGTTAGCCGCATCGTGGAGGGATGTGCTATTGTCTTCACCTAATTAGATGCTGCTCAGGAGGGCGTTTCCATCATTCGCTCAAGCCATACCGACCTACGGATCGAATCAAGCAAAAACTCGCTCCGTGCCACATGCAGGAAAAGTGAAGGATAAGTAAGTGGGAAAATTTTCACGGGGATTTACTTTCCGAAATCTGATCCAAACAATTCCGGTCCTAAGTTCAGTGTCTTGAAGAGTTCTGTCAGTTCTTGAAGATCTCTTCAACAAGGGCACGGCCTTTCTTACATACGAGTAGGTACAACCGTGATGAATGAGATTACAGCTATCTGGAAAAAAAACTCTGCAAATTCTTGACACAACGGTTTATTTTCTTCTTTGTATAGATCACCCTTCTGTCTGGATTACAGAATGATAGATTATTTATTAGTATGAATTGGTATCATTAATTATTAATACTTATTGTCAAGTAGTGAAGATTATTAATACTTGTTGTTGGTTATTAATATTTTTTATGCTTCATTATTAATAATTGTTTATTATTAAATATTATTTATTAACTCGACTAATTCAATTTTCTGAATCTACGTATCTTGAAACGTAAACCAACAAATTTTGACATGGGGTTAAAAAATTTTTTTCTTTGGGCGATTCCAATGGTTCATTATTGAAGATAATAAACCAAAAGTGGGTTTGGTATTTATTTTCTCACCCCTTCGGAAACCATCCGATGAAGCCTAAAGTTGGTATCGGGTATAACCGCGAAGGACTACACAACTCCCAGTAAAAGTTTCACCATGAAACATAATCAATCAGACGCTCCCTGTATTGATCATTTGAATATGTACCCGGACGGAAAATCTTCCTTCCCGATGAGTAAATGTGATTTTCGTTGTTTTATGCTGCGTAATGCCTGTCAGTGCTATAATATGGGTGTTGCTGTGCGCTCTCATTATATCATTAAGATTTCCATCCATATTGCCAAGATATTGCCAAACCCATAAAAACTCCTTACACCACTCGACCGGTCTCTAGCTCCTCGTGAGTATATTCACTGATGAGAATATCACATATTGCCGGAGCCTCACAATAATGTCTGAGGAGGATGACGAAAAGTCATTTGAAAGCGTTTAGTATAATTGGAGACCATATTTCAATGGAGAATTTTTTGATTATTCAACTCCAATTGATTGCTGATACTGATTAGCCTGTTGGCTTGTTGATTGTTGAGTTGCTATTATTTTGAAAAGTAAACCTGTGCATAGGAATATTCTCTCTTTATATTCTGTGTTGGGTAAGATCTATAGCCGCTACGAGTGGCAGCCATGAAGTTGCACTTCGTTCACTGGATCCTACAAATGGGCATCCCGATGGAGAGGAAGCTTTTCGGAGATGGATCTTTTCGCCTAAAAAGTGAGGAGATAGGTACCGTCATTTATTTCGGTAACTACCTACTACCTACTTGGTCCAAATCCGAAGGAGCATATCCGATGAGAGGGTGGTTGCCCGTCGACTCTGTAGATTCTTCACGTTGTGTGTCGAGCCATCACTGCTATCAATAAAATATTATGAGAACTTCTTGTTTGAAATTACGTTCTTTCAAAGTGGTAATTTTAAGACACTATCAGAAAAAACTATATCACGACGTGGTTGGTTGATTTCCTTTTCATATAAACAGAGAACAGGATATAATTATTGAGATTGCCTTGGAGGGCCACTGGTCGAACATTAACTTTCCGTGTGAGGAGAAGCCCAGTTAAAAATCTGATGATTCAGTTCTTTTCATTTTAATTACTATAATACAGTAATAATATATATTATATATTATTACCTACTGTATTATAGTAATTAAAATAAAAAGAACTGAATCATCAGATTTTTAATTGGACTTCTCCTCACACGGAAAGTTAATGTTTAATTACTTATCTTTCTGGATTCTTTATTAATGCGAAGGTGTGATCATTAAATTGAAAGTTGGAGCCGGGTTTCCACACGCATTACGTTTACGCTCACCTACCACCCCGTCCATTTTCCAGTAAGATTACCATACATCGTTCCCAGCAGTTTACTCCACCAACCGTCCTTACACCGTGAAAAATTAATTTCTCAGGGGAAACTCCGGCTTGCCACACCGATGTTGCCCCTCGTAAACACGTGTTTATTCCAGTTGATGTTTTGCTTTTCAGTTAACTATATTTTATTGTTAACTGAGCCCATCAAAATTAAATATTGTCTTAGTGAGACGAATTGGATTGAAATAATCAAGATTTTCTAAACATGAACTACGTTTCTGCTATGTGTAAATTGCTCAAATCGTCACTAAGTATGAACAAGCGAAAATTGGCGTGATGTATTCATAACCTTAATTTCCATAAGAAATAACGCAGCTGCTTTGAGAGGATAAACTCAAGACGAACCATCTTGCAATTTTCAAGCAAATTGCATCAGCAAGACCCCTACAGTGCACCTAGCTTAAAAGGTTTTCTTTCATGGCAAGAAAAATTCCTTCTATAAATACCACATGGGTTCATGCAAAGAATGATGATCAAAACCTTATCCCCAATGGGCTCGCTGTAGGGCTTGAGATTTTCCCTTTAATTTGAGAATAATAAATGCATAATACTGGCAGGGCAGGGCTGGGCTGAAATGGCTTTCATTTTACTTTACCATACGCGGTGCTTCGAAACATATAGGTACAATTTTTCTGTATTTTTATGACACGCTATCATATAATATATTATATTATACTCCATTTATATATTGGAAGGGAAAATGAAAAATTATATAAATACGAGTACTTCGTACCGATGCTTATTTGTACTGATTGATGGAAAAATTAATTTTATGTTCACGCCAATATATTATTTATTGGTATAAATAATATGAAATATGTATCTGTTACTTGTAACCCCCCTCCCGTCACACTAACCATATCACAATGTTATTCTCCTTGCACCTGTTAAGCTGTGAACTGTCTTTTGATGGTGTACAGGAGTATAATATTAAACCGTTGTTCTTATGAGCGTGAAGTAGTCATCCTAATCACACACCTCTATGCTTCTGAGTCACATCCGCTTGCTGACCCCAATTATCATGTCAAGGCTCCGGTGGCACCTTGATAAGGGTTGAATAAAAAGTTGCCCAGCATTTAGTTCGTATTGCAACCCTATGTTTCTAGCATCAAACGAGGGTTTTAGGTTTCCAACCCCACACGGCTAACTAGATATCTAAAGCAACATCCTAACACAGTGGTGAAGATTTCACTTCATTTTATTACAAACATCATGCTATTTATCCGTTTCAGCTTACTGTCAAATGTGATGATCATACATACGTAAATGTATGCACATGAAACTACGAGTATAATGCAAGAACATTGTGAAAAGTGGGGGCCAACGTCATTATCAAATCCACATTCGTTCATGTCACATTGTTCCTATTACAAGGATATTATTTTGGACCTAAATTTTGAAGTTATATTCTCATATTATTTTTAGCTTCATCTTTTTAAAAATTATTGTGCCTACTGTATTCAAATATGCATCTACATAAAAATAAATATAGAGTAATATAAGTGAATAGCGCACCACGAAATATTTCAATAAAAATTTGATATTGGTTCCATTAGGAAACTAGGGCTTTGAACCAAAATTTTTTGAGGCTATGCAAACTGATGAAACTTGGTCATTTCAATATTATGAGGGTTATTTGTCCATCACACCTATTGTAAAGTATGGAAATTTGTGTTACATGAGTACGTAACTATGGTTATAGTCTGGCAAATGTGCGTTCTTTTCAATAATCAAAAACATTTTTTCCAATTCATTCACATGAAAATAATTTGTGGGCTCAGTTCAATAATTTTCTTCTCTATATTCAGAATTAATGTGTATTGGTTTAAAAAAAGTAATTCAATGAAAACGGAAATGCCGCCAAATGAGCGATGCGGACGATGTAATCATCAATAGTTGGATATAAATTCGTAGAAACTAGGGCACAAGTTTCGGATGAGCTTACGGATTTAGGGTTTAGTAGGGGCGTAAGATAAATAATTCCATGAACCAAGAGTAGTAATAGAGTAGATTCCTTCTTCTGGGGAATCTGAGGAGCACATCGAGAGAGGAGGTCGACGAAAGACGCTGATTGATGTGGGAAGGGGTTGGCGAGGAGGATGGATTCGAGTTGCGGTGAGTTTGTGTAAGGGGCCATAAAGAAGCAATGTGTCCCGTGCGGTAAGAGTTGGAAGCTGTTGGAGTTCGTTCCCGGCGGTCGTGAGCTGATGTAGGTTTGATTGTATTCAGTTGCAGATCCGAATTAATTAGTATGGGTCCAGCCCCTTGAACTCCCTGAATATATTGCTAGGAAAGGTCGATCAGGTGTGGGGTTATACTGTGATAGGGAGAAATATATCATTCAAATAACGTTCGAGCCGCACCAAGTTGTTTTAAGAGTTGTAACATTGTTGCCTTATCGCTAGGATTTGCGATGTTGAACGATCCCATCCTGGTATAGAGAACCTACTTACTTATATACCAAGATGGTGAGCTTCAGAACTTCGTAATGAATGGATCTACTCAATTTATGTTCGTTGGTTCGTCCAGATTAAGTCATTTCAGTCCCCCCCAAAAAACTCTCCGTGTAAAAATCCCGCCTGGCAAATATAATTGTACAGCAGCCGGAAAAGGTTATGATATCAACTTTCCCTGAGTTGTTTCGCCAGCCTTTATGAATAGGTGGTCAGGTAGGAAAGGACCATGCCCACTTTCTACTTTCATGTTCTTTTTTCAATGTACATAAATTGTTCAATATATTATAATCATTTATATTACTAGCTTTCGGTCCCGTCGCTGACGGGCAGAACTCGGGGTGTGTCCATCTACCTCTGTTACCAGTCCCGGACGGGCAGAACTCGGGATGGATCCATCTGCCACTCTTACCTGTCGCTTTACAGATTATACCTCTTACATGTCCCTTTACAAACCCTTATAATCTTAAATACCAAAAATAATATTCATCTGTGTCACGGGAAGGAAGAATTTAAGATTTTTTTTATTTCGGCTTCCCTATATACCCCCACCCATATGCATCGGATCCGGAAGTGAACCCCCCTATGTCCTTTCCCGATAACGGAAACATCTCAATACGGGAAATAGGTTCGATCCATTGAGCCGTTTTTGGGAATTTTTATTTTCGGCTTCCCTATATACTCCCACCCCTATGCATCGGATCCGGGAGTGAACCCCCCTATGTCCTTCCCTGGCCACAGAAACATCTGAATACGGGAAATGGGTTCGATCCATCGAGCCGTTTTTGCGTGATTGGAGGACAAACAGAAAAACAAACGGACAGACACCAAATTCATAATCGGCATGGTTCGACACCATTTCACGCGAAACGAATAACTGTAGTGAAATTTTTCGAAAATACCCAAGGAACACAAAAATCGTCTCTAAATTTAGTTATATATAACTATATATAGATAATCATGATTATCTATATATAGATAATCATTATTCCATTCATATTTGGTCGGGGTGGAATTCAGTTGGTAAATTGATGAGACCATCACTGACCTAATTAATTCATTTATTTCAATACACGGTATATAATATATACCGTTTAGTATATATTGTTTAGTTATCCGAGAATCTCTCAACTCATCTCCATCACCATGTAATTTGTACTATATATAGTACAAATTACATGGTGATGGAGATGAGTTGAGAGATTCTCGGATAACTAAACAATATATGATTACAGAAGAATAAGAAATAGGAAGGAATTTTCTTATACAACTGAGTTTTTCAAATTCGTTACTTCCCTTTCGTTGTTCAAAACGTTGAGCATCTCCAAGTTCTCATGTTTGTGGTGACGACGTTCGTGCTTCCATGCATACATGGCCATCGTTTTGTAGAATAACCCTCAAGTATCGATGATTATCGCCATTAGAGCCCAACATGGCCTACTTCTCAGTTTTTTTGTTTTTTTGTTTTTTTGTTTTTTTTTCTGAAAGGCTTGCCTGGTTTTAATATTGTGAAAGAAAGGAATTCTTTCCCATACATGATTATCGATCCTCAGGTTCTGCTTCTTCTTCTTGATGTGTTTAATCCAATTTAGTTGAGAGTCGAGAGTTGGTATGTGAAGTTGATTTGTATTTTGATTCAGACAACTTCATTCCCCACACTTAGCAATCTCATTAGTAGACGTCTGCAGTTTGTGAGTTACGACTTCCATGTCATCTCCAACGGAGAGAATCTCCGTTTCATCTTCAAATTCATTTTTATCTTCTTGTTGAGGTAGGTCCCGTGTGTACGGAATGTAAAGTACGGAACTTATAAGACGTCCCTGCGGGGCTCCTCAGTTTGACCTTCCTTTTGGTACGTTTTTAGGCTGCTGTCTCTAGGTTGTCTGAAACGATCCTTCAAGGTCCAAGTTTTCATGGCTATATGGTATCCAGTACCAGATGACTCTGGTGCCGACCCTATTCTCCTCTTCAATGGAGCCAATCCCTGGAAACGGGCGCCCTAAGATTCGCCTCCTTTAGGCTTGCGATAGATTAAAGAATGATCTATTTTTGTTATAACAAATGTAAACAAGTGGCAATGTTATAATGAACGCAATACAAGTGGCAGAATGAATCAATGTCAGTCGTCTGTGTGGAAGTCGCATGAAATAGAAGGATTGTACTAAGCACTTACCTACATCTCCAGAATGCGATTGTAAGTCGACACGTGGTGACGCGTGCGTATTATTTGTGTCGAGGATGTTTAGCAGAATTTTGAATAGGTAAGTTTTGACAGCTATAGGGACTGGCACGTTGGCTTCATGCAGGCTCCTGGACGAAGGGTTGGCAGTCCCGCGCACTTTCCTGGATGAGACTCTGAGCCTTGGCACTACTTCAGTTAAGGGTTTTCTGAGGTCGGCCTTCTGCGTCAGCTGGCTTTTCGGTGAACCGTTCCACGAAACACCCTTGTCAAAAATTGAGTAGCTTTTATCTGTTCGGAAGTAGCTGAGGGAAAATTGTTAGCTGAAGTCGGTGATATCCAGCGAACGCCCATTTCTCTTCGGCCGCCAATCAGCGATTATTGTGAATTTGGGGCGTTCTCTTTCAGCCAATGCAATCTGACTGCAACACTCAATTTCCGGTAACTCGCGGTTTCAAGGACATCGACAGTGGTGGGATGTTATTTCACTGTGCAGGATATCTATCAGCAAAAAACAGAGCCTTTTCTTTGCAGCGCGCTAAAGCATTGAGAGGGACACAAAATTGGGGCTAGTGCAATATATTTGTCACAAATGTAAAACCAGTGAGATATCAACAATATCCAGAGCTTTCTCTCATTTCTTTGGTCCAGAATAAAATATTTACTGGCTCAGTTCTCGCACAGATTGGTTGATGCATCAATTACTATTGGCCTCCAGCGTCCTCTTCTTCCATTCCCGTCTTGATTCACTATTCTATGCAACCTTCACTTTTACTGACCACTAGCTAAACTCTTGGCAGCTCACCAACTTTAGCTTATCTTCATAACTCCATCTCAGTTTTCAAATCAACGGCAGTAAATTCTTCGAAGTTGTAAACAAATCAATGAACAATATTTACGCCGCAGTGCCAACAATTGGTAGGAATATTTACAAGTTCATTTCAATATGTGTTTTATATTTGACTTACATACATCAAATTTCAGTAGTAGTGTCACGAGAACAGTCGTCGGAATCGGGATTCATGATTGATCGTATGTGGATAGGATCATCATTACATTTTTTAGCCTTATTGACAATTTCATCCTATCTCTCTTTTCAATAGGCAGATTCTTTCCATGGAACATGGCATTTTTTCCATGGAACAACCTTTTGTCTACATCAGGGTTACGCTAAATCTATAGGCATTTATCTTCTTGAGAGTTTCAAAGCTCATGGTGCCGCATGAGTGATGGTAATTACCTTGCTACAATCTGGTGCAAATAAGCGAGGATCTTTCAGTTAGTGCTGCTGGTTAAGTACACTAATAGCTTATTGTTTTCATCGTTCCCGACGATTGGATGTGGGAGTGAATTGGGATGCGAAGTGAGAGCGCGATTGGAGAGAGAGCGAAGGGAAATAAATCGATAACGAAGACTTGTTTATTAGATTTGTACGGCCCTGTAGTTCAAGATCAACTGATTAATCGAGGTGATGTGTACCATAGATACGAGTTCCAACCCCAATTACATCGCATTTCTTGACATCTCTCCTCCCTTGCTACCAACGTCTGTCTGTCTGTACTTCCGTCTAACCACCAACAGCACTAACGAGCAGATATGTCGAAGTTAGATGGTAAATGATTCATATATGGCCTAATGAGAGTCACACCGGAATCGCAGAGTTTCTACCTACTTGTTCAATTAATAAATAATCTAAAAATCTCTCAAAATTCTCTAATAAACTTCTTCTCTCAATTCTACCTAATTTTGTGAAATCGCAAAATAAAATCTTAAGGAACCAACAAATAACGACGGCGTATGTCATCACATACCTTCCGAGGATTAGGAATGACTTACCCAATATAAGCATGATAGCAGTATGATAATTCAACTAGAAATGGTCGATTCAATGAGCGAATAGAGAAGTACGAGAATGCATAAAGGCGGATAACCTCAAAATCCTCACATGGGTATTTTTCATTTTGTTTCATTCCATTGGTTTATCCTTAACCTCACTCACAGTGTCGTGATAGGGCAGACGCTATGAATTTTGAAGCACTTGATAAAAAAAAGACGGAAGGTTAAAAAGGGGATTTCCTCCTCAAATCTCACGCGAATTATTTGATGAAGAAAAGACGGTCGGGCACACGGAAACCCTCGATCCGGCGCCGTAGGAAGGGGACTGACTCCCCTCGCCTACTTCCTACGACGCGAATAAACGTCGCTCCTGCCTCTCAGAATACTGAAGGGAAAGGCACAATCCAGACCCCAGAGGATAGTTTTCCAGCTTCGACGACCTCTCTGGAATAATTCAAAGGGATGTGCTTTCAGGTGAAGAAGGGAAAAAAAGAACAATCTGGGCCGACACCTCGAATAAAAATAAATACTATCGCCTGCTTGTCCAGAGTTCGTCTTTGGACGAACGGGTCATGTGGAGTTCGCTGAAGATAATTTCCCGCAAGAATCATATTGCGCCATCTTTCGTCCGCTGATCCAAGCCCGAGGACAACAGACATGTTTTGTCTGGGGTGCATTATCGATAAAACTCGCGTTTGATTTTTGTATGAAAAAGATCAACCATTTTCCATCAGAATGAGAATCAATAACTTTTAGTTTATAAAAAACTGGCATATCTAGACACCTTTTTCTTTTACCCATGATACCTATAGTTTGTTATAATTACAAGGTACTCGAACAATTTCGAACAAAATTTCAAAAAGTTGAATAACACTAGCAGGAAATGTTGGAAACGCTCATCTCACGACCATATGCACTGGATCCAAGCGATCCCTAAGCCCGATTGACGTAGGCGAGATAACCGGAGAAGACATTCCACAAGCGACTGACGTATGCATCGTATCGACGTGGATACACATCCGTATGCAGATGGTAGTGATCCGGGACGGGTCCCCAGGATTGAGAAGCTCCAGGAGGCACTACTGAAGAGTCATGTGCGCTTACGATGACGTCTTCAAGCAAGCGGAGGGAGCGAAGAAAACAAACGCAGGTAGGCATATGATGGAGCGCACAGTGGGGCACTCGAGCAAAGATAAGAGGGGAGAAAACAAGCCAGTTTCGCGCTTATCGCTGGTAAATTGGCTTAAAAATTGGGTTTAAAATGCAAATTGCTAGAGCAAGTAGTCGAATGTCGTAATATCTATCCGAAAATATTCATAATACCTATCGGAATCTTCTCGAAGTTCATCGTACAAATTATGGGATTCCTCGTGTACATGTCGCGATTTATTAATTACTCTTCTACTTCCCCCCCCCCCCCCTTGGTGAAGACCACATTCTCAATGACGGGTTTTTCGCAAAGAAATAATATCCATCCATTGTCTAGAAGGATTTGAACCGCACTGACTCTCGCTCCACTCTGAATTGACCGCTCCTCTCTTTGCTCTCTTTTCTCGCTTTTATCACAGCTCCAGTCTGTAAACACCCTTAGCCATATAGAAACATGCCCTACCCTTGTTGATATTTGATGTGCCTAAAGAATATCATACTTTGATATATCATCAAGTATTATTATCTATTTGTGTGTGTGTGTTTTGTGTACTAGTATGTCTGTGAAGGTTGTAGTTTTGGGGCGACCACCCTACATTACACCCGGCAATAATGTAGAGCGCGTTAAAGCCCCGCAAGGAGCACAATGTACTAATCAAGTTACATGACCACTTTTAAGACCCCAGGGAAAAGCTCCACTCCCGGCTGGGGGTTGAACCCGGGCCTCCCGAGCATCACGAATCTACAGTCAGTGCCTTCAGCCGCTCGGGCTACTGCGGTCGGACTAATTACTACAATTAGGCCTTTCCGCTATAATAATGTAATCTAAGCCAACACTAACCCCCCCCCCCCCCTTAAAAAAACATCAATAAGGTAGATTCCTATAAAATGGAAAAGCATTTCATGATACTACGAAAAGCATGTTTATGATACAAGTTGTTTTTTTACAGTAACTTATTTCAGATATGGGAAACATGGGGTATATAAGGTATGTTCCAACCTGACCAGTTCTTGAACTGGTTCAGGAACCAGTTCTGCGCAGAAGCCATGCGCATGATGAACTGCGTTCCAGCCTGTTTCAGTTCGTGAACTCAGTGCAGACAACGCGTTCCACCGCGGCCAGTTCATGAACTCAGTTCAGCTCAGTTCGGGAACTTCTTGCACTGAATTGAGATGAGGGTTGAGAACTCGAACTGGAAAGGTAACAGTGATCTCACGTTATAACCTCCCACAAAATCATTTGACTTCCTGAGTTTCACGGGAGAAGACGTAGTATAGTAGGGTTTTCTGTGGGAGAAGAAGGGTCCAGTTTGTTTTGTGTCTTTTATTTGTGGTTCTCGTTTTTAGCGTATTCTGGTACGTAAGTGTTCATATCTCGACAAGATAAAATCATATCATAAAATCATTTATCATTTAAATCATTTTATCATAAAATCATATCTCGTAAGATAAAATACGTCTAAGTACAAATAAATAATTTCTCAGAAAACTGTAAAGATAAAATTATAACCCACGAAATGAAAGATTGTTGGTGAACATGCGTGTATTTTCAAACCAAATAATTTTTGAATTAGGTACCTACTTAAATAAATTAGATTGAAATAAAGTGCATTGTTTGAATGGAAGTCAACTTGGCCTACATTAAAATTAATTATAGGCAAACGATATAATACGATCAATGTTGCAGTTTCAATTTAATTGAAAATTGCTTCAATTTGTCCACTGATTAATTTTGGTTTATTATCTTCGATAATGAACCATTGGAATCTCCAAAGAAAAAAAATTTTAACCCCCCCCTCAAAATTTGTTGGTTTACGTTTCAAGATACGTAGATTCAGAAAATCGAATAAAGAAAAATCCGTCCGTACGCCGTCCGCGGCACTTTGCCCAGTTAGCGTTGAGTTAAAATTACGAAATTTTGTTTCTGGGTTTGGACCAGCCCCACAATCATCCTCGAAACTTTTCATAACCTTAGGTCAAGGGGAAAATTCCATATCTCGAAAAATTCATATAGAACGGTATGTTTTTTATTTCATATTTAGATAGAGTTTATTCCTAAGCATTTTTGAAGACCATCCGCAGCTTTGTACGACCAGCCGTTCGTTCACAATGACGGCTCAAAGTTTGAGCCTGTCAACACGAATCAAACGGTTGAAAGTGATGTCGAGTTTTTTGTTCTGAAATACGTTTCATGCTACGGAAATGAAGGTAATTTCGAATGTTTGTTGGTAGGTACTTCTTTTATAGAAAAATTATTACCGACGTAGTATTAAAAACCTCAGAATTATATCGTATTAATTAATCATAATTAATAATGATAATTATTAATACTAAATACAAATGATTAATACATAACAATAAATTATAATCATTTTCACTAGGTACCTACTTGATAAAATTATTAATAATCATTATTTTTAATTATTATTATGAATTATCACTAATTATTAGTGATAATTCATAATAATAATTAATCTAACATTTAGGATCTAGACATTTAGACCTAATGATCTAAACAGAAGGGTGATCTGTACAAAGAAGATAATGAACCGTTGTGTCAAGAATTTGCAGAGTTTTGAAGGTGTTCAGAAACGCGTAAGCATATAGTTTTTAGAACTATATTAAAAATAAATATTCAACAATTCCCGCCGCCACCCGGTAGTCCACAGTACAAGAATCTCTTTTTTTTACAGAAGGAGCAGACAAATCAAGCTCTGCTTACACTTATTCTTGTTTTAAAGAAGTTACTTGAAGTAGGGTCAATGCTAGATACATTCCAGTTTCTAGTCCTAGACCAAGTCAATTAATTAACCAATACCGTTAAATGGGATTCTGAAATTCGGAATTTCAATTCGGAAATTGTTTAGATCTGATAGCGATAGAAGAAGAAGGTTACTCTGATCAAAACCGCCCTCAGCGCTACCTGCCGGAATAGTTCGGGTCGTTCCAGCTATTCAGTTCACGAACCCAACAGTTCTTGAACTCATCCCCACTACTCCTGAACTGGTTCCTGAACTCAGTTCATGAACTAGGTCAGGTTGGAACATACCTATTATGTGTAATTAGCGCGAAATTTTCAACTGTCAAGAACATAGTATTGTCCAGAATAACCCAACGCCATACCTCAAACTTCAAATGAAACAGTATAGGTATATTTGTTTAAACAGTTGTATCGATATCCATTCAGTGAATGTGTTAAGACCCTTTGGAACGCATAGGGACCACCCGTTCGAAAACAATGAGGGCTCGAAGGTAGAACCGAAGAAATCGTCCGCATTAGCGTCCTTTCTGCAAACTAGGGAACAGCTAATTCAAACCACACAATATGTCATAGGAACTCGACATCACACATGGTTTTGTGATATCGAGTCCTTGTTTCAAGACACATTTGGTGTGTAGGAAAGAAGGTTAAAACACTTAGTATATTATATCAATGCAAATAGACCCGGGATTTAGTTGGAATACTCCTGAGGAGACTATCACTACACTAGTTGCACCCCCCCCCCCCCCCGGCACTTAAAGCATCTAGTCACCTTCTCTCACTGTATTTTAGCTGACATGAATTGGTATTATCTCACCACAGTGTGAAAGGCGAATTCTGATGACAGCAAAACATGAGCTCCTCCTGTTCCACACATAATTATTCCAGCTAGGGGGACACAGTAAGGCAATCTACCATACTGATACGTTTCCTATGTTATCAATACAACCAGCTAACACTATTCTGTGTAACTCTCAGTTAATTCAAGTAGTTGCATCACACACCAATCGGCGGCTTGCTACAGTCGTATCGTACGACCATCTGTATACATTGCGTTAGTTGAGAGCAGGTAACTGGGAACTCATGTCAAAGCCAAACAGTTTTAAAACAGAAGGTATTCCTGATACGTCGAATCTCGGGGCCAACACAGGGGCCTTTCGTGTATAGCTGTATAAAGAATGTTGTGTTTATATGCAGGAAAACGTATAGTCTTTTTTCCCATTTATCAAGTCACATTAAGCCCAGAAATGCCCAGATTGCTCAGTTTTAGGAACAAAATCCCATTGTTTCCATATAAGTTTTAGGATGTGAGTAAGGTGAGCCATACCCTCACAAAATACCCGTTGTATAGCATTGATTCACTCACGTCCAACCATGAAAAAATTAAATCAGTCCTCTCCACTACAATAGATACATCTGCGCATCGCGACAGGGGCAGGATAATGAAATTTACAAGACCATATCTCACCAATGATTTCAGAAGAAAGTCAAATGTACATCTCGGTTGGATACAAGGAGTAGGATACATTCAAATTGGATGTGAATTGTAGATATACATCACGCACCTTATCAAATGATGGGTTTCTGAAAAAAAAGAAGATGCAGAACCATCGGATCCCCCATATTTTTTTCCCAATTGCCGTACGAGAGTGTTCTACGTTATACATCCCTGGGGGCCTCAGCAAGACCGGTCTAAATCTGTGCGAATAAATCAATGTAAGGGCCCCCATATCGGTGTGGTAGACAATAAATAAAGTGGCTTGATTTGTGTAAAGCTCTACACACATTTTTTTAAGCTAGTTTATTATTTATTTTTTGTAAGTTCTGTCCCTACCAATCCTTGCTATTCATTCTCTAACAAGGCCCATGGACTACGGGAGTAAGTTTCGTGTGATATAACGACGGAGGCTCTACTTTCTACCTTAGGGAATTCAGTAAATTTATCTACCAATAGCAAGAAAAAAAAGTGGAAACGTTGGCCCTTGATATGTAATCATACAGGTTTTTGGCTCCAGAAAGCTCAGTATCTAAATTTACGGTGTTACAAGATTCTCATATTGTGGAGCAAATGAATGCTAAGCAAAATTTGGTTCATATAAACTTTTCGCATTCAAGCTCCTATTTTAATAAGAATTATTTTCAAAATCTATGAAGGTTTTCGATGAATACTACGATATATAAGAATGACGGATGATTATGGGTTAAGAGTGGGTTGAAGAGAGAGATCACCGTTAATCTATTGTAATTCGAGCACAGTAGATATTTTTTTTAGGTCCTGGTAGTTGTTGTATATCAAAAATTAGTTGTCACCAATAGCGTAAGTCTACAACATTTCTCATGAAAATTTCAAATGTCTCAACTGAAAAATAATATTTTTCAGAAACAGCGCATCCGCAGTAGATTAATGAGATTGTGAAAAACGCACGTCAACACAACTGAGTTTATCAAGTTATCGAAAGTTATTATAATTTACAGGATTGTTACCACCATCCTGTTCAAATTGGTCGAATGATTGAAATATATCCTGGGTAGAAATGTTGATACCATCTAACTTGCCAAACTCATTTACACCGTTCATTCCAACTATGGACGTACAGAACTCTCATTTCGACATTCCATCTTCTCACCCTTTCATTTCCTTTTAATTTTCTAGATAAAGATTATTCATGAGTCAATCATCATTTTAACAGCCTTTTCATTCATGGAATTTAATTCAGTATATACCCCGGTTGAAGAATGAATAGAACTCTTGAAGTTTACACCGCTGAAAATACTGTGATGCCATTTTATTTAAATGCTGCCAGATAATAATTGTCGAGCCCGTCACATCTCATTTTGACATCATAAAATATTCCATAAAATCTTTCAAACGTTATGAATGATGAACGCTGTTTGGAGGAGCGATCTCCCTTGTTATTGGAGGTCGTTGTTATTCATATAAATCGAGTTTGGATGATGCTAAAGGGCCCTTTTGCCACAGAAAACGCTCGGGAAAAGTCTGAAAATAACTACCTGCTATGGGGCTTCCGCCTCTGTGAATCTCAACATTCATTCCACCTTCAGATGAAAACCAACCCAACTCCCAACTGCAGAATACAACGACAAAAATTGAAACTCTTACCAGAATGCTCACTTTCCTCTTTCAAATGACATTGTACATAGCAATCAAATGATCTAGTCCGCATTTTGTTGCTGTTTATTTCCAGTATCAACTTTTATAAACCTCTGATGCCTTCTCCAAATGCAATACTACTCCAAATATCGTAGTTACTACTGAATCTATTTTGCACGTTAAATCTCTTCTTTCACCACCTACTTTCATTCCAGGAATGTGGAGAATTCACATTTCACGATGCTTCGTCAAAAACGACCCAGAACAAAACGTTTTCGTATCTGGATCGCAGTTTGTTTTTCATTTAAATGTGTAAATGAAGTAGAAACGTTCGACAATTTTGCAAGTCATGGATCGAGAATTCTATTTTTCCATGAAACGATTTGAGAATAAATTCTACGGAAAAATGGCATGAGTCACGAACGCATTTGTCATTTCAGTACTCCCCAAAAAGCTGTGACCCAAAATTAACTTATCAGGGTTTACTTGAACGTCAATAGAACTATTGTATTTCACAATTCTATTCACATTCACGGATTACTCATACCGAGATTGGTGATTAAACGCGATTAGTTTCAAACGGATGCTGTATTCTCCTACCAAGAAGAAAGTATTCCTTGTTCAACACCGTTGAAACTTTGATGTTATGTAGCCGACATCATACATAAATTCATAACGTTGAAATCTAGGGGTAGATTCAGGGAGCCCTGAGGAAGACCTGTATCAGAGAACGTCTCTAAAGTTTACGTATTTAGAACTTTGTACCAATTGGAACAACGTATCATTTTCAAACATTTGCTAATAATTATACCGCGTTAGGTAGCTATATTTTCCAACTTGAAGACTGGTATTACCGTTATAGTGAATACCTACCATTGTGCTCAGTATTTGATGCTCAAATGATACACATCATTTTTACAGTCGGCCTCTTCTTGACTAAATTGGGATGGACATCAAGAAGATGGCTTAGGTAGAAGGTCAAATTTCATGAGACTGTTCTTGGTCGCGTCAGGGTTTTTATGAAGATTTTAGGTTATAGTAGTCCGATACGTGAAAAACAGAGGAAGTGACTCACTGTAGGGGGGGTTGTCCAAATAATTTGGAGTGTGGAGTTGTGAGCATTATAAATAAACCAGGTCTCATAAATATTTAATTATTCTCTGTTCCAGGTACCTCATACGATACGGACCTGTAAACCTCGTAACCTCAAAGCAATGTGTTGCGAATATCAGCACGAATCCAGGTGACTTACCCATGGGTGGGAAAACGTTCTGTAAGGCCTTCCCCTGGCATTTCATCCTCGATTCGAACCTCGAGATCGTGCAACTAGGCGCAGGTTTCATGAAACTAATCGGCCGAGACCTTGACCGACACGGTAAGTTTTCATGACAACTCTCCTTCAGGACAATCTACTTGGGAAGCACACGGTGAGATGAGATGATAGATGATAGTGACTTCTCTCCTCCTTTCGATGGTATTTATTTCCGATACTGGTTTCAGCTATTGAACCATCATAAATCTGTTTTTCCAAGAAGTGTTTGCAAGTTGCTCTCTAAGATGTTAGATGCCGAAACTTGCCAAAACCGCTACTAGCGATTGAGAATATCCGAAGCAGAACAGATCAATATAAATTTGGATGTTATTCGAGAGTATGATCCTACCATGTAAACAAAATGTTCGTGAGATTTACTGGTTCGTATACAAACAACGATGTATTATTTATTCACTCCTGCTGTGAATTCCGAATCTTCAATGTTCCTGAATTTTGGTTGCTTGATAGAAAACCAACGCGAAGCTCAAAGCTACACGAAGTATTTGTTTCTTTCTCGCCAGACCGGCCGCAATAAATTATTTCTCTATCATGTAATCGGGAGATAAGCTTCCGTTCTCGTACTTCCCACTGTCATCCAGATGGTATCGCTTCACAAATGTTCGGGAACTCACATTAAAACGGTACAGACTGGTAATGTAGCCTTATTTGAACGACTAGGCTTCAACATTTTTATCGAATTTTCTATACAAATACAAATCAATTTCAGACCATACCTGAACCTTTTAACTGTGACTGCTTGTGACTGTGGATTTTGATTGCTCCTGCGACTGTCATTGCTTTCATCATATATGCTATAATCAATCGAAAATTTGCTCTTATAGCCATGCTGCATGACTAGAGTTTTTTTTCTCGAGCTTTTCCTATATTCTCCATCTATGCATTAACTTGGATATCCATCCCAACAGTCACTAGCAGGGAAGGCCCCACTATACCACCAGATACGAATAAAGCCAGCACTGAAGATAAGAGATAAGAGGACTCTTTCCAAAAACCGAAAAAATTGTGTTCATTCGAGGTGTACTCTCGAAATATTCAGGATCAGTGCTTCCACACTACAACTACTAACTGTTAATTTCATTCTAGCCACAACTATTCGACTTCCCTTTATCAACTGATTTGTCGCACTTCGCTCCCAATGGATGGTAAAGATACATCATTCCGTTTAATTTTGAACACGCGAACAACACAGTACGTCAAGTTGTGCACTTTTCGTTTATTGCAACTTCAAGTCATAAATTGGTATAATTTTGTTACTGAAACGATACTACACCATTGACACAAATTCTTTTATCCCATGGTTAGAGCTTCATTTCGAAAAATATTAACATTTGAAGAGATCCTATCAAATGACGTAAGAGGAAGTTTTTGAACAAACTTCATACATTTGAGTGAACCACGGACAAAGTCATATGTTATAGAGGAGGAACTCATTTTCAAGAAAATGATACAGTTCTAATCCTCGAAGAAAAAAAAAACACCATAATAAAATGTGCGTATAAATATTTATCCTACTTTAGCAACCTCCATTAACCTCAATTATTGTTGAACATCGCTTTTGTTGAGATTACGATTGAGCGTAATTGAGGAACATTACCGATACGTGAAGGGGACAATACAGGGAAGGAGGCGCAATGACGATATGTTCACCTTGTTTATAAATTGATGTGGGAAACCCTCACGAAGGAATATGAAACACCACTTGGTATACACTAAGGACTTGAGAAAGTGCATGTCTAATTATATCTTCCTTTCATCAATAATCTAAGGACACCACAGAGTTGAAGAAATGAAGACCATGAAGCCGCAGTCAAAGTGAGAGTGTCGTAAGAAGGGAAACGTCTTTCATATAAGCCCCCTCAAGAGCACATTTTTCTTCGTTCCTCTGACCCAGCCCTATTGTACAGATAAATCAGTAAGAAGTTTTCAGTTTAGCTCATGGGGCGGAGCAGGGGGTTAAGAACGCTGCACCCTCACATAAATCACTTCGTTTCCTCGCACTCTCTCTCGACTTCTTCAGAGACAGTCGCGGGGTTGAATTAATCTGAAGGCTATCCGTGGTGTGATGGAAACGTGATTGTCACTACTTGTTTCCGAGCTTCCCATCAAACCGACCTAAATCTTATCCGTTGAAATGATTCAACAGTGGCTCCTCCATCGCTGGATACATCTACTTTCTGAGTCCGTAAATACTCGTTGCTACTGGAATGTTATTTAATTTAATAGTTGTCATTCATTTAAATACAGGTCGCATTGTTTATATAAATTGAAATTTCTTCCATTTACACTAGACCTCCCTATTTACTTTGCTTCCCCCAGTATTGGTAATCTGAGCTCCCGATTAACCGAGACTGATGGAAATGGGCTTTTGGAACTGAAACATCAATACGTTTATCAAATCAGTGAGTAGTAGGTACCTACTTATGGTTCCTCGCGTCATGACGTATTGAATACTAACAATCTTAAATACACATTAGATGTGTATCGAGCATTTATTTATTGCAAATTTTGAAATAAATAAATGCTCGATAGAATGACCGTTGGATAGAGTCGAATTTATGTATGTTTCAAGGAATATTGTATGCCGTGCACTGTTAATACAGTCATTCTGATGGTTATGAAACTCGCATATGCCACCAGAGCTGATAAGGAATCGACCACAGAAAACCATTTTTAACACACACACCCCCCCACCCATCACCATGCATATTGCATTGTCATCCATCCTCAACCCATGTTTAAAATATCAAGACTTTAGCTCATGCAGGGAATATCCTGCGTGTTTAGTGGTATAAGGTTTAATGATTTTACATTACATGGTCTAGCGTTCTAGTAGGGACCCGGATATTTTATGCTGAGATATAATTTGAACATTTTGGAAAGGTACCAAATTTACATATTTAGTTGTTCCAAAGTCATGGTACTATACAGAACTATACTATCATAGTAAAATTAAATGACATTTACACATTCATATATGAATATACATACACCCATTTTTTAGAAAACCCTTTTTGGTGAAAATTGAAACATTTATAATCCTAATAACTTTGTATTCGTATATTCTCGACGATTTCATGGAACAATGAAAAACTCGGTTTTGGTTTCCTTGAAGGAAGGCATAATACCTATGGTTTTTCACGGTTTGTTTTCCAAATGGCCTGATTCGGGATTGAATCTGAATAATTCATCTCTCAGCTCTGGATTGGCCCCATCACATCCGGATCAATTTGATAAGGGTCGCCTTTTTTATATGCCCAGCTTTTGACAATTCGGTATTGCTTCCCATGAGCGTCCCTATAAAAGGGTCAAACCAGCCAATCCATCAATACAGTATTACATTGGTCCATTTGCTTCTTTTTCTCTCTTTTCGGATTCGTGGAAAAACACAACGTATATTATCCGCGTTTGATCCACCTCTCCGTTGATCCATCAAATGATTACACTTCGAGTTATCCGAACGATGTGAAGTGCCTCGAGATGGTTGGGTGCCAACACTTTCAAGGTCTGTTTCCAAGAACTATTCTAGGGAGTATGTGGGGATCATTATGATCATAACACCAATGTGAGAGTTGAAATTAACACCCTGTCAGATTGAGAAGTAAAACCTGATAGGATTTAGTATTCCATCGAGTTTAATGGAATATTACATCTGATGTAATACAGCCGTGAAATGAATTAACCAATCCTTTTTTTTTGTTATCATAAAAAACAACCATACAAAAAACTACAAGATTAAGCATAAACTACCGCAATATTTGCAATATTGTTTTCAAAACTTGTCTAGGAAAAATGCAGATAAAATCCCACTCATGACATATGGTTTTGTGAATGATTTTTTAATACTGTTAGGAGCATAGCTCCTGCGTAACGATAAATGACTGCATGTGTTTTATTTGTTGTTTTTTTAATGTGATCTGATTATTTTGTTCGAAAGTACAACTTTCCGTCCATGAGAAATTCGAGATCTCCTAACAAATTGGTGTCAGAATTGGGATTAACGGTGATTAACAGTGATTGAGTAATTATGATTAATTAATTAGCTCGAGAATTATTTCCCTATTATGACCACTCGTTCTGGCCGTGCTTTCGGCCAAGAGGAGACCACGGGAGCGGAAGAAAATATCACAGATAGTACACAAATACAGCAACCCCAATCTTAACTCGACAACATGACACCGATGCTGGCTACCGTGCGTGCTCTCCTAACAATACTATGAAGTCCTAAAATAATTATGTTCCTCTTATTTTGATAACGAAGCAAATAACCCCGTAACAAAGAGATTGAGAAAATAGAAAGAATTATAATATAATATATAATTATAATATTTAAACTATAAAATTTATAATGGTGCATAAAAATTTGAATCCAAAAACGTCCATGAAGTTTTATAACTCACTGGGAATAATGTAATATTCAAAAGACAATGATAAGAGGGAACATCAATTTTCCTTCGGGTCCCTCATTCAAAGATTCTCGTCCACTTCATCTCGAATCGAAGTTTTGAAATGGGCTCAGTGATGGCGCAATTTTTGAACAATGAAAAAGAATTATAAAGTCGGATAAGGTGGAAGGTAGATTTGTTTTTCAACTTGAAAGTCTGAGCTGAGCTAATTAAAACTAATGGAACTTTGTTGGAGTTCTTGATGAGATGGAAAACGATACTTTCACGTATGCCTTGGGCTCCCGTAACACTATAACTATAATTCACTATAATTCTTATTGTCCTTGACCGAATTATGATCTCCGCTTCACATCTCTTCATATCGTGTTTTCGACTTCATCCCACGATGTTAAGGGATTTTGGGACTCCTTGATCATAATAACAAAAACTTTGTGGTACTGGTAGGAAGGAGTTCTTTTGTGATCCATTTCCACTAATCAGAAGACAGGTTATACGTTTTAGACTGAGTGCTCCCGAAACCTTTAAAATGAGGTGTCACTTATCAGAATGTTTCATTTTGGGAATTTATGAGGAATTTCCCCTCCCCCCCTAAAACTCCCCAAACCCTCCCCCCCCCCTTAGAGTGGCCCGATTCTGCCCATCAACGAACATAGCCTGTCGATTGGTATGGAACGGATTTCGGTATGAAACATTTTGAAAATTCGAGTTTTAAAAATTTTGGACCGAGAACAATAGCTACATTTTCTTCGAAAATTCGCTAAAACCAACTGAGGGTTCACTGACAAGAAGACATTTGTAGTGCGAGGGAGATGGCGAAGAAGTCGATTCCGACCATAGTTCGTTGAGGAGAACTGAGCACTAAACAGAACTGGTTGAAGAGAACTGGACATTAAACAGAGCGGACAGGCGAATCTTGGAGAGCAACGATGGGCAGTCAATCTGGTTAGGATCACCTCAATTCATCGGGTAACTATCTGCAACCATAGCATTCATTGGTCAGCGCGACCTGAAAGAGACATCATAATGTACAAATTACGTTGATGCTCTGCCAGCATTAGATTCAGTTAATTTCGAGAGAAGGTAAGCCGAATTTCAGTTCGGGAAAGAGAAAAACGTACCAGGTATATGGTGAGGAAGAAGCTTGATCTCATCTAGTTACTATCACAGATAACGCCACGCATTTGTTTTCACTCATTTAAAATTTTAAATGAAGGGAAAAGTGGTTTCCTTTACGGGTAATCTTTTGAGAGCTTACTATGCCCTCGTATGTTGCACATACGAAATGGGTGGATATATGCGGAAAATTGCTTGATGTTGCCGAAGAAACCGTGTCAAAATCGTGAATGGTATTTGAGGTAGAGCTTAGCTGATGAACGTTGCTGGAGGTATCTACCTTCCCATTGTATTAACATAATTTGAATCGACGTTGGATTATGTAATCTCGATCCATTCTCCTCTGAAGCTTCTAAAAATTCAGTTTACCGTTGAAGAAAGAAAATGCAGGTTAATAAAGCCCTTGAGAGCGGAGGGAATTGATTTAAAGGCCATTCGTTCGAAAAGGGGTGTGTGGTTCATATAGGAGGGATATTATGAAAACGACGAAGAGGTCCCTATCGTGGTGAGAGGAACACCCTTTCTCCAGGGTCTCTACCGAATTCATCTTCCCCCACTCTCCTCGCCTTTCCGCGTCCAATCAAGTTGCCTCGTTTCTTAGTGTCACGTCCCAATACACCGGCTCACTCATACTGAATCATGCAAACCACTGTTCCAATCCTACGGACAATTCCCAAAATCCTCACTGTCCCCTTTCTCGTTCTCGTCAGTCTATTACTACCTCCAAGATTTTTTTGTACGAGTATAAGCCATAACATCTAATCTCACTCTTATCCCACAGCGAGGAATATTTTATGTCAAATGTACAAGTACAGTATAATTGCATTCCCGAATTGGTTCCAACAACAAATATCCCAACGAGAGTGAATTGGGAGTATTCCAGAATCACATCTTTCTCTCTTCTCCATCTTTGGAATTTATATGAATCACGTACCTAATTGTTGTACTAATCAAAAGTGAATATTATGGTATCTCAATCTTTCGAATAATCCGAATTGCATGAGTACTGTTGTCATAGATTCGGGTCAGGGGAAGAGATAACATTGCCCATAGTTGTTTTTGACTTTTTCCATTATTTATTTCTAAAAAACACTGCCAGCTTTTTACCGTGACCATTTAATATGTGATCGGTATTATATACCGTAGAATATAGGTAGGTACGAATAATCTGACAATCCAATTTAAAAAAGATCTCTCTCCCACCCGCTTAAAATCTCTGTAAAACCATAATCTGTTAAGTACTTACTACATTTTTTTTTTTTTTTTCAATTTGGAATGGGTTTCAACGACTTTAGTGCGAGTAAATTACTTGTTATGACGGTAGTGCAGACGTTGAAGAGCGGTTTTTTTCAATCAGTATTTCTCGCAAACAACTTGACATCTCATTCGTACTTTGCAGTCATAATATCCCCAGTGATATCGATAGATGGTGAACCATTTTTCCCTTCATTTTCATAAATGTACGGTCGTTCGCGAGAAAAGTGTGTAGGGCTGGCAGCAGTTAAGTATACGACCAACGTCCAAGGTGTTCCTATCAATAATTCAACAAATTGAGATGAGGTTTCCTACCGAATCTACCCGAATCTGTTCACTCAACACACCGCTCACTTGAATCTGAAAGGACCAGTGGATTAGGTCTTGAAACATGTGTAGCATTCACTTTCGTAACTTTTATTGCAATCGGATGCTCCGAAAAAGAACAGGACGAATCACATACTGTACGAATTACATACCTATTTCGTCCTGAGCTGCAATGACTTTCTGGTACCAATTACATTCAAACTTCTGTATTCCACATTTTCAGTGTGTATTCATGTTTTTTGTTCTTGTTTCAGGAACGAAGGTTGGAACGTACTTCAGGTTCATGAAGCCCGTCGGACTCGAAATCAGCTATGAAGGGATTATCGGTCGTGCGAATTCCCCGTTCATCCTTGCACTTGAATTCTCAGACGCGGCTGGGTCCCTACATCAGGTAACTCACTATTTTATAATGGTCATGGCGATTGAGGAACCAAAATGATCGGCATATCCAACGTTATCATAACCAGAAAACCTTGAATACGTTGACTTTGGGGGTAAGTGCACGCGATGCAATAAGTGTTGGGCCTTCCAGTTCCGGCGGTAAACGGTAACTGTTGAGATCAATGAGGACCTGCGACTCTTATTCCTTAACATTTTTTTTAATAGAATGATCTTGGTGCGCTATTCATCGCTATGTAACTATAATGACTTCACCAACCCCGATCTTATCTCGGACGACCCTCCACACCTGCTCCTCGGCAAAACATCCGTGACAGCTCGTTCTTTCTGTCATCTCGTTTTATAGTCAAACTACACGGATTGAGAGCTGAGATAATAGTAATGGTTTTCAGGGGCGCTGGACCCAATTAGGAAATAGAAAACGTGAAATACCAACAACTGCAAGTTCCCAATCATGTAGTTAACAGCTTCACACTACATGGCATTGTAGTAAAATGAGGCTAGATCAGTTCAAGGGGAATGAACATTTCTATGAAGTGACCAGAGTGAGCAGCAGATCCTTTGCGTATGCATAAGCCGATAGGCGCGTGATCGATTACAGAATATATGATCAGAACAATGATAGTCGCAGGAGCAATCGAAATCCACAGTCATGCAGCATGGCTATAAGAGCGAATTTTTTGAAGAAATAACTGATTTTATATTCAATTTCTCCATTTAACAAATTTTGTCTCCATTTTTTGCCGAGTAACACCTCAGTTTATAGATTTTTCAACTCTGAACACGATGGTGAATTCAGAATTGCGATATCTCATTCCTTTAGTAGATTATAGCAGATGAACCGTAACGAACATCTCAAGTAACAACCACATTTCTTTATCTTCAAAGTGCTCCAGTTTGAGAACGGAATCGCAGTATCGCAATTCTGACTTACCATCGTGTTCATCGTTTAAAAAAAAAAAACTATAAAATCAGATCCCACTTGTCAGACTGTTTCATTTTTGGAATTTATGGCTAATTTTCTCCCCCCTAAAACTTCTCCAAAACCCCCCTTACGGCGGCCCGATTCTTCCTATCTACGAACTTATGCTCGCTTCACACTAGCCCGGCTGTCGGGTGCCCGGTTTCCCGACCGGCAACGACACGGCAACGACACTGTCGTATCGTTCACATATAGACGACAGGATATAGGACGACAGGGGCCCGGCAAAGTTACTTAAAGAAAACAAATCGGATACTAATGTTGCCGGGTAAGTGAGAACGGCTTCATCCCCCCACATGACCCTTGAGCCGGGCCGACTTCTTTAACGACACGACAGCCGTCCACGGCTATGGGGCTGGCCGGCGCCCCCTCGGCCTTCACCCGGCTGCCGGTTGTCGGTTGGACGACCACGACATTTGCTGGCTTGATGTGAAACGTCCAACTGAACCCTTGCCCCATCAACCGGGTACCCGGCGTCGTGTACCCGACTGCCGGGCTAGTGTGAAGCGAGCCTTAGCCTTTCGACGGCCAAGACAGATTTTTTGTGCAAATTTGAACTTCTCTCCTCAATCTATCGACAGTCATCGACTGGAATGACGCATACTAAATACAGGGTGTCCCACTTACGGGTGGACATCCCGCCGGGGGTGAATTCTACAACTAATTTGTGACTAAAAATGCCCTATGACTTATAGTTTTTACTCTACTTAAAACCCGAGTTATTTCACTTTTAAATTTTTTTCGAGTTTTCGACCTTACGTCACGAAAACGGACATAACTCCCTTATTTTCCCGAAGTTATCTCAAATCTGAGGATACCGTTGGAAAGACAATTCAATTTCCTATCTCTCTGGTGCGAAACCAAACTCTTCTGCTGAGGTTTAATGGAAATTTCCAGATTTTTCAATCGCCTGTAAAACCTACTATTCCTACTTGAAAGTTTTGTACTGTTACTGCCAAAGTTGGCCAAAAAGCTCAGCTTTCCAACGGTATCCTCAAATTTGAATTTACCTAGGGAAATAAGGGAGAAATTGTCGTTTCCCCGTCATAAAACGCGTTTTTTCCACGCGGAATTGAGGGCTGGGGGTGAAAAATGACTACCTCACGATGGGAATTTTTCGGTCACTAGGATACAAGTTCTATGGAATCTTCTACATGGATTTGAACCGTAAAAATCTTCCAAGCAACTCAGACTGTTGACCGAGAACGATGGCATCTTTTTCTTAGAAAAATTGCTAAAAGAAAACAATTACTATCTAATACCTATTGGAGTTGTTCGTGGTGGAGCCGTGCAAAATGAGATGAATTTTTGATGCCACTACATGTTCAACAGCAACCTTAGTTGAAGCTTTTTTGTTAAAATCGGCTTTTTATTTTCACTGACTCTTTAGGAGAGCCAAAAACGTTCTTGGAAGGAGTTGTGTTGATGGGAACCGGCAGAAATTTCGAATATGTTTCATTTTCGAAAGGTGAGAGACGGGGAAATGGAAATTCGAGTTATCACCAATCGTAGTACGCTATGAATTGATCTTTATAACCGAATAGTGATTCAATTTCAATTCAGTAGAGAGGACAATTAGCAACTGAAAATTGAACTTTGAAATACCGAGGAGACACGAACGTATTCCCTTTACTCACATATCAGTGGGTCACGTAACATTGATTTAGGGAGGAGTGTTGTGTAATTGTAATCAATCAATGTTTGTATTAGGGTTATGAATTCTTGTTTCAGGGCCTTGAAATAAAGGGTCAAATGGTCAACTGCCCTGAGATACGAGGGATCATGTACATCGGTTCGCCCGTCCTAGATGGTCTTGATAGCCTCAATAGTCGAGGCCTCTTCATCTCCGACATCCCGATCCATGACGCTACGCGTGACGTCATCCTGGTTGGAGAACAGGCCAAAGCTCAAGTACGTACCTACATTGATTCCTCAGGGTCCTGAATATTACTTGTGTTGTGAACAGGATTGTGTTGGTTTGGTTGAGTTCAAGCTCCTCTAAAGCCTATAAGCTCTCACCACACCTTTCAGTTCTGTTATATTCGAAGGTCTTAAGGATTGCTCGAAATACCCTGAAACCAAACGACCCACGCAAATCGCCATGAAATAAATATATCTCGTCTCAAAATTCCAATGAACGGTCTTGTTGCATTGATATCGTGTATTTTCGTTTCATTATTGAGGCATATAACCATTATAAACATTAGATAATTTTGTTTAGTGTTACATCAGCATGTATCATGAAAGGAAAAAATTCGTTTCATACATGAAGGTAGGTATTTTACGGTAAATATGCCGTTTCCCTCCTATCTCCTCATCTCTTCATCTCCTATTTCTAGTTTGGTTGTCGCAGATGTCAGGCTGGTCTACCCTTGACAAATTCTCCATGTAAGAATATGAAGAGAAAGCCAAACCATGATGTGTGGTCGAAGGCTTCAATCAATAATTTATTATGTTGGTACTAGTACGTTTTTGGCCAACTAATATGTGCCATCATCACTTGACACAACACCATACAATACTTAACGCCATACTTACAGATTAATTGTCCTTCTGGAAAAAACTGGAAACTGGAAAAAAAACTAACTGGAAAAAAAAAACTGGAAAAAACAACAACAAGCTGGGAGAACCGTTTGGATGGGCATCGATTCAGCCTTTGAAAAAAGCTTACATGTCACCTGGTCGGTTAATATTGATCGATGACTCTTATTTGAATTATGTAAAGCCTAATGAGAACAGTGTAAATTGATATAAGATAGTTCGCGTGTTGAAGTTTCCCCCCTTTTATATACCAAGTCGCTCAATTGCAGGGTAAATAATGAAAGCCAATCAAGTAAAATAGTGGGAGAAAGATTACTTACACAAGAATGTACAACTAACTGCGGCTGAAGAACATAGCTACGTATTAGCTAAATACGAGTGTGTAGTTAGAAACGTTAGCGAGAACCGCCCATAGTTTATCCACTGGTTAAATTGTCAAGGCTAGTGTTGGGGAAAATGTTTCTCCCATGAAAAGCGGACAAATCCGTCAATTATTATTGTTTTAATTTTATGCTTGTGCTAGAAGAGCGCTAGTAGTTTTCCTCTGATGAATATCGAATTGTGAGTGATTTCAGATGACTAATGCATTTTAGGAAGCTCATTCTGAAACTTATTAATATAAGCTCGTGTTAGGTATTTGGTTCGGACCATGAAATGTTCTCTGTTCTTCTACAATGTAATACATTGTCATAGTGGAGGGAAGCGTTGCAGGCGCGCCAAGCTACCCCATCTGATATACTTCGCAGTCTTGCGGGTAAGCCTATATCTTCTTAAGGCGCCTAAACAATACCTACTATCTTACGTCACACACACCCCTCGGAAATTAATTTGAGGTTCTATCACTAGATTCATTCTCATGGTACTCCACCACTTATGGGCATATATCACTACTGAAATATTGGATATACCTGCACAACCAAGCATACGTTTTGAACTCGTATAGGGAAGGTTGTGGGGATCAAAATTTTCATAACGAAATGTCTTCTGCCGATCTACAGATCTGATTTTTTGTCAGTAATTCTTTTGTACATTCCTACAGGATTTAGCCCATTTAAATAAACCATAGAGTTTCCATTATTAACCCTGCAGGAGGGAGACATTGAACATGGGAAGGGAAGATTCTGGGCGAAAACTGCAATGCCAGTTTACACTTAAATAGTTATTTCATTACAAAGATATCCCATTCATTATTGTATTTTATTGAACCGCACTCATTCAACTGCCTCTTAACATGGAACTTGTTTATACGAGTGTGGGGTTGTTCACTTGTGAGTGTCAAGTCATTGTGGGTGTCAAGTGGGAGTTGACTTACGCGCATTAATAAGCATTGTTCTTCTCTACTATGTTTCCTCTGTTATTATGTATCTATTCGAAAATATGTTTCATGTGTCCTTGCTTTAATCTAAACTGTAATTTCACAGTAGTACCGTTAAATGTACGATCAGTTTTCATTTAATATCGCTGGATTTTTAATACCGGTCAGATATATGGATATATCGTTCAGTTGAGGCTTGAAACCAGGAGGAGACCACATAATCCACAGACATACTCTGAAGTGACTCACTAACACGGTGGAACCAACTACTCCACGTGGTTAAACATTATTTTATAGGAACCTCATATTGAAGGGAAAAAACCAGTAAACGTTCACTGGACCCATGTCACGAACACAAGGACAGAAAAATACAAACCCCACCATTGTGCTTAATTCTCCACATTAATATTCATGTTTTCACTCGTCAAATTGACAAGATAACACCTATTCAATAATCAAAAATACATCCGTCCGATCTCCTCCTTAATCCAATGTCACCCCGACCTCCTTCATGAATCACAGTGGGATATTCGATTCAATGATTTATTAGTAATAATTGATTACATAAAGCAAGGACCACTCAGGATCTGGGTTCCAGAATAAAAAATTTATTTGAATAAGCTGAAAACAACGGTCATAATTTATTCACACCAAAGTGGTTCACCATTTCGTTCATCATTACGAATAATAACAATTGGGAGTCGACCAAGAAACAGTTTTTCTGTCCAACCCTACTAACCCTATAAATAGGGTGGATTAGATTTCAAGATAAGTACTTCCTTCAGTAGAGTCAAATGGCGCGGATAAAAAACGAAAATTTCAACGCCCTGCGTTGAACCGTTTTTTCCTTACTTAAAATTGACTTAGGAATTACGATTCGGCTTAGGGATTCGTCAAGTGTCCAGAATGATGCTTGATTATTTTCTGAATTGCTAGTACGTTAGTAACCATTTAGGCATATACCAGGGCAAGATAGGAATTCCGATCTATGAGATCAATAATTGCTGTTAGCAGCAACCTATCACTAAGAAGCTTTCAAATGCGACGCAAGGCATTAGAGTGCGTTATACTACGGAAACTAGAACCAGCTAGTAGGAATGTCGAGTGTGCACACTCCAGATCCGCACTGAACACTGGGCAATCACCACTTGTTATTAATGATTATAATCATTATAATAATTATTGGTAGTTTTCATCCAACGAAGGTTCCTTTTGTAAGATCTAGTCACATGACTGGTGGATTGATATAGTTAGGGATTCCCTGAAAAACTAGCCCTGTAAATTTCGTACTCGCGACACATTTCACTGTCCGAGAGGTCGGCAGTGAGTAAAAGAGTGAATGAAAGGGAGGTGGAAAAGAGAGCGAAACTGCATAGAATATTCAGCAAACCCGCGTTATCTATAGTGAAACCGGTTCACTCCTTAAGTCAGTTCTTGTCCTACACACGTTTCTTCACAAATTCTGGTGCACGTCAACTACTGATTGAAAGAACATACATACACATACTGGAAGTAGTGGACTTCAGATTTTATGTATGTTAATTGGCTCACTCCCGTTGAAATGTGTGATACTTTTCAGGGGGCGAATTTCCAGATTGAATTGACGATTACGTTGATAAATTTGGATAAGCGCTTCTTCGATGTCCCAAGGAGATGGTACAAGAGGGTTCACATAAAACGATCGTTTTGTCATACTCATGCATTGATTCCTTCACAACTGAACGCTTCCTTCCTTTATAACTAAATAATTCTCCCGTGGTTTATCGAACCACGTAAAACAGTGAGGAGTCCTACGGTAGTAAGAAGTGCTTTGCTCTTCAACCACAGAAAACCACTTGCCCGTTTCTTTGAGAAGTTGATTAGCCGCTTCGACTGCGGCAGACGTGCGTCTTTTCTATTGTCTTCGCTTTTATTTATAGAGTAGCAAAGCTTTAAGGGATCCCGAGTTGTGGCTCTGAACCGAATATGATAGAGAAGGTTTCTGCAAGGTAGTCAGCAATCTCATTGCCTTCAATTCACTCGTGCCCAGGTGTTCATAGCAACGTGATATTGTGGCCACAGGCTGCTGCCTGTTTTTTTAGGGAATCGGGCAATTCCAGATGAGCTTGAACGTAATATAAAAGGCATTCAAGGTTTTTCCTTCGTCTGCCTGCGCACATAATTCAATAGCTCGGGTTTCAGCCTGATATATTGCACTGAGCCGCAAAGGGGTACGACCGAATTAATATTTGGCCCATTTACCTTGCGTCCAGGCCTACCATCCATAGCAGAACCATCCGAGTAGCACAGGAGTAAGCCTATTTCAGACTGTGGGGAAAATATTTTCCAGGAATCTGACTGGGTCTGTCTTTATTTTCTGCAGTATGCCCCCGGATGGCTCGCTGGGTGATTAGACATGGATGATTAGAAAAGTCAGGTCCGTCAGGGCCACCATTGCTACAGTCGGAATGATGTTCAAGGCACCTGTTATGCCTAAGTCTTGAAAGTAACTCTTGTACTGTTATCTGGAAAGAGGTTTTTAAAACCAAATTTGGTAATATTAGCACAACGCTAACTGGGCAAAGGTCCGCGGACGGCGAACAGACAGATTTTTTTTTTTTTTTTTTAAATTCGATTTTTGCAGTCTACGTATATTGAAACGTAAACCAGCAATTTTGAGGGTTGGAGGGGGGGGGGGCCATTTCGGAAGTTTTCGACCGCTTTTCACGGTAAAGATTGCTTATTACATTGCATCACATTGTATTCGGTTGTAACGTACCAGCTCTATGAATACGAACAAACTGCAATATTCATTGTTATTCATCCCGTTGTTGGTTTTACACTATAAATAGGAGACTATTGAGGACTGCAGGAGGCAAACTGGAATGGAGCTTCGGCAAATAGAGCTTTTCACGATTCGTCGGCCGTTAGGTCTGAGATGCAGAGAGGTGCGCGAAAATACATGCATGGATTGGTGAATGAAATATGGATGGTGATCTTTTTTCTCAAATACCACTGGTGATAAGGATCGATTTTCCATTGTATCAAAATATACTACTGATACACACGCATAATTCCACTCTACATATCCTTGAAATGTGTATTTTCGTTCATGTACCTAAATTATGGAATCCTTCCTTCATTTCCGAGTTTGTTGTAATTCTCATTTGATTCGATTATTTTTTTTTTTTTTCCTTTTTCATTCAATATAATACATGCCGTTTTTCAAATACATTTTCAAAACGGGAAAAAACAGGTTTTGTCAACCATTAAATTTTATTTCCCAAATTTTACCAGTTTTTTTTTTTTTTTTTTTTATACATTGGTACATATTTTATTGGTTTTTATTGTATATTGTTGCATATTTTGGCTTTCTGTGCTGCATAAAAACCCGGTCTCACGGGAACCAGTTTGTTCCAACAGATAATGTTACGATGGAAGTAGCGAAAAAAATTAAATAAAATCGCTCACAGAAACAAATCCCTAACGCACAAGGATATTCCTCCACTCGCAAACCCCGAATTTCTTTCAATTCAGCACTGATAGCTCCAGACTTTCAGCGAAATAAATAGAAAAGGTTGGTAGTGTGGGTAAAGCACATGGGACTGTGATGATGGAGTAACGGAATAGTAGGTAGAGAAGAGGAGTAGGTGGGTAGGGGAAGAAGAGTGGGAATAAAAGACTGAAAAAAGGCCGGTGATAACTTCGGTCATGTTTGCCGTGAACCCCCTGGAGCGGAAAACGTCTATTTGAAGGGTCCTGGTTATTTGTCGAACCGGGTTCCTTATTTTCACTAGTTTTCATTGGTGAATTTCGGTCATTTACTCATCCGTCTGCTCAATGACTGTTTGCGAATACACTATTTGTTGCATTATTTGTTGGCACTAAGTGTAAGATGTAGCCTGGGAGAGTTCAGGTTAATATGCTACGTAGAAACAAGCATTTCCGCGAGCGAGGATCCGCCGAGGCGAATATGGCGAAAAACATCTAATCGAATCTAACTCGATCAACCATTCACAATTGATTCAATAAATTACCTTGTACGAAAACTGCGGAGGCTTATGCGCAGGCACTTACTCCCTACAATGAGTTCCGGAGGGATATCAGGAAGTTGGAAGTTATCCAGAGACGCTCATATTCCTTTTCAACGTAATTGAGGCTCTCCGTGTATTTTATGCTCTCATTCCGACTTCAAATTTGGATGATAGGCCTTTACGAACATGTAAATACACTTTATTTAGGGGAACACATATCCAAAATCAGAATACAGATATTCAGCCACGTGTATCACTTGGGGGAAAACGATGCTGGTATTGAAACAGTTAGTACCAAAAGTGAAATCACGAAAACCTCTCTCGATACTCTCAATCAACGGGAATTCGTATAGGATACGGAAATATCCGTCGCATGATGTTCCTATTTGGGAAGGTGAACAATCAGCTCTCCACAACATGCGTGTTTTCAAGATTTCATTTCAATGTTTTTAGAAGCAATTAATTATATTTTTTTAATCTTTGAGGCTTTTTTTTTTTTTTTTTTTTTTTTTGGCTTATCGTTTTCATTAACGAACTCAATGTTGGCAGAAAAAAAATTGTTACTTACCGCGAAATAATTTGAATATCGAATTAATGCTGCAAATGTTTCCTCAACGTCTTATTATCCTCGGTATAGTCCACATTTCTGTATACTTACATTATCCTTATGAGTTACATAATTAAACGAGGTGGGGGAGGGAGCATAACAAGCTGATCAAATTTACTACTAAATCCACAGCAGAATCAAAAATATTTATTTTTAGAATATAAATCATTAATACAATAATAATTTGTATTTATATATAATTCATCGGTTTCACTTGTTTGATGCTTATACGTTGGCAATAATTTATGTCAAGAAGTATAGGTACAAATATTCCAAATCACCTTAATTCCGTAGATACAAAAAGTATCAGAACAAGACACTCGATAGGTACCGCAAAACCATGCGTTGGTCGAACCAGTTGTTCCCGAATATGAAATTTGGCCTTAAGTGACACTAGTCTATTCACGCTCATGTTGGCAATTTTCCTTTCGTTGTAGCTACGAGCCCTCATTGCAATCGAACGGCTGGTCGTCCAACGCTCCAGAGTCCAATAAATCGTGAATCAAAATCGATTCAAATTTCCATTAAAAACTATTGTTTTGTGTGCTACGTATTCACAATGTTTACTTTGATGCTAGGATGGTCTAAGAAGACGTATGGACAAACTCAGGAGCAAGATAGAAGAGGCTAGTTCGGCTGTTGACAAAGAAAGAGAGAAAAATGTCAGTCTACTACACCTCATCTTTCCACCGGACGTTGCCAAACGGTTATGGCTCGGTAAGTTTCGCTATTCCTGCTTTCGTGCATTTAATGTGGAGCACTACACATTTACTGAAGGTCTAGATTGTTATTAGATTTTCACATACTTTTAATATCATCGTCTGATTGTTGAAGTGCGAAACAATGCTACAGTATACAGCGACAACTCTAATGCCCTGATGCGACAAAGCTCATAATAAATTGAACCAAAAAATAAAATGTCCGGACCTAATTGACAACGCCTGTTGATTCTAGTTGCAAATTGATGTTTTGAAGGGGGCTCAACCTTGTGGGCTTGAGAATAAATTGTCCGTCACAACTAAACTAATGGTTCGATCAAACTCGCTGCATCACTTTCTTTTGTCAAACCTAATGAAACACTAACGAGTGAGAATAATGTCGTGTAATTGGTCTGAATGAACATCTCCTAACTCCTGCCCATAATATAGGCTTAAAGTAGATCAGATTCAATATCTACACGTGTCATACAAATATATTTAAGCGTAGATGTGTAAATTTAACTCGTGTAAAAAATTGTAGTCCAGGGCTCCATTTATAAATGGTCGATTCCAATGTTTCATTATCGAAGATGGGGTTGATGTTTTTACGAACTATCAATAAATTGAGGGCTGGCTCACATAATCCATGTACATTTCATACAATTTAGTTAACAATTTCGGGAGTTACGAAGAATCAAATTATAGACTGGAACGGAAAGGTCATTTGGTTCGCCTCCTGATTCATTCGTTCACCGAATGAAATTAATGACCGAGTGAATGACTTATTCGAATGACAGCAGTAAAGTTAATTCATTTTTCTGTAAAGCACTCAAGTAGGTGTCTTTGCAACAAACCGTTATAATAAATTATATATACATCAATTCAATGAGCGAACGAGGCAAGTAGGTACGACAAAATGCGATTAATAAAACATACGAGATGATTTGATACCAATGATTTGTATAAGCGAATCATATTTATTGTTGATGAAAATACACCAACTCTTCAGCCTGTTTTTTGAAACGTCGCAGTCAAAACAGTTGGACTACATACAAGATTTCGCTTTCGGCCGCTAATTTTCAATGTAAATTTATGGAAATACTCATTTATTTATCTGTCCAAATATGGGCTGCACGCGTTTTTGCCCCGAAAAAAAATCAGTTATAACTAATAACAATTCGTTTTAATCCTAACCTAATCCAAAAAGTTTTGAAAACAGAACTTTCTGTATTATAGCCGTTTTCTATTTTCCACAAGAAACTCCATCATTCCCTTGCCGAGATAGAACGGATATAATTACCCATCGTCCCTCTAATTCTAACAACTGTCGTCCACGTAGGCCTCAAGCTTACCGAATTCAGCTATTTCACAACTGCAGTAAACGATGTATCTACGTTGTCTACAGTCTTTGGATGTTATACATTGACGGCCAATGATTTTTTAATTACAGGGGAGAGCATTCCAGCGAAAACTCATGAAAACGTGACCATGCTGTTCAGTGATATTGTGGGGTTCACGTCTATTTGTAGCACCGCTTCTCCTTTCGTTGTAATCAGCATGTTACAAGAATTATACAATCAATTCGATATATTTTGTGGATTGCTCGATGTCTACAAGGTAAGTAGAAGAGGAAAAATGTCTCAATAAAGTTCCTACTATCGAAAATGAATTTTTTATGGATTACAAACTGCTCCTCAAAAATGTATCTGATTGCTTGCCACAATGTTACCACAAGATTTTGATGTGCAAAATATTTTGTAATTGTTGTAGGTGGAAACCATCGGTGATGCTTATTGCGTAGCGGCTGGTCTTCATAGGGAATCGGAGCACCATGCTGTTCAAATAGCATGGATGGCGCTGCTCATGATGGAAGCGTCAGCAGCGCATCACACTCACGACGGCAAACCGATCATGGTAATAATTACTTGAACATACTGATCTCCAAAATGTGAAACGCAGCCGACACTTATTGAGTCGTAAATATGGTTTGTTGTACAGATGAGAATCGGACTTCACAGTGGGAATGTCCTGGCTGGAGTTGTGGGAGTGAAAATGCCACGGTATTGTCTTTTCGGGCACAACGTTACGATCGCTAATAAATTCGAATCCACTTCCGTTCCTCTCCATATAAATGTTAGCCCAACCACTCATAGGTGAGTATGTATTAATTATGGATTTACGAGATGTTACGGAGCCCCCGTGGTTCTTATTAATAAGAAGATATCAGGGGTATAGTAGACAATTGATATTGATTCTTTCTCTTAGTTTCCCCGAGAAAACTGTTAGACTCATAGACGTTTTATAAAGTAGAAAAATTCATAGACGTTTTATAAAGTCGTCAGCCTCATTCCGAACAAAAACATGGATAACAGAGAGGGATCTTGAAAATATATATTACACACGCACAATAAGTTCTAATACGTTAGGTATGCCCAAACTATTCTAGTTTCACTTCCTGCTATTCAATATTCTACAAATTTACAATTATGAACTTGAATTGAATAGAATGAGGCGAAACCAGTCTCCACTGCCTAGTTCTCATCTCGGTTTACGTGAGACCTTTCACACTTTCAGGATTTTGACACGCCTCACACCTAATACAATTTGGCTACGATTACAAAAAATTATTTTATGAATTTCAAAAATCGGACGACGCAGGGGCCTTTTCTTATTAATATAGTTTAGGTACAGTAATAAACTTTTCTTATTAATTTAGACGTTTATTTCAAAACTGTAAGTCAATCACAACCTGAGATATCCATCAAATACTTTCCAACTTAGGTTAGAAGGTTTTTGAAGGATATGTCAGGCTGTGATTGACTTGGAGGTTTGGAATTTTGGAAGTTTTGAACTTGTCCGCCACTGTAGAAGCGCCAAGACATCCAATAAGAAGAAGGTTACGAGAAATTTATCGAAAAATGTTTTGAGATCCTGCTCGCTCGTTTTACATATCTTAACTGCGATTTTTGCATTTTGCGGTCTATGAACCTTCCAAAAGACCCCTCGTCTCATTTTTCATTTTAAAAAAAATTAGCCACAATTTTAAAAAAAAATTATTTATGTAAAATTATTTTATAACTTATTTCAAAAATCGGGCGACGCAGGGGCCTTATCTTATTAATATGGTGAATTTAGGAATTTATTTCAAAACTGAGATATCACAGCCTGAGATATCCATCAAATACTTTCCAACCTAGTCCGGTAGGCCCTTGAGGGAGTCACTGTCAATAACTGAATTTCTACCTAACTCTTACTTGTACATGGGCCAAATCAATACAATGATTTTCAGCGATTTAATTGAGCATAATGAGCTAACTGACGTTTCTTCGACAATAAAAAACTCTGCAAATTCTTGACACAACGGTTCATTATCTTCTTTGTACAGATCACCCTTCTGTCTAGATCACTAGGTCTAAATGTCTAGATCCTAAATGTTAGTTTAATTATTATTATCAATTATCACTAATTATTAACAATTTTATCAAGTACCTAGTGAAAATTATTATAATTTATTGTTAGGCATTAATAATTCGTATTTATTATTAATAATTATTATTATTAATTATGATTAATTAATACGATATAATTGTGAGGTTTTTAATACTACGTCGGTAATAATTTTTCTATAAGAAGTACCTACCAACAAACATTCGAAATTACCTTCATTTCCGTAGCACGAAACGCACCTCAGAACAACAAACTCGACATCACTTAAGCCATATGATGTTCCAAAGATCTTGTTAGTATGAAAATGGACCTGTATTTCAACAGTTTGATTCACGATTGGGTTGTGAGGCACAATCTTTGAGCCGTCATTGTGAACGAACGGCTGGTCGTACAAAGCTGCGGATGGTCTTAAAAAATTCTACGGAAATATGAAATAAAAAACATACCGTTCTATATGAATTTTTCGAGATATGAAATTTTCAAAATTTCAAAATTCGTTTTGAACCCCTTCCCCTTGACCTAGGGTTATGAAAAGTTTCGAGGACCATTGTGGGGTTGGTCGAAACCCATAAAAAACATTTCGTAATTTTAACTCAACGCTAACTGGGCAAAGTGGCGCGGACGGCGTACGGCGTACGGCGGACGGACGGATTTTTGGTTTATTATCTTCGATAATGAACCATTGGAATCGCCCAAAGAAAAAAAAATTTTAACCCCCCCCCTCAAAATTTGTTGGTTTACGTTTCAAGACACGTAGATTCAGAAAATCGAATAAAAAAAAATCCGTCCGTCCGCCGTACGCCGTCCGCCGTCCGCGCCACTTTGCCCAGTTAGCGTTGAGTTAAAATTACGAAATTCGGTTTCTGGGTTTGGACCAGCCCCACAATGGTCCTCGAAACTTTTCATAACCCTAGGTCAAGGGGAAGGGGTTCAAAACGAAATTTAAAATTTCGACAATGTCATATCTCAAAATATTTAACTGAAACGTGTAATTTTCAGTTCACTTTTGAATGACCTGAAAAATTACTAATCTTTTAAGACCAATTGGATTTTAGTGCGACCAGCCGTTCGTTCACAGTGAGCGCGCAAAGGTTTAGGAAAAACACTAATCTTTCGCGTCGAAAACGGCCGTTATGTGACCCAACCCTCAGACGCCCAGAATAAAACTACCTTTTGTCATCTTCCCGGTAAACTACAGTCTAGAAATTTTAACCGTGAGTCGGGGATAGACCACATTGCAATATTTACTCGGTTTCTCATCTGTAAAATTGTTTAAATAATACCTTTTTGTAATAATACAAATTAAATTTTGATGATGAGCTATTGACTTGAAATTTTAAAAATAGGTCAGAACTGGATCACAGAACTGGATTCACTCGGTTTCTTGTCTGTAATTTTATTTCATAATCAGATAGAGTTTGTTCCGTAGAATTTTTTAAGACCATCCGCAGCTTTGTACGACCAGCCGTTCGTTCACAATGACGGCTCAAAGATTGTGCCTCACAACACGATCGTGTATCAAACTGTTGAAATACAGGTCCATTTTCATACTAACAAGCTCTTTGGAACATCATATGGCTTGAGTGATGTCGAGTTTGTTGTTCTGAGGTGCGTTTCGTGCCACAGAAATGAAGGTAATTTGGAATGTTTGTTGGTAGGTACTTCTTTTATAGAAAAATTATTACCGACGTAGTATTAAGAACCCCAGAATTATATCGTATTAATTAATCATAATTAATAATAAATATTATTAATAGTAAATACAAATTATTAATACCTAACAATAAATTATAATAATTTTCACTAGGTACTTGATAAAATTGATAATAATAATTAATCCAACATTTAGGATCTAGACATTTAGACCTAGTGTTTCATCTTCCAGGTAACTACAGTCTAGAAATTTTAACCGTCAGTCGGGGATAGACCACATTGCAATATTCACTCGGTTTCTCATCTGTAAAATTGTTTAAATAATACCTTTTTGTAATAATACAAATTAAATTTTGATGCTGAGCTATTGACTTGAAATTTTAAAAATAGGTCAGAACTGGATCACAATGCAATATTCACTCGGTTTCTTGTCTGTAAAACTGTTTAAATAATACCTATTTGATTAAACAAATTAAATTTTGATGATGAGCTAGATACTTGAAATTTTAAATATAGGTCAGAAATGGATGACATTTCAATATTCACTCGGTTTTTTTCTCATTGCAAACCTGTTCATTGTGTACCCAAGATCCTTCCCTAAAAGACCTGGCAGCGGGAAATATTATTCAACATGGTTTGAAAAGGGAAAAACAAGTTTTGTAAAAAATCCCAATGCTCTAGGTAGTAATCGATACCAGTGACCAACATTTTCTTCAGTAGCCGACATGGTTTTGCACTAGTAGTCGACCTACATGTGTTAGAAGTCGACAGTATCACTTGAGTCAGTAGTCGACAGTATCACTTGAGTCAGTAGTCGACAGGTTTCGTCATTCCATCGTTTTCGAATTTTACGATATCTAAATAAAATACATTCAACTGTGAATCGGAACTTGAAAATAGATAAATAAGATGTAATAAAGTAGTTATCAGACTTTTTATTTGCAAACAGCTCATTATCAGTCTCAAATTGCAATAAGTACTTGAGTAAAAAGGTATGAAAACTATAGTCGAAAACTCATTGTCAGAAAATTGACATTACAGTTGGGCTTAGGTACCTATTTACACATTTTTTTGACATTTTCATGTCTTTGCTTTGGCACATAAACTGAAACGGGAAAACTTTGTTCCCTTGATTCACCCTTTCCCTCAAATCACGTCAGAACACAAGCGACCGGCGGGCCATTACGTCAGAGCCTATGACGCACGAGCGTATGACGTAAGACGGCTGGCAGGAGGCCAACTAGTACGTCAGAGCCTATGACGCACAAGCGTAGGACGTAAGACGGCTGGCAGGAGGCCAACAAGTACGTCAGAGCCTATGACGCACGAGCGTATGACGTAAGACGGCTGGCAGGAGGCCAACAAGTACGTCAGAGCCTATCACGCACGAGCATATGACGTAAGACGGCTGGCAGGAGGCCAACAAGTACGTCAGAGCCTATGACACACGAGCGTATGACGTAAGACGGCTGGCAGGAGGCGAACTATTGCGTCAGAGCCTATGACGCACGAGCGTATGACGTAAGACGGCTGGCAGGATAACTAGTGCGTCAGAGCCTATGACGCACGAGCGTATGACGTAAGACGGCTGGCAGGTGGCCAACAAGTACGTCAGAGCCTATGACGCACGAGCGTATGACGTAAGACGGCTGGGAGGAGACCAACAAGTGCGTCAGAGCCTATGACGCACGAGCGTATGACGTAAGACTGCTAGCAGGAGGCCAACAAGTACGTCAGAGCCTATGACGCACGAGCGTATGACGTAATACGGCTGGCAGGAGGCCAACTAGTGCGTCATACGACGTGACCTTTTATGTCTCTGCGCCCCCTCCCACACCTACACCGCGTACCTTGTACTTCTTTTTGGTTTATTATCTTCGATAATGAACCATTGGAATCGCCCAAAGAAAAAAAATTTTAACCCCCCCTCAAAATTTGTTGGTTTACGTTTCAAGATACGTAGATTCAGAAAATCGAATAAAAAAAAATCCGTCCTTCCGCCGTACGCCGTCCGCGGCACTTTGCCCAGTTAGCGTTGAGTTAAAATCTTTTTTTATGGGTTTCGACCAACCCCACAATGGTCCTCGAAACTTTTCATAACCCTAGGTCAAGGGGAAGGGGTTCAAAACGAATTTTGAAAATCTCATATCTCGAAAAATTCATATAGAACGGTATGTTTTTTATTTCATATTTAGATAGAGTTTGTTCCGTAGAATTTTTTAAGACCATCCGCAGCTTTGTACGACCAGCCGTTCGTTTACAATGACGGCTCAAAGATTGTGCCTCACAGCACGATCGTGAATCAAAGTGTTGAAATACAGGTCCATTTTCATACTAACAAGCTTAAGTGATGTCGAGTTTGTTGTTCTGAGGTGCGTTTCGTGCTACGGAAATGAAGGTAATTTCGAATGTTTGTTGGTAGGTACTTCTTTTATAGAAAAATTATTACCGACGTAGTATTAAAAACCCCAGAATTATATCGTATTAATTAATCATAATTAATAATAATTATTATTAATAGTAAATACGAATTATTAATACCTAACCATAAATTATAATAATTTTCACTAGGTACTTGATAAAATTGTTAATAATTAGTGATAATTGATAATAATAATTAATCTAACATTTAGGATCTAGACATTTAGACCTAGTGATCTAGACAGAAGGGTGATCTGTACAAAGAAGATAATGAACCGTTGTGTCAAGAATTTGCAGAGTTTTTTTTATTCGATTTTCTGAATCTACGTATCTTGAAACGTAAACCAACAAATTTTGAGGGGGGGTTAAAAAAATTTTTTCTTTGGGCGATTCCAATGGTTCATTATCGAAGATAATAAACCAAAAACAAACATTGTAACGTTTTTTGGGACTTTTCCGGTGGTTGGAGAGGGTAGCGAGTATCATGAAAGTTTTCTAAAATACCAGACTGTGTTGCAAATCGGCACCATACCATATTCTCACCGTACTCATACCATACCATACGAATTTCTTTCCTATCATACCATATTGTACTATACCAAATCATACATACAATAATATACCATACCATATTCATACCATGTCATACAAACCGAGTGAATATTGAAATGTCATCCATTTCTGACCTATATTTAAAATTTCAAGTATCTAGCTCATCATCAAAATTTAATTTGTTTAAACAAATAGGTATTATTTAAACAATTTTACAGACAAGAAACCGAGTGAATATTGCATTCTGATCCAGTTCTGAACTATTTTTTAAAATTTCAAGTCAATAGCTCATCATCAAAATTTAATTTGTATTATTACAAAAAATACCTGGTATTATTTAAACAATTTTACAGATGAGAAACCGAGTGAATATTGCAATGTGGTCTATCCCCGACTCACGGTTAAAATTTCTAGACTGTAGTTTACCGGGAAGATGAAAAAAGGTAGTTTTATTCTGGGCGTCTGGCGGTTGACCCACATGACGACCGTTTTCGACGCGAAAGTTTAGTGTTTTTCCTAAACCTTTGCGCGCTAACTGTGAACGAACGGCTGGTGGCACAAAAATCTAATTGGTCTTAAAAGATTCGTAATTTTTCAGGTCATTCAAAAGTGAACTAAAAATTACACGGTTCAGTTGAATATTTTGAGATATGACATCGTCGAAATTTTAAATTTCGTTTTGAACCCCTTCCCCTTGACCTAGGGTTATGAAAAGTTTCGAGGATCATTGTGGGGCTAGTCCAAACCCAGAAACCAAATTTCGTAATTTTAGCTCAACGCTAACTGGGCAAAGTGCCACGGACGGCGTACGGCGGACGGACGGATTTTTTTTATTCGATTTTCTGAATCTACGTATCTTGAAACGTAAACCAACAAATTTTGAGGGGGGGTTAAAAAATTTTTTTCTTTGGGCGATTCCAATGGTTCATTATCGAAGATAATAAACCAAAAATCGTTCTTTCTTTTGGTGCAACAAGGAGTTTCCTTCAATTGATAGTTATCAAGAAATCCGCTAGATGGAGTTGGCTGCTTCGTTTTTTGGAGCTACGTATTTCCAGGAGTTGACTCTTTGATTGAAAAAATGGAGTGAACCCCTTGTTGATGCAGACCCGTCAATTGTTTCTATTGCATACAGAGCGTTTAGGGAATCACTGAAAATAACTGAATTTCCACCTAACTCTAATTTGTACATGATCAAATCAATTTTTTTTTTTTTTTTAATCAATTTTGCTTTTTTTGAACACTTTTTTTTTGCACGGTAAAGACATCCATGTTCGAACTGAGTGAGGCTCAGGTGAGGAGTGAGGATGGACCTATTGAGCAACCCCTCGTTGATAATCGAGATATCTTGCCGAAACGTTTGTGGGCACTTGGCAATAAGGCTGGGGCTACGCACGGACAATTACTATAATAATGCCGATCCCCCCCCTTTCGCCGTATTTCCGCCCTTGCTATCACTAAATCTACCCGTATGTCTATCAATGCAATTTTACTTGTAACATCCACTCTATTTCAGGTACATCAAAAATATCTGCGGCTTCAAAATGGAGGCTAGGCCACGTCACTGCTTACCGAAAGATTTCCCTCCTCGCATTCGCGGAACTTGTCACTTCCTCAGAGGCTACACTCACGAACTTGTTCCTCAGGACGCCAATATGTTGGAACACGTCAAACAAGGAATCGGTGACATTGGTCTGATTCCCGGCGAACATTAGCCTTATGTACCACTTAGGTTACTTGTACAGTCGTTTTAGTTTGTCCATGCTGCAATGAACTTCAGGGCCTCCTAACATGGTATTGTAAATAAGATTACTCGTAATTATGATAAATTTGAAGCGATGTAGTAGTTTCGTTATTCCCGTGTCCAGGTACATGTATAATGCTATTCTAATGTATGTCCCCATTTTAAGAAATATTCTCCGAGGCTCATATGTTTCTGAAATGAATTATTGCGCCGTGGTGAACGTATATTTATATATAGGACCAATGATAACTCACTCGGCTTTGGTGAAAAAAATGTGATAACCGTTAATTAATTGTACACAGAGCAAGGATTTATGATATTAAACATGGAGATTGAGTGGGTAACGGTTTGATGTATCTAGTTGTACAAATTTGTATTACGCAAGAAGTAAACATGAGTTAGATGTCTATATCATGTTCATTAAACGTAAGTATTTATAATGTACCTACCCAGCTGGAGCTAAGGTCGTGTATTTAGATGAATCTCCAGTGTTCAAAATGAGTTCAAGCACAACTAATAATCCAGCCATGCAGGCGAATCCTTACTCTAGCTGTGCCCGAAAAGCCAAATCTTGTAAATATAGAATACTCTTGTTGGTTTCCTCAAAGTTTTGTTTAAAAAAAAATATGTTAGTAACAATGTCTATGTCAAAGCATGTGGGGAGTTAAATGCTTCAGATAATCAGCTTGATTAGTTCGTAAGTTCATTGACATTGACCACAAACAGTAGGTAGTGGAACCAAGTATCTTCTTGTACCAAACTAAATCTAGTATATACACCTATCATCCTTGCTGCTGGGTTGTGTATTCGTGCAGGGTGTGAGGACTCGTTAGCAAATACTCATCTGATGGCGGACTAATCGGCAATTACTATTGGTGACTACTGCAGGATCTTGGACTAAATCAGCCACTATTTCGGAATAAACCGGGCAAACAGCGGCTGGGAGTTCCTCGTATCTTCCTACTCATTTACAACATGTCCTTATGTTCCAACGATTGGCAGCACAGTGGCAAATGTACGCGACATCGGTCATTTTCACCTCCAACAATACGGGGTCCCCTTTTAATGATAAAATAATGACTTTTGATAACCAACTTTTAAAACGAATATGATTCAAAGTGCTCTTCAATCTATCTTACTTATCCCACACTCTCGTTAAGGCATTGAATGATGAGATTAGCCGTTCAAGTATAAACTAGGAGTAGTCCAACTTAGTTGAGACAAACTTCAGATTAGTTTCAACATGTAAATACTCACTCAATATAATTTATTTTACTGACAATCGATTGTGTTTAAAAGAATATAATATATTCTAATATATTATATTACACTCCTTCTACCAATTAATCTAGTTATTCAAAAATGTGTTCATCTATTTTTTTTTTTTTTTTTTCATTTTGAATGCGTTATTTACAAATACCATACTTCGTTCACACCTAGTAACACCTGGTAACATTATTTGCTTTGATAATTTTCTGCGATGACCTTGTAGGAAACATTATCCAATCATAAATAATATAGTAATATTTTGTAAACACTGAGTTATTACTAATTTATTGAATGTAAAACCAACTGCAATTTGCTTATAGGGGAATGGGGGTTATGTATGAGTCTACCTTATCTTCATGTCGAGGAAACCCCTTTGAGGGAACTCGCAATCGCTAGTTTGAACTAGTAAAAAACCGATAGAGGTTTTTCAACATTTTAAAATGTTACGTTACGGCCAATCACTAAATAAGTTTGTAAATACGATGTAAAATAATTATTTAGTCGTAAATTTTCTTCTAGCATATGGAAATCCGATTGTTGGTCCAAAATGTGTCTGCGTTACCCATTATGATTTTAGTTAATATTGAAACCTTGATGTACCTACTACATGTACGAGCTCGACCAGCGTTTTTAAAATTTATCTGTTCCCCATCAAGTCACCCAGGTACTTTTGGTACTTTCAACTAAAATCAGAAGGGTTACTTGGTTCTCCATAATTTATCAATTCCAACTGATGAATGAAATAGGTAACCATGTAACCATGTTCCTTTGTGGTTCTAAAACGGTAATTATCACTGAATGGAGATAAAAACCACACGAAATTCGACTTTTAACTAGAATTTTTCACTCGACTTCTTCACCAGGGACAGCTACTATTGCTGAAAATAGAATCTTAGTATAATTCAATTCTTCGAAGCTCATAATTTGAAAGGGGAATCACCAAGTTTTTACATTCAGCATTGCAAATCATCCGAACCGAAGAACGTATCGTTTATATTCACAAAATACTCCTAGATTGAAATTTTTCTTAACAACTACGTGATTATGTTTCGCACGACAGTAGTTGAGTTTTCAAAGGTAACAATGGTGTAGCAGCGAGAATTCGATAGATCTTTAGCTCTGTATCGATCATTGTCTCCAAAACTTCCAATCCAACTTCCCTACAACTTGTATTCCGCTCAGTGAGAATCTTCTAAAAGGTGTAGGTTTAGTGCGTAGGCGAGGAGCGAAAATTGACTTCAGTTATTTCTTCGAGTGGTTAGGTATCCGTTTTAGACCCTGAAAGAAATTTGTCGCATATTCACACAAATATCATGTTCATATTTGCGCGTCTGCGCCATATGAATTTTAAGCCGGAGACTAAAAAATTCTTGAAGCAGAAAGATTTCCTTACAGTGCTACACAGAAAATTTGTGTCCTTCTCGTATTGCTTTTCACGTAAGCGTGTAGAAAAACGTGCTATCCTTTCCATGTGCCGTTTTCCGTCAATACGTGAATAGGCTGTTAAAAGGCTATGTGTTTCCCCAAAATTACAAAGGCTGATAAGACGAAGAATGGGGAAGGTGAAACTTTTTCATGTTACAATTAGTTATAACTTAAATAGACTTTCCGCGTACATGTGAGATGAAAACAGATACTACAACAATCATAATGATTTATGATCGAAAAATTGCGCTTGAGAGTTCTCACTGGTAAATTGCAATTTTTTTCCTGCAACCTATGTGTTGTCCCTCCCACTGCTAATGATTTTCAAGCACCTTAGCCAAACCAAATTGTTTTTATTGACGATAGTTTTCCAAATTTCATAAGAATTTGATTTCAAAATAGGGCCAAGCATCATTAAATGAACTTCAATGTAATTATTAGAAAGAAAGAAAACGAGCCGCCCACATTCGATTTTGAATCCTGGGAAGTGGCACGAAAAATTGAAGGCCTCAGCCGATCTGAAATTTATTGAAAGTTTCTAAGATTCATTTACCTTGTTGAAAGGATCACTCTCAATTCATGGTGGCAAACTTGACACACTGAAAAATGAATAAATGTTTGACCTCTCATTTCAAAAGTACTTTAAACTTTAACTTATCACTCGTTTCTTTATCCTACTTATCACCAACATGTTTAATAATCTGATTAGTGATATTCTTCAGGACATTAGTAATATTACGAGGAAACACAAATGAAGGCAAAACACCTTAATTTACTTGCTCGCTCTTCGCCACCACATACGTGGTGAAGCTACAAAAGCTTTTAAAGACTTAAAGCCTTTTTTCACAGATACGAGGTCTTGTTAGCCCGTCCTGGCCAGTTTTTGTTAATCCAACGGTTCCAAAAACCCCATAATTCATTTTTGTCACTTTAAGTATCACTTGCAGGCCAACGATCTATAGCGGGATTATTACAGTTTCCATGACCGGAATCTGCACAAGAAAATGACTAATTTTGCCTTTGAATTCAGATTCTGAACAAAATCAAGGTTACTATCTAGGTAATGGAATTTACCAAAACAGTTGAACACTCTAATCCACTAACTCCTGCCCCTACTGTAACCCTTACCTGAAGTACCTCTTTTAGTGGTGTGCGATTTGAAGCCAAACTTTCTATTGAAAGAAGTGAATAAAAGAAACTATCAAAAATTGTATGTTTTGCTTTTAGAGGTGTTAAGCGATAATAACAAAAAGTTCACTGTAAGTCTGATCATCAACGTTGAATAACACAAATTGGGTCATTGCGACCCTGACATCCACATTTAAAATTTTAAAAATTCTGTTGCATGATTCCAAACAATAATCGAGGTTATAAATAGATACTTAACCACCCTCGAATAAATCCCTTTAAATGATTTTATAAAGTGTTTTATACAACATTTAGTTGGAAGTGTAGCTTGTAGAATAATGATTGTACGGTAGAAACTAACATCCCATCACGTTGATTTCCGAACATTTCAAGTATGAATAAGACCTACCTGTTAGTGCGTTTGTGTTCTTGATGTACTGATGTGTTTTTAATAAGCCAGGCTTCCTGGCTGGCCAAAGAAACTTCCAATATGTAGATGCAGGGGGAAACTAATGACGATTATATTCTCTCGAGATGCTCCGAGTGGTTCTCCTAGTAATAATGGGAGAGCGAACACAAAAGCCGTAGTGTGACTTAGTAGATACAGATTATGTCGGTAGTTTGTTGTGAATATTTGAATTACTTGTCACATTTCGGCTTCGTTCATTGTTTCGAAGCGGAGTATCTATTATGTAAGTACCTACCTAATTGTAAGATAAGTTTAGATGTTTATAGATTGAAAAACTGTATATTATGTATCATTTAATCACGATCAATAAAGTTTTATGTTTAATGTGCGTATGTCAGTTCCTCATATTCGCCAATATGATCCACTAATGCAAAGTTACATCTTGGGTTTGTACAATTAACCTTTCGTATTTGCAGTTCCCAACAGTTCTTATGGTTGAGGAATCTTATAATTTCCTATTGAAGATGGTGAATTAATTACAAATCATTTGTACCAAAATAGTTCTAGAGTTACCAATTCCACGTAGCTAAATTCGACCATAATTTATTACTTAACTAATTATTAATTGCTCAGCAATTATTATAATTAATTATTAATAATTATTATTATCTATTATTATTATTATTAATAATTATGATTAATTATTATCACTACTTATTAACTATTATTAATTAACTCGATATCTCAACACCAATTTTTTGGGATATGACGTTTTCAAAATGTCAAATATTGTTTTGAACCCCTTCTCATTGACGTAGGGTTTATGAAATGTTTCAAGTATCATTGTGGAGTTGGTTTGAACCCGTAATCCAAATTTCGTAATTTCGGGGTACAGATGACGTTTGATTCAACAATTTCAGATAAAATTGTGATATTTTACAAGATGAAGATTCGATTTTTTGCCTCAAACTATCCGCTACTGGCACCATTACCTAAAGTCTAATTTCTACTAATTTTATAAAGTTCCTTCAGATCATGTTAATCTCAACCACCTTGGTGTCATTATTAGTTAACTCCAATGAACAGGGAAATTTAGTTTGACTGAAAAATTGAAAATCATTAAAACAATTTTTAAATTTGTTGGTGTTAATAAATTGATACAAAACGGAATTAAACGTTCTACGCTGTTTTGACGAAAATGGAGTGAAAATGAAGTGAAGTGCCGCGGATGGCGGACGGACGATTTTATTTTTTTAATTCGATTTTCTGAATCTACATACCTTGAAACGTGAACCCTCAAACTTGAAGGGGGGGGGGGGGGGTAAAAATTCGTTTCTTTGGACGATTCCAATGGTTTTTTATCGAAGATAATTAACCAAAATTCGTCTGTCCGTCGTACACCGTCCAGTGAGCGTGGTCCTGAAATTATGAAATTTGGTTCAAGGGTTTAGACCAGCCCAAGGATGACCCTTGGAACATTTCCAAACCCTAGGTCAATGGGAAGGGGTTCACAACGAGTTCAGTTCAGAGAGTATTCCTGGGCCATCCGGCGCAGTCTACGACCAGCCGTTCGTTCACAATGAGGGCTCAATGGTGGACCAGACGGAAAGCCGTCAACATGGGCGTACCTAAATCACGCGGCAACCTGTTGGGTCAATGTTCATACTGATACAGCTGATTCGAGCAGCACATGGTTTTGTTGGTGGGTAGGTACTTCTTATTATAAATTACTAGCCGTCTACCTCGGTCGGGGTGCGTAAGTAACTCAGTGTAAGTAACTACAGCTTCATAGAGTGAATAACATAGAAATTAGCTTTAAGAGCCACTCAGCTGATGCCGGCTTATGCTGCTTAAAGTGTAAGTCCTAAGGAGGCTTCATAGAGTGAATAGCATAGAAATTAGCTTCAGGACCCATTCGGCTGATTTCGGCCCTTCGCTGCTTAAAGTGTAAGTCCTGAGGCGGCTACATGTCAAATTACAGGTTCATAGAGTTAATAGCATAGAAATTAGCTTTAGGAGCCACTCAGCTGATTCCGGCCCTTCGCTGCTTAAAGTGTAAGTCCTGAGGAGGCTACATGCCAAATTACAGGTTCATAGAGTTAATAGCATAGAAATTAGCTTTAGGAGCCACTCAGCTGATTCCGGCCCTTCGCTGCTTAAAGTCTATGTCCTAAGGAGGCTACATACCAAATTACAGCTTCATAGAGTAAATAGCATAGAAATTAGCTTTAGGAGCCACTCAGCTGATTCCGGCCCTTCGCTGCTTAAAGTCTATGTCCTAAGGAGGCTACATACCAAATTACAGCTTCATAGAGTAAATAGCATAGAAATTAGCTTTAGGAGCCACTCAGCTGATCCCGGCTTATGCTGCTTAAAGTGTAAGTCCTAAGGAGGCTAAAGGCCAAATTTCAAGACTTTACCACTAAGGAAGTTGCGCCAAAAAACGTCACATTTCTCGTGTCACGCAGATTTGGGTATAACGACCACCCACATAATATTTGGTTCATCAGTTGTCAAGGTTATTGACATGGATGATACCCATAATATATTATGGAGGATAGTATGGATATCATCCATGTCAATAACCTTGACAACTGATGAACCAAATAATACGCCCTTTCCTAGTCATGAAAGAAAGGCCCGTCCTCGTCGAAATAGGACGTTTTGAAGATTCTACCATAGCATACATCCATCCCTGGAACGCTCATACCAATGGAACAACTCCCATCTAAATCGGTTCAGCGGTTTGGCCGTCTAAAGATTGTGGACGTAAGTACAAGAAAAATCCCAGAATTATAATAATAAAAATTAATTCTAAATATTTCATCTTCGATATAAATATTTAATTTACTAATCACTTATTATCAATAAATCATATAGGATGAAACAGAACGATGATCTAGGCAGAAGCAGTGTTGCCATTCTACCGGAATTCCAACTTCCTGTTTTCTACTTCAACTCCCAGTCTACTGGTTTGAGCTTCGAATCTACCAGGCTTTGAAATTTTCGACAAAAATAAATTTACGAGTAGGTACCTATCTCCCCCCCTCCTTTTTCAATAGAGCAATCTCGAAATCGTTGAAAACTAAGTCAGGTACTGAGGTTTTAAGTGAATTCATCGAGAAAATTAATGGGTGTGGTCAAAAATACCTTTTAAAAAACACCGGGAATGTTTGCCTGGTCCCCTAGCCCAATCTACAGGAATCTACCGGTTTTTTCGACGAAGCCTACCAGACAGAAGGGCCACAGTTATGGCAACACTGGGCAGAAAGGTAGTGATGTGTACGGAAGATAATAAACCATTGTCCAAGAATTTGCAGAGTTTTTTCATTCGACTGGAAAGTTGTGACCATCCCGTTTCATAAGATAGAAGAACATCATCCACAGAGCAAAACAACGGTTGCTCGAGGCAAATCCACACGGCCCATAACAAGAGCGAACGAAGAAGACGAAGCTAATCAAAAAGTTAGTCATTGAAGTGCGGCTCGCAAATTTCGTTTCCAAATGGCAAATTTATCGGGACCTGTGAAGCAAATATGGAAGCACATGACAGAAGGAAAAGGCTTCGATCAAGTCTTAAAAAAGGTAATCGCTGTGGTCCATTCTAACTTGAGTGACAAATATTTACTGTGTACTATTTTGATTCTTCCCGTTGTTGTTTTCGTGTAAACTGGTTGAATGGTGGCTACAGCGAGCAAACTTAGATGCTCACCATTCGTGGCTGTTCTGCTTAATTTTTTTCGGTGGAACGATTCTCACGCATCGATGTGTATACCCATCGATATTCTCACACATATACACATCGATGTTCTCACGTACCTCAAGTATACCTACGTGGTTTGTACCTAGGGGTGGGGACAACGATCCCAGGGACAAACCGTCGATATTTGATGTTTTAACCATCGATATAACCAATACATCAAAAATACTGATTTTGTCAAGCATTAAAATTTATTAAATGAAGCGTTTTAAAAGTACAAGTTTTTGGTTAGAAATATATTTAAAAAATAATGCATTTTTACAAAATTTCTGATCCCCCCCAAAGAACCAAAAAAAAAAAAAAAAAATATTCTAGCGCTTTCTCTTTTGGTCGTAAACATATTTTTTGCCCTGGAAAATACATAACATCCGTTTCACCTGTTGTCGAATACTGAACAACCAAATTTTGCAAATTGGTCTGCCCACTTCTCATGGAATATTCTTTCCAGATTTTCAATGGGTGTTAGGCCATTCTTCATCAAGATAAAAAAAACTTTTAAATTCATTCCTCCATCTCAAAACCTGGATGAAGCTAAATTACCGTGTTCTTCATATGCAGATGAACCGTGAAGAACATCTCAAGTAGCAACCACGGTTTTCATCTTCAAAGTGTTCCATTTCAGAACGGAATAAGATATCGCAATTCTGACTTCACCATCGTGTTCAGCGTGAAAAAAAAGAAAAAGTTCATTTTTGACATTTATGGGTAATTTACCCCCGACCCGCTAAAACTCCCCCCCCCCCCCCATAGAGTGGCCCGATTCTGCCCATCTACGAACTTAGCCTTTCGATTGCTAAGACTTTTTTATCTCAATTCTATCGAGAGTTATTGTCTTGATTGACACATGTATATGATTTTTGGTGTCTTTTGACAATGAATTCAGAATGGTCTGGAACGGATTTTCGTATTCAATTTTTGCGGAAATTCGAGTTTTGAAAATTGTGGACCGAGACCAATGGCTACCTTTTCTTCGCACATTTGCTAAAGGAGTCGATGAGAGTTTGGTAAACAAATCAGAGTTTAAGAAGTCGAAAACTTGAAGCAGACTGAGCTTTTGATATGAGTAAATTTGAAGTTTCAAAATGTATGAAGCAATAATTGCTAATAATTATTAGCCTCACTAGAAAGTGAAAAACAAAAAAATTTAAGAATTCTGGAAAAAAATGCTCTACCACTGTGTGTAATAATTAGTACTCAATCATCATAGTAAAAGTTTACCAATAAGCTCGGATAATTTTATATATGTCATTGTTCTCTGTTTCATACCTAAACTATACATTTGGTCGTTAGGTAATTTTTTGGACTAAATTAAGATTATTAATATGAAATAGTTCATACCTATCTCATTCCTTGTATTTCATAATTTGATTGAAATTAACTTGTTAAATCGTCGGCATACAGGAGAAACTCATCAAGTCAATTTTTGGCGAAATTCGGATTAATATGCTACCTACATTAAGTTTTCATGCTCTTTTGAATGGCGTCGTCGGTTTTCGTCTCTGGGTATCCGTTTCCATGGAAAACACGTTGAGATCATTTTTTGTCGAATTTATACTAGACGTACAGAAAAGTTTTGACGAACCACACTTGCTAAGGGGAGACAACTAGCGGAGGCCGCCGGTGGTCTATTCGCCAAAATTACGAGTACTGTTGATGAAAGCCCCCAATTTCACTTGAATACAATGATTCGTCCAATAGGATCCTTAGTGTCGTCAAACCAAAGACCATAAGGAGCCATGATTCTATCTCAGACATGAAACATTATCAGAAACACGCATACGAAATGCCACAACATTTATCACTCATTGCTTTGCGAAACTGCCGAAATTGTACAGGAAATTGGAAATTGTACAGCAACTGGTGGTTGATGAAACATGAATGGCCTAACATTCGAGTAGGTAACTTTGAATATCACGCAGGCCTCGTGTAGTACTTACATGTATACTGCGCTAAGCACCTATGTAGGTAACTAAGATTATAACAACTACGCTTGAAGACGGGATTCTGAGGTATTTCGATGGGATAACATCCAAAAATGGCAAAGAGAAGTTAAAATCGTGCTATATCAAATGTTTATCCACAGAAATTCATTGAGTCAAGTGCCTTTTTCAGACAAATAGTAATTTTACTACATTTTTAGTAGGCAAGTACTTCTTACTCGTACATGATTCAGATACGTCGTGGTATAAATAAAACATCATGAAGGACCACTGGCTCAAATTAGGTTTCTCTAGCTGTTTCCAAGCCAAAGCAATCCAACTTCTAAAATCAGAAGAACTTCAAACTCAAATTTCTCGAAACTGTGTTTTTTGACTTATTTAGTTTCTCCTACAAGCCGACGAAATAATGTGTATTTTAAATAATTCCTCGAATCAAGTACAATAAAATCTATGCTGTTAGTGGGAAAAAAAAAAAAAAAAAAAAAAATGAACATCAGAAACATGTGCTTGAATCCTCCTGCTAATGTACTTGAAAGTACTTGCGATGTACTCGACCGGCTCGACAAATGTTCTGTAGACCCTGTAGATACGTAGGTAACACAAGATGCAATCACCATGCCTTTGCTTTTCAATTGTCACTTCATTTTGTATGCTTCAGTGTCTTGATGCACCAACACGCAAGATTAATTCCTCTTTAATTGTCCATTACAGTTGAACATCGTCTCTGCTCAGGATGGAAACTGCACTGCTGAAATGACTGTGTCAGAGGAACATACTAACACAAATGGCACATTACATGGCGGTCTTACTTCTACAATTGTAGATGTAGTGTCTGGAATAGCGCTTGTTACGCACAAAAATTCAAGTGTTGGGGTTTCAGTCGACTTGCATATAACGTGAGTACACAGTTTTTGTTTAAATCAGATTTTGAATTCGGGTAAAATTGAAAGAAAATGTCTTTGGAATAGATCCTGAAATTTTAAAAGGATTTTTTGGCACGGTTTTTGTTACAAATCCATATTAGGCCTTTCCTTTTTTTCCCTGGTTGAGATTACATTTCAAAGACTCTAAAGGTAACCCAACTTCAGTTAACTCCCTGGAACCTGTTTATACCACCAGATAGTGTCCTATTTCGGCGTATGCCCAAATTGTCTTGATTTCAGCATGTATCAAGACACGCTATATTCTATACTCTTGGACAGTTGTGTAATGTTTTAGCGACTTTTAAAAGAAGTTCCAAGAACAATAATCGAAATATTGTTCCATAAAAATTCATTTTACCGCATCATGAATCCATTCATGGACATTTTTTTTCAAGTGTCATGCTAGACTGACCTACATCTTCAACAGGGGGTGCAATAGTACTGCGTTATGCTTAGTATTGGGACTAAGGACGTGAATTGATACACCTATACACATTGCACAAAAAATACGTTTTTGGAACTGATCTCCACAGTTTTCGACCGGTATCTTTGGATACGTAGACACTTCGTACTTGTCAGGTGATTCACTAGTTTGCAGGTGACTTGGAAAATATGCTCACGAGGAACTTTTTCACAATCATACGTTAGCATCCGATGTTTACTGTTTTTCTGACATTATCAAGGGGAAGTGCGAGTGATTCATTTTATAACTGAAATATCCCGTTGTTGTAGATATCAACATTCAATACAGTAACACAATTTTATCACGCTATGCTACACGAATAATTTACTCCAAGTTAACTTTGTATTACTGTTTAATTTCAGGTTTCTGAATGCGGCACCTCTGGGTGAACAGATAGTCATTGAAGCTAAAACGAATAAATCAGGAAAAAATCTAGCATTTCTTGCTGTTGAAATAAAGAAGAAATCAAATGGTCAACTTCTAGCAAAAGGCTCCCACACCAAATTTGTTCTCCCTAGATAATTGCAATAAGTAGTTTTATTTGGTACTTTCATGAAACAATTCATCAATTGTTTCTGTGTGTTCACTTGCTAATTAATTAACACCACTTTTATGTAGGAAAATGAGGTGGTTTAGTAAAAGCTTGGTGATTGATTTACCTAATCAAACCCACGCAGTGCCCCTTTCTGTAATTTTATATTCGTAGTAACGAAGTCTACTGTGAATGTGCTTTTACACCCTATGTACAGCGTTTTTTGTGTCGGAATAAATGGGCGAATTAGATAAGACTAAATTTTCATCTCAACCAATTACTTAGTTGCTTGCTACATACCAAGTTTAGTTCTCGATCGTCGTAAAGATCAGTGCAGGCGTTTGTATGAACAATCCAGGGCCAAAACCTAATGGATCTTTAGATCTGTATTGAGTATCTATTAGTTATGGGAGACAATTCACTCTCCCGGTATTCGATTAGTTCAAGCGGCCCTGACGTTTCTGTCGATACAGCCATATCCTGAGCGAAGCAAACCCTTTGGCTAGCAGAAACGCCCACATTTCTGTACCCCCCTTAATGCGTATGGTATCATCTGAACAAAACCAAAGGACAGCACCAACTTATCTACCATCCCAAATCCAAAATGATTTATCTTAGATATCTCCCTATAGAAGGGGGTTCACGACCAGATGAGTCCTAAGATTGAAGGGGAGTTTCAATTTTTGATAATGAACTATTGAAATCGCTCAAGAACCCCCCCCCCCCCTCCGGAACTTTGATGGTTAACGTTTCAAGATACATAGATCCAAAAATCGAATTTAAGTTAGCGTTTAGCTAAAATTACGAAATTTGGTTTACTGGTTCCAAACAGCCCCAAAATGATTCTTAAAACTTTTCATACTAGCATAACTAGCAACTTCTTCATAATTGTTCGACCCGTTACCTAATAAAAATCATTCGGCTAGCTCCCATATTCTCACCAGAAGAAATCCGCTCCGTTGAAAACTATGTTCATATTACCCGTTTAGCAATATAACCCCGTTTATACCTTTCAATTGTGGTTGTTTCCTTTACGCAATTTGTATCCCGCTCAAACAATAATACCTAATGATTAATAGTTAATGATAATTCATAATAATAATCAATTTATCATTTAGTGATCCAGACAGAAGAGTGATCTGCACAACGAAGATAATAAACCGTTGTCAAGAATTTGCAGAGTTTTCAATTAGGTTGACAGCATCTTCACATAGCATCTTGACCCTATTTACTTGAGGTGAGCAGGAGTGAAATACTATCCTCAAAATCCTGAAAATTAGGCTTATTCCAGTCAAGTGTACATTTACAGCTATTTATCAGTCCTATAATTTTTCGTGGATGTTTTTGAAAGCAACAACTCTCTACCTATAAGCTCAACGTGGCTAAAATAATTGGGTACACAGTGGGCAGAATTGCAAAAGGGCTTGGGACGTGATCCATGAATGCATGGCGGGTAGCAACACGATAGGTCAGCCAGTAGAAGGGTTATATACCATGATGAATAATGGATAAATCACCATCACACAAATACATAATTTATAATTAGTTAAATTTACAAACATACAAAAGTTTATCAAAATGTATTTAGAAAATTTATTTGCATTTAAACACAATTTTCATAGCCAAATCACTCCAACACATGATTATTCATTAGTATTTTTCAAACTTTACGTACTATCAGTTATTGGAACTTGTCAATAATACTTTCTCAATCATACTGAGCATTTAAATACTCTCTGGAAGATGAGATGGAAGTTGACTATCATCTTTATGACAAAGGTACTTGACTATTTCGTAATACACCAATTCAAAGATAGAAATGCCCAATACAGAACGAAAAATATATATATTTTTCATTTAATCAGTCCTCAACATCAGTAATCAATAGCAGTAGCCAGGAACAACGTATTCTTCCCTGATTAAAATTAAAGGGCTAAACAATGGGTAATTGGTTATTCAAATTATTAGATATTCAAACAAAGTTTTCTAAATAATATGTTGCTACACGAAACTCACAAGAATATGAATGTTTGCCACCACCAGTATTGCAATCATGTGATACAGGCGGAATACGTAAGTTAAATATTTGAGAGGAACATAATGGTAAACTCCAAATGGAATGGCAACTCAGATGAAAGATCATGTATGGATAATACCTAGAATCAAGAAGTTATTGTGGCATTAATGAAAACTTATAATCATTATAATATCGAATAATAATAATTAAAAGATAACTAAGCAAATTTCTGTGGGTTATGTAAAAAAAAGCAGAATCAATAGAGAGAAGAGAAAACAAACAAAAATTAGCACCGAAATTGAACACATCTGACTACATAATACGCACAATATAGTCTTTTCGTTGGCGACCCAGAAAAAAATGTCATCACCTAAATTTGTCAACCACAAAAGCCATAGTTACTAACTATACTAAATTGAAAGCATTATTCACACCAAGAACTGAATTCATCAAACTAATGTCCTTCAAAAATCACATTAGTCTTGTTCATTGTATTATCTGTGAAATTAGCTTTACACCTGATATCTAATTACTTGAAGGAGTAAATAGAGAAAGGAAACAATGCATTCGAAACCCAAAAGTTGGTACACATCACATGGTATGTATTTTACCCTTTGGCTCCTTTTTTAAGGTGATTTATTTATTGCAACTGAAACATAGTACAATTCATCTAGCAATATTTCATTTCATGATAAGCTCATGGGCTCCTGTATCATGGGGCGTACGTACTCCAGTTGGGTGAACTAACATTGTGGAGGTTAAACCCACCCACCAACAGGATGAAAACCCCAAGGCAGGATGGGAGGCACCTCCACAGCAATTGGAAACAATGACGAGTGATCAGGAATAGATTATAAAGGCTAAAGTATATCATTTAGGAATGCAGAATGTGCTTATATTCAAGTCTCAAATTCAATAGGGTTGCCGACTCGAGCGGATCTATGGAGTTTTCCACTTTTAATCTGATTAAGGAGCCAAATGGTTACGAATGGGAATCACTGGTAACAGTTAAAATGAGAATTTCAACAATGCTTACCAAGGTACGCAGTAGTACTTTGCTTGGACCGAGTATAGAAAGAATGAAGATGGACAAATGAGCATAAATAAAGGGTAAACTTGTGTCACACATTCAGACTAATACAAAAATATAAATCATCAATAAAGAAATATCTCTCAATAAACTTTCATTCCTAACTAACTAGAACTAGAACGATTGGAATGTCAAGTCAAACAAAAAATAAAAAGAATTGGAAGCCACAAACATGGCACGATTATTCAAGGTTCAGTATACAATGGGTATGCTTTTGTTTTTTTATGATGGAATTATTTATTATTTTTACCAAATTCAGAGTGGAACCAAACGAAATTTGGGTTATTGAAAGGTTCCATGGTTTAGGATTGCACGAATATGGTTGGTATATAAGTTGTACTATAAAAGCAAGCAGATTTTGAGCTCCAAATACACCAAACCTACAACTAGGTAAGTGCAAAATGTTAATAATATGTAAGGGTCACTATTATATTGAACTGTACCTAGTGGGCGTTTGTGATAGACTATAAAATAAACAAAAAGGCTCTTTAGCAGCTTATACAATAATATACATTTTCGTTGATAAAACACTAGATTGGTGGGGGATTTAAAAATATGCTCGTTACTAAATGATCCCATAACCTGATGGTTCTTGACACTCATCACCTTACTTCTACCTTAACGAGGCCTAGATATACTCGTACCTATAATAATGCTTTGAATGATGAAGATTTAAAAAAAAAAAATCCATATTACCTTGTAAACAATAACACTTGATGGAAATAGAATTGAATCTCAGTTTAGATTGTTCCAAAATATTGCACTAATTTTGTTCACTATTAAAAAAAAGAGGGTACAATTTATTCAACTAATGATTTTGATTAGTAACTGCTTACATAATGATAAATAAATAAGACTATGTATTCCACTACATAAACAATAAACAGAGTAAAATACAAAGTCATTCAATAACTCAACATTATTTAAAAGCATTGCATGCTTTGACAATAGGTACCCTAAACACAAAGGTAATTGGATGGAACTAACAAATTATTTGACTAAGTGCGTCATCAACATGTGCATACAACTCTCAATTATCTTAGCAACTGAAATCACATGAACAATATTCAACACTCAAGTCAACCTGATAGAAGAAGTAGTGATTATAGACGTTTGTGAGATTTAATATTTTAATTTTTGTAGGGAAACCATACGTGAGGGAGAACATTATTTCAGGAATTACCTTTAGACAATAAATTACTCAAATATAATCTATTATCTAAACTAGTGTAATCATTTTGAGATCCTTGCTAAACGAGGGTACCTTGGAAATTGATTCAAAATGTATTGTATTCAGAAAACTCTACAAAACTGTGAAACGAAACTGGACGCATCATAAAATTTCAAATATCGTCCCTCATTCTCCTCTTCACTGGAATACCCACCGCAAAACTCAAACTTTGTGGAGATTAACATTTCAAGTCCTGTGGAAACCTACTAGGTTAAGTAGGTACATTGCAATAATTGAGCTCACGTAAAATCCTTTAATGAAACTGAAGTAAATTATTTAGAATAATTCTTATTGTTGAACTAAAAATATATGGAGATAATTGAGAGTTAGCCATTACTGAGGACATGCTACTTCTGAGATCCCATGTTGGGAACGTAATCCATCGCCATTAGACATGCGAACATGGTCATCACCATCTTGGGTTTAACTTCAGTTATATCTTCAGGAAGAGCATATACACGAGCTCCAGTTTTTCTGGCCATTGAGATTGCATACTTGGCGTTAGCAAGCTTCTCCTAGAATACAAAGAGAACGATTGAAAAGAAGCAGTGTTTTATAGTTTCACTTTGCCGCAAGGTTGAGAGTATAGTAAAATGGTGTAATTGAAGTTCTTATACACTAATAAAATATATTTTCTTGTCATTGCAACTCGCAATTAAAATGGTGAAACTCTCTGGTCGGGTTCAATACACTTTACTGTGTTACTTCTATGCTGGCGATGTGAATATTCTTCTTCAAATACAGGGTGGAGCGCGAAAGACAGATGGATTACAAAATGGGGAAATAACACAAATTAATGAAAAATTGCCAAACTTTTTATTTTTTCCTTATACGTTGGTATTGGAAATTTAAATTGATATGGTTTTGACAAGCGTCTGGCAAACGGGAGCCCTCAGACATGGAGCGTCTCGAAATGCCAAGAACTGGAGAGTAGCTGTAAGGGGGATTCACAGTTAAGATGCTTCTGTTCCCCGATAACATCCGATTTGGTGGTCGATCTAGTTCTAATAGAAGACAGCAACCAAACTTAACTCATCCTTTGGCACATTGTTAAATGTTGGTTCGCGGAAAGATCAGTCATCATTTGCCATTACGACATTGTAACTGCAGGGAGCAGATCGGCATCTTTTGACCTGAACTGGATTGACCTGACTCTTGGACTGGAACCTCGTACGCCATTCGCGGCACTTTGCCCAGTTAGCGTCGTGCTAAAATTACGAAATTTGGTTTACGGATTCGGACCAACCCCAAAATGATCCTCGAAACTTTTCATAATCTTGGGTCAAGGGGAAGGGTGTTTCCGAATTGACCGCCTGGGTGACTGTTTTTGATGTTTTCTGGGGAAGTGACTGGGTTCTGACCCTCCCTTCTGATCGTAGACACATTACTACTCGTCTCAAATGCACTTACCCACAAAAGAATTCGATTTCAATCTCTAAGTAGGCTCTACGGCACAACGGTAGATTGTAAGTTGAGATGGACTCATTGTTTGTAAGTGGCAGTTTCTCATAGTCTGTTATTGGGAATTTTAATTTTTTTAATTTTGGCTTCACTATAAACCCCCACTCCGATGCATCGGATCCGAGAGTGAACCCCCCTATGCCCTTCCAGGGTCACAGAAAGATTTAAATACGGGAGAAAAGTTCGATCTATTGAGCCGTTTTCGAGAATTTAAATTGTTTATAGGTCGGCTTCCATATAAACCCCAACCCCTATGCATCGGATCTGGGAGTGAAACCTCCTATGCCCTTCCCAGGTCACAGAAACATTATAAACGGGGGAAAAGTTCGATCTATTGAGCCGTTTTCGAGAATTTAAAATGTTTATAGTTCGGCTTCCCTATAAACCCCAACCACTATGCATAGGATCCGGGAGTGAACCCTCCTATGTCCTTCCCCGATCACAGAAACATTTAATTACGGGAGAAGGGTTCGGTCCATTGAGCCGTTTTTGCGTGATTGAAGGACAGACAAACAGACAGACACCAAATTCATGATCAGCATGGTTGGACTCCATTTCAAGCGAAACGAATAACTGTAGTAAAATTTTTCAAAAATACCCAAGGAACACGAAAGTCGTCTCTAAATTTAGTTATATATATTGATAACCAGCACGATGATGAATACCCACATATTTGGTTTACTCAAGAGGTAGAGATGGTACTGTGCGATAGAAGGGAAGAAAGATCAAATGAAAAAGTAAAGCGTGCTTACACTTACTTCTTCTCAAAGACAACTCAATACTGAAATGACATCTTCCCTAACAATATGCATAAACAAGAACAATAAATTGCAGAAATAATTCATATCTACCTCATCACTGGAGCCTTCCTTGACAAGGTCGTAATTGATTGTTCCGGGTTTGATAGAATCAATCAGATCTATCACAACCCTAGCATCTGATACAGAAGAATCCTGAAAATTTGATCAAAGGGCTGAACTCAACATTCCAATATGTACAAGTAGTCAAAAATTATAGAAATAAGTAATTGTTATGAATAGACAGAGGTGAGTAGGCATGACGGCGCTGCGGCAGCAATGAACAATACTGTACCTATTCCACCTCTTTCATTTTGTTTTAGCAAATCTATTAATTGTAAACATCAGGCCTCGTGTATCTAAACCGCACTTGCTGGCTACAATTATTTGAGAAATGTAAGAGGCCACTGTTGAGCTAGTTCCTATCCTACCCATGTAGGTGCCCACAAAGTATGGATCTTCAAGAAAACACTTTGTAAATGCACATATGAAACTTACAGGAGGAAAATTTAAAAAAAAAAAAAAAAAAAAAAAAACAGAGGACCTCAATAGTCAAGCTGATTGGGACCAAATTTGCCAATATTAAAGGCCATTTCGACAACGTCACAACAATGATGAGTATCCACGTAGAAAATGATGAACTATTGTAGGAAAATATGCTATGCTTTTTGATTCATGTAAATTTCATATCAGAGTATTTTCATAGTTCTTTGTAAATGTCTATCAAACGTCTATTCATGTTGGATATACCAAGGTGGAAAAATAAAAAGGCAGATTGCATTGGTTAGGGGAAACCACAGCCAGCAACAAATATCTACTACCATATTTAAACACAGAGTCTCTCTGTGTGGCATTCAACCCAGCTACGGCAGGCTCATGTATACCAATGGTTATGTTGATCAAACTCTCAGTGTTAGGATATCTGAAACGTACCTGGAATCCCTTGAGAGAACTCTTTTTGTTGCAAGAGGTCAGCTTATTATTCACCCATGTCACAATTTCTCTTTCAACAATAGGACTTCCAGTATTGGCCAGTTGAGTAAGAATGGAGAGAGTATACGCTCTCATGAGCTGCCAGATCAAAGCTGTGAAGAATAAGATGTTTTTAGTGGTTTGCAACATAAATCCTCAGATGTTGACAATTTGAGGTCGCACTATACTATACATATATCTGTTTCAACCAACATACTCATTCAACATCCGGTAGACATCATCTCATATGCCTAATTCAACATAGCAGTACTTCCTAAAGCTACATAAAATAGAAGTAAAGCCAGTTTACAGTTGGGCCATTGATCACATTAGTTTATAGTGTATTATGCAAACAGCACAACATTTGAATAGTCAAGTATGAGCAGGTAAGTATGATATCCGTCGTCAGTTACATAACACATTCTATTTCTTCCACTTTCAATTACTAAAATATTCAGATTATTATAATATTTATTTATTTTTATTTTTTGCCACATTGGCTGGGCAACAGGGTATATTAGTTATACGTGTTTTTGCTGAAGGCTGCTCTGGAAGGTGCTAATTTTCTCTGTCCTCAATCAACGCATGGAATGTTATCAATTTCAAAATTGGATAGGGGCATTTTCGATAGCGTGTCGAACAGATGCTTAACAGTTAGAACTTCAAGTTCAAACTTGAGAAGTTTCAGTTAAGTTACCAACCAAGGTTAGATGACAACCTTCAATAATGTCTGTAGTTCATTCATGCCAAACAATAATAATGAGGACGTACCTAGAGTGAGCGTAGCATTTCCATCATTCAAATCTTGACCTGCAATTCCAACTAACGAGAATCCAAGCTGTTTACCAAGCTCCACAGCATAGTTGCAGTTTTCCAGTTTTTCCATGAACTTTCTTAGCTTAGAAAAAGTCCTGTCAGAGAGAATAAATGAATTGGGTGATAACAATGAATAAATATCAATGTACCTATCTCGATACCTACATGAGGCTTTCTGAAATATTTTCAGGGGAATAATCGTTTTTGTTGATTATTAAATAAATTATGGTAAATGATTAACGGTGACAATTGGATGACTTTACCTATGAACACGGTTCCACTTGACGATGCCAGGTTTGATGATGTCATACAATTGGAATATAATCAGACCATCAGCAAGATCAGAATATAACCAATTGACATAAGGGGTGACACCCATTGAGTTCATCCAATTACGGTATGCTGGAAGATGGAGAGCATATAAGTATTTCAAGAAAACAACTATTCATCAGGTACCTTGGGTGAATATGAAAATAAACCCCATGAAGCGTTTTTCAGAACAGGAAATAGAAAGTATTCTAATCTTGGAGTATAATTTTGAAAAAGGAAAGAAAAATCAGTTGGCTACCCCCAATCAAATGGATTTTTAGTACCATTGAACTGTCATTCCATTTTTACTTTCTCCATCTCATGAAGTGAATTGATGTGTGGTTACTATGACAAAATTCAATTACTTTTCTCTTCCCGAGTTTCTTCAATGTTTTCTATCCCTTCAATTACCCCCTCGGGGCGCTCAAGTCCAGGATGCTTATTGAACAAATTGGCGACAAAGGCCAAGTTGAGTTTGTAGATGCCGTTCACAACATCTGCAGGCGTAACAAAACTCCTGCAACCAAGTTTGCTGGCTTGCTGGAGCATAAGTTCTGCCCTCTTCAGCATATCCGGTTCCTATGAACATATGAATAGTACATGCATAACTGGATTAGGAATCGGTAGATGATAGTTATAAACAGTAACTACGGACCGAAAAATAAATAACATTATTCGTATAATTATCAAAGTTTGTCCCTCACTCCAGCCCCCTACCGACATTTGTACCCCTACCTGTTTGTTGCTTTAACTGAATCAATTGGAAAGGAAAAATGGTGACTTGAGCACCGCGTCAAAGAAAGGACTTCAGCATCAACCAAAGCAGGATCTGCATTAATAACACGAATCGCTCATTTCAGTGAATCGGTCAAATTTGTAATGTTGAGAGTGACGAACTTTGGTTTGGGGGTGAGGGGAGGTAAAGGAAAATCGTTAGAAATGTGATAACGAAATCCGACCCTGGTCTTAAATTAATTTGGTTTGGGGACGTTTTACAGGTATTCTACACCAAAATCTAGACTGTATTCTAGTACGAGACGATTGTAGAGGGGGTTTCAATATAATATGCCCTTGAAAGGCTAAAACAGGGAACCACTTCAACAATTGATTGAAATAGCGACCGAATTTCCTGACATCGTGAACCCTCATTATTGTATCCCATCTTCTTCCAATGTAGAAACCCCCTCAAAAGGACATCGAGATGGAGCCAAAGATTTAGAAGCTGTAGCTGTTTTAAGAATGCGTTTGCAGGTTTGAACAATCGTTATTCAGCCGTCCCTCTCTCAGATGAACAAAATAGGAGGATAAACATACTGCTCCCACAACCCAATCATAATAGGCCACTGATATAATAAATATTCGGGTTTACAAATGGTATGTAGTTCAGCTCTTAAATTAAAAGAAAAATCTTACCATCAGGGCTTCCATTGTTATATTCTTCTCCTGGGGTCCAATTTGTTTCAGTAGGTGAGAATAAATTTCCGAATCAACAATATCATTCTGGAAGTTGTTGCAACGCCTGGGAGAAAATATGTCATATTGGATGAAAAAGGTGCGATAAAAAGGACAATAAAAAATGAAATTGAAGAAAAATGCGAAAAGAGAAATTGAACAAGTGAGGCGTTTGCTATCAAAACCAGCTCATTCCATATTTTTCTGAAATCCACTTTTTTGTATATTGACAGTTTAGAAGGTCCTTCATAACCTGACGAAGGGATATAGCTCAAATCCAGCTCACTCTAATCCAAAACTAGATGAAAAGGTTTGTCCTCGGGATCAAATCCAGCTCACTCTAACCCAAAACTAGATGAAAAGGTTTGTCCTCGGGATCAAATCCAGCTCACTCTAACCCAAAACTAGATGAAAAGGTTTGTCCTCGGGATCAAATCCAGCTCACTCTAACCCAAAACTAGATGAAAAAGTTTGTCCTCTGGATCAAATCCAGCTCATTCCAAGCTTTTGCCATCTCCCACGAGCCTTCCTCTCCCTTGATAAATAGAAGAAACATTCTGTTCCATTTGGCGTGACAATTTATGAACTTTTTCACATTGTACCAAAGTTTATGTCTCAAATGTGAAATTTCAGATAAGTGGATGTCATTTATTTAAAACTCGTAAAGACACAAATATCAACTGGTAAACTGGAAAAACCAATTTCACACAACTTAATTGAACAAAAAACTGAAAAAAGTATGAAAAATCGTGTTTTTGCATCAAAATCAGCTCATTCCAAACTAATTAGTGTAATTACGCTCATGGTACCTAATGCACCTGCAATGAAAATGAAAAACTAATCAAATTCTAGGCGGTTATACCTACAATTATTTTTTTTTTATATGTAGCTTTAGAACTCTGGACGTGAGAAGTTTTTTGTCTCTCCTGTCAAATTGACAAAAATGGAATCAGCTGGTTTTGATAGGAAACGCCTCAAGTATCATTGAATGGTATTGTTTCGTACAGATAATTTTTCTAGAACCAACCTAGGAATTCCAGCTTGTTCGAGGTGATGGTTAACCCATCGAAGAAGAATAGCCTCAGGTGATAGTTTCATCAAATCTTCTATGTGTTCTCCATTTGAAAGGAGTGTAGCAAGGCCAGGACAATTCTCGAGGGTGATTTGATTGAAAAGTCCAATCTAAAATAGAAAATTTGATGAGGAGGGGTTTTCATGAGGGGTACTCATAAGTAACTAAATGCATTGGTGTAAACACATGGAAGAATATAAATAAAACGCTTGGGCGTCATCACCTTGATATGCGAATTACTATTGTTACAGTGCTTACCAAATCAAATCACCAACAATTATTAGGCATAGTTCTACAATTATTACCGACTCAAGGTGAATAATAGCCAAGTTTGACACAAAGAGAATTCACAAAGTGGACACAAAAGGTTCGTTTGGCTAAGCGTTCAGAACTGATAATATATTGTAAAATCATATTATTAGGCAAATCAAATCAAATTATACTCCAGGTTAGATAAATAGGCAGTTTTTTGTGTCTCCTGTACAGCATCAAAAAGTGAGATACGTCAGGTTGCCGCTTAAACGGTGAAATGAACAGAGGGCTGTTGAAGACTGGACGAGTTCTGTGACGCCCCAAAGGTCAGTTATGAACCATTCAGAACGCTTAGCCGAACGAACCTAACGCGATTCATATGAGGGCTCTGTAGGAATTACTTTTGAAATTAATATTGGTCGAGAGCCGTCAGAGAAATCGGACGCGCGTGAATTGCTGGCCATTTCAGACACTCGTCGTTGTCGGGTGGGAAGTTTAATGTACGGAGGAGTCGGAGACATTTCAGGGAATACCGCCAAGCACCTAAACTTCGGGAGAAAAGGGTCCGTTTCTTATCACTTTTACACGCAGAAGGGCGAAAGGTCGAGCCAACAAAATGATACGATCAATAGTTTGTCAAAACAGAAACTCAGTAGGTAGCCAAAAGACAGAAAACGAAACAATGAAACGGTTGTTTGGAAGTATTGCGGACCGCGACAGAGATATTTCCACTTCGACAAAAAGTTTAATGGAGGGATGTCGTAGAGGCTATAAGGACCCCAACATGGAAGAAAGAACAAAAGAAGAACAACACAGTAGGGATGGGGAAAAAATACAGGTTTAAACCGAAAACCGGGTTTTTCCGGGTTTTTTTGCCGGTTTAAACCGGGTTTTTAAAAATAAAACCGGTTAAACACCGGAACAATTTTCCTGCTGAAAAAAAATGCATTTTTCAAAATAATTTATCTCACTTTAGAAGGCAGCGACTCAGGTAAGGTATTTCCAACGACGTATGGCAACACTGTCAGGAGTGTAGTTCCTTCAGTGTTGCCATTCTACCGGAATTCCGGTAGATCTACCGGTTTTCTACTTAAACTCCCAGTCTACAGGTTTGAACTTCAAATCTACCGGGCTTTGCAATTTTCGACTAGGGATGACGGTTTTTAGGGGAAACCCGGTTTTTCCATCACAGATTTATATTGGCCAAAATATTAATTGTAAATTTGGCACCATAATTACATTGTACGTAGGTATACATATCTCTTATTTTTTTAAATTTCTTAAGTTTTTTAAATCTTTTAGGTTTCTTATTTTTTAAATACATATACTACACATTTTTTAACTACAAATAAATATACATGTTAACATTGTAAATATACCTACATATCTATATTTTTTGAGTTTTTTTTTTAACCTTCTTGAACAGTTCCTAAATAAAATAAAATTTTGGGTTTATTCATAAAAACTAAGTCAAGTTAAACAGAAAAACTCTGCAAATTCTTGACACAACGGTTCATTATCTTCTAAATTAATGCAAATCTTAAAAAAGAGTTTGATGAGGTAAAATCAAACTATAGATCACTTGATGCCAGGGGCGGATCCAGAGAGGGTACGAAAAAGTTTTTTTTTTTTGTTAATGATATGTAAGTGATTTTAGGCTGAATTTTATAGTAGAGTTACTAGGCGCGGATCTAGCTCGATGTGGGGGGGGGGGGGGGCAATGCGAGATAATTTTTTCATGGTGATGGGAGCGATAGTATAATTATTAAATAATTATACTTTTAAATAGTATAATTATTAAATAACTGTACCAAATTTTGGCAACAAAGTGGTGGTTTTTTTTTAAACAATTGAAAAACAAAGTGTATTTGAAAAGAAAAATCCAGAGATAGGTACACTTTTACAAAAAGAAGAGACCAAGACTACATACAGTCAATTACCTACACTGTACAAAATATAAATTCAAATTAAATAAGTCTGCAAAACAGGCAATTTTTTCCCAAAAAGTAAAAATTTTCTGTTAAGGTCATTTTTCTAGTTTTGTACCGGCCAAACTACTGTTCCTACAAAAAGGTCACGAGAGAATAATTTGAAGATAATTTATTACTCTTCAATTCAAGGCCAGAATTGTGCTTCTAGACCGAAAGGTTGTCTCAAAAACTAACAAACTAACTGTCGGTCTGTTTTGGCTACAGCTCCAAAACTATTCGTCCGATACAAAAATTCTTTTTTTCTCCTAAAAGCTAGTTGATTTTACATTCAGACCTTATATAAGAAAATGTTACTCAAGCCCCCTGAAATACCCACGTCATTACGCTAGAAAAAAAAACCCCGTACTGTTATGAAATTCACGTGTTTTTGGCCAAATGTCCACTATAACTCCGAAAATGTCAGATTCGAAATTTCTTATTTTTCAGCTGGTTGAATTTACTATCAGACCTCATATCGTGAGTAAGGGTGTTTTAGCGTGCTGGCATGGGGCTTGATTAACATTTAATGTATGGGGTCTGCAAGTCAAATAAACTAGCTTTGAGACGAAATAAAGAAATTTTGGATCGAACGAATATTTTTGGAGCTATGTCCAAAAGAGTCCGACAGAACCCCAGAATTTAACGCTTTTTAAGAAAAAAAAAAAGACTAAAATATAAAACCTCTTTATGACACGACGCACATTTCAAGTCAGTTGGGTCCAGAAGACCGGTTTCCCGCTTTGGAGAAAACAATTCGGTCTAGAAGCACCATTCGATTAAATTGTCTTCAAATTATTTTGTAGGACCAGTAGGTAGTTTGGCCTGTTTTACAGACTATTTTAGTCTATTTTGGGGTTTACCTGGGCTACAGAGTTTTACTACTACTAAAATTGTAAACATACCACCACTGAATACTTGGATTTTAGGGTACTGACATGAGTATTTGACGGGACTTTATCAACTTTTCATACAAGAGGTCTGATAGTAAATTCAACCAGCTTTAAGACGAAAAAAAGAAACTTTGAATCGGAGTTATAACTATTAATAGCAAACAATGGGCCCAAAACACGTCGATTTCACAACAGTACGGGGGTTTTTTTAGGGAGCTGGCGTGGATATTTTAAAGGGCACGGGTAACATTTCATGTATGTGTATTTCTGAATGAAAAATTGATTAGCTCTTGGAAGAAAAAAGAAAATTTTGGAACGGATGAATGGTTTTAGAGCTGTAGCAAAAAGAGACCGACTGTTAGTTTTTCCAGAAAACCATTCGGTCTAGGAGCACAATTCTGGTCTTAAATTGAAGCGTAATAAATTATCTTCAAATTATTCTCTCGTGACCTTTTTGTAGGAACAGTAGTTTGGCCGGTACGAAACTAGAAAAATGACATTAACATTAAATTCAGGCAAAATGAAACGAACGCCCACGAAGGGCGAGAGACTGTGCGGAGTGCAGCACATATCAATCCATATCCAATTGGGGTGGAGCGTCGCCTGATTTCCCAGCCCTTTAACTTCCACAGAATGGGATCCAGCAATTGTACATTGTCAATATTACATTGATGTTTGTCAACTATCATACACAGTGTGATACACATACGCATCTTGATAGGTTAATCAACTGCCCCCACAAATGAAAGAAAAAAAAAAATCAAATTTCGGAGACCGGAATAGAGTATTTCTTGTATTTGAATCCCTATGTACGCTGAATCCGAATCAGACGTCCAAAAAAACTGCATAACCCAAATTTATTCGCTAGGGGCGTATAGCACTCTCTAAGGGGTGAACTAACAGAATAACGAAGGTCGTGATTTGGGAGTGTGACCACGATATTCCGATGCATTTTTCGACGCTGAATCCAAATCCGAGGTCTAAGAAAAGTCGTAAACCACCAAATTTATTCTGTAGGGGCAAAATCAACCCCCCAGGGAGCGTCAGTACTCATCAGTCTGGGCAAATGAACCTAGCTATTTAATGTTCCCATTTAATAAAAGTTTTGGGCACACGATTGCTTGAGGATTGTGGGGATTGTGTTGGAATGAGAACATCTGCAAACCTGGTCCTCGATCAGGAATAATTGAGCACTGGGCGAATTGTGGGAATTTGGCCCAGTTGACCATCCCTATCCAAGGGTGAAAACTACCCGCGAATTCGCCATAAGGTTCAAAGAAAAGGAATTTCTCGTTAAACGATCTATTCAGGGAATCCTCATGCCCAGAAGACGTTAAAGAAAAAATGAATTTCATCCCAAGTGGGCGCCTGTAAGGGAAAATGCACCCCATTTCATCAGTGGTACTCACTCAGATTCAGATTCAGCGTCGAAAAATACGTAGGAATACACTATTGAGGTCTCCGGAATTGGATTTTTATTTTTTATTTGTGGAGCTGTGTTAGCAAGACACAATCAGTTAGTTAGATATTAAAATACAAATGAAGTGCAATCAGTAATATACTATTCAAGTTGAACCGAGCAGTAGTTTTCTTGAAGTGGTGTGGCAGGAAAGAAGGTGAATCCAAACTAAAGCCTGAAAACAAAAAGAGATTATTAATACACCAATTTTTTCTCATACTTGGGGAAAATTTCTTACTACTTGAAGCTAAAGGAATAAATGAGTGTAAATGCAATAATCTGTAAGTTAAAATGTTAAAAAATACGTACCAGCTCTCAATAGAAGAACCAAAAAAGTCACAGTTAGGTAGTTGATCTTGCACACAAGCTCTCAAAGTTAATCACACTGGGGGTAATTGAACACATACCACAATTCTGCACTAAATGAGTTATAGCACAAAAAAACGAATATGCAAGCGTTTTATGAGAGAAAATGTATGTTTACTTAGTATGGAAGAAGGCCTTGAGGGAGGATTTATATGTCAGAAAAATAGTTGATATAAGTGAGCACGTTGAGTTAGGGGGGTAAGAATGCCCTTTGACTTCCTTTAGAACTGAATCTATCTGAAGGATACCAAACATTAAACTTCACTCGCCCATAAAACAAGAATGAACGACAATAAAGTTGCATTGAAAACAAAGGAGAACATGAGTTGGTAAACAGAATCGTTCTTTGGCGACTTAGTGCATTTATGTATTACTCCTCCAAGGATGACAGACCGCCACAATTAGGATCGACATCAAACTGAGAAAAGTCACCTCAAACTGAAGGAAAAATTGAACGCGGAACGTAGCCTTCTTTTCTCATCCTGTATCTAAAAAGAGCGGACCGATTTCTATTGTCAAGGTTTAAAACAAATCTGGGTGCGATCACTAACAGCCTATGCGCGAGGCCCCACGTCTGCATTTAAAATTGAAAAAAAAAAGCTGCCAAACCAGGATGCGGTACCCATAGTTGCACCTTTGTCGCCGAAGAACTACATAGATACGAGTCTCGTATGACTCTTGATCAGAGTATTGCATTGTCCATTAGAAGGTAGCATTGGCTCAAGCCATACCAGGTGCTGAAAATGTCTCACGAAAAAGAAAGAGGATACAAGAAGAACAGTTGAAAGTCAGCAGGTACAGTTACATCAGTAGCAAATCTCAGCACACAAAAGAGATTAATGGAATTCATCAAACAAGGGTGTAAATAGAATGATTGTCTTACCCTGATGATTTGCCATAGCAGTCCAAGAACCAGATGAGGCTTTCCTTTTGCCAAATCATGAGCATCTATGTTAACTATATTGCAACCAATAGACTGCGCCGAAATTAAAGCAAGAGTAAGATTCTCAAGTTTAGTGTATGTGGTCAAATTCTTCTTGTTTATTGCACGTTCATCTATAGTATCTGGGCAGGAGTGGTTGATAATTTTACTGCAACATATGGAACAAAGAAGATTTTCAAATATTGTTGGAAAAGTGTATTGAAAGACATGATTTATGCAAAATAAATGGTAAGGAAGCAACAAGAAACTTCTACCAAGAGTTAAGCTAATCCGCCTATTGAAACATGACCTCTCCAGATCTAGGAACGCGGTAGCGTTCCGCCCCGCCAAGCAAAGAAGTTGAGAAAACGAACGATGCCGAGTCCATGTTTACCGGACGTCACGAAACGCGTTTTCGAGGTATCCATATCTCGGCTCCTATTTGACCGATCAACTTGAAATTTGGTGTGGGTCTTCTTTGAGTGTATATTAGAAAGCCCTGAAAGTTTCAAATCGATAGGTCTAAAGGGAGCCGAGCTACATAACTTCAAAAACCCGGTTTTTCGGCCTTAGATTGTTCTTCTCCTTCTTCTTGTTCAGACAGGCAAGGCTGGAGCCTCTCCACGTTGACCGATTGACTTGAAATTTTGCACAGAGCTTCATTCAACCTTGAGACAGAGCCTTATATAAGATTTGACCCATTATCTCAACCCAAAAAAGTTTTAGAAACAAAAGAACAGAAACCTTAGGAAAATTCTGTCCACTTTGACGTGTCTACAGCCTGGGTAAAAGGACCAATCGACTTGAATTTTTTTACATACCTTCTTTATAGCATGGCTCAGTGCCATTTGAACGAAATAAGCAATTATCTCAACCCAAAAAAAAATTAGGGACAAAAAAACTGAGATTTAGGGTAATTTAGGCTAATTATGGCCATATCTTGGCTCCTAGTAGACCGATCAACTTGAAATTTGGTATGGATCTTTTTGGTGTGGATAATAGAAAGCCCTGAAAGTTTCAAGTCGCTAGGTCTAAAGGGAGCCGAGTTATATAACTTCAAAAACCAATTACCATGTTTTTCTACTTTTTTCAGTCGGTCAAGGCTACAGCCTCTCCACCTTCGCCGATTGACTTGAAATTTTGCACGGAGCTTCGTTTCAAGTGTAGCAAGTGCCTTTTGAAAGATTCAAGTCGATATCTTTAAAGGGAGCCGAGTTATATAACTTCAAAAACCCGGTTTTTCACCCTTACCTGTTCTTCTTCACCTTAATCAGTTAGGCATTTCCACCTTCACGGATTGACTTGAAATTTTGCACAGAGCTTCGTTTCAACATCAGACAGTGCCTTTTGAAAGGTTTAACCCATTATCTCAACCCAAAAACTTTTAGAAACAAAAAACTGAAATTTAGGCTAATTTTGGCAACTTTGACGAGTCTACAGCCTGGGTAACCGGACCAATCGACTTGAAATTTTGCATAGACCTTCTTTATAAAATGACCCACTTCAACAACAAAAAGATGTGATATCCCCCCAAAAAACACTCCGTGTAAAAATCACCCCGCCTCGCAAATATCATTCTTCAGAGGCCGGAAAAAGTTATGATATCCACTTTCCCCGCCCGCCCTTTTCCTCATTAAGGAGCTAAGTATAATGAAAAGCTTAACCACTTCACAAGCACCGTACCCCTTTCGAAATCTCCCCTTGGCGCTATTGCGAGACGTTTTTATTACTTCCACAAGCAACTAATACTTGTATAAAACGTTAACACCATCAAGTATTAGTTGCTTGTGGAAGTAATAAAAACGTCTCGCAATAGCGCCAAGGGGAGATTTCGAAAGGGGTACGGTGCTTGTGAAGTGGTTAAGCTTTTCATTATACTTAGCTCCTTAATGAGGAAAAGGGCGGGCGGGGAAAGTGGATATCATAACTTTTTCCGGCCTCTGAAGAATGATATTTGCGAGGCGGGGTGATTTTTACAGGGAGTGTTTTTTGGGGGGATATCTCTTACATCCCTCCAAATTTAAATACAAGCAAATGGGTATATCATGCTCACCACAACAATATTCCGTCCTTGACTGATTCATAAAGCCCTTTTCCTTCGGGGTCGATCAATAACAAGTGTTTCAAGTCGGGATCATGTCCAAGATTGGAATTTATCCAATCAGAAAAGGCAAGTTGCTCCTCGAGTCGAACTGAGTGAGTAGTTCCTACAGAACAATAATAACAGAACTGATAACACCTGTATGCTACGGTGATATTATAATGCTAAGGTTAATTTAAATGCATTGAATTTCATGATGCTTAAAGAGTGACAGGTACGATAAAGGAGAGGAGCAATTCTTTGAGCACCCGATAAGATGTTGCTCTGAGACATTTCTAATTTTTACTGATGAAACCACAAGGTGGTCAGGAGTGGCAGTGGGTGGTCAGGAGTGGTAGTGAGCGGTCAGGCGTGCAATGAGCTGAAACGGATGTTTATTAATGTTAAGGATGTTTTATTAATAGTAAGAACATCGCTTTCTGCTTAGTTATCAGTGGAGGTAGGAGCGACGCCCCACAGCTTCCAAAAACTAATCTGTTCGCTTGATCAGCGGAATTCAGAGCTGAAAATTAGTACACTACTTTTCCAAGGCTATTTCTTGAAATACGAAGTTTCACCCACGTTAATCCCCAATTATTGGAAGTAATATAGGTAAGTTCTGGCAACATTCCCACACATAAGCTATTCAGTATTGAGATCTGGTAGAATCAACGAATCATCAAAAACCTACCTTCACTTGAAGCATCAGACATTCCACCTAGTGTTTCCAAGTTTTCTTTCTTAGAAACTACTTGTTTGAAAGAGCTTGCTACTTCGTTGGCTTTCAAGTTGTCACAGACCTGAAAACAAATTAATAAAAATTAATGACATGATAAATACATTAATAAGTAAGTCTGGTGTGTATATTTGAAGGAATGACAGCATCATAAGGCTGGAACCTTTTCAGAGTTGGCGCATAGCCAAGGAAAAAGGATTTCGGGCTGGTGTTACATTTGCACGCAATTTGTTGTAGCTGCCGATTATTACCTTAACAATTATTACTGCAATAGGGAACCCCATTCAACCAATACCAACCTATATTTGCACAGGGGTGACTTAGGAACCTTTGGATTCAAACATGTGAATGATTCATAAGAAGAGAGATATTGATTACTAATAGAGATACTGTACATGTACCTTGAACAAAGTCGAATCTATGTTTCCAAAGGTTCCCTCTGAATTCTTCAAAGCTGTATAATCTCTATTAGTAATCAATATCTCTCTTCTTATGAATCATTCACATGTTTGGATCCAAAGGTTCCTAAGTCAACAACTGTTGTTGATGTGCAGGCATACTGCTATGCTATTGGGCATTTGTGTGTCTGTTGCTATTGTGCATGGGTTTGGAAGACAATGAGACTTGCTTGTTTTGGCTGCCTAACAAGGCTTGCCTTATGATTGGCATTTGGCTATTGTGGATGGAGGCTAAATTTTGTTGTTAGATTGACCAAAACGTGGTGCACCTCTGTTGTCTTCTTTCAAAGCAGTCGGAATAGCTTTTAGAGGAATGACTATTCCCACCCTGAACTAGGGCTACGCCATAGCCTGTTTGCTGAGCAGTGCCATAGAGCTGTATCATTTATTGGAAGTCGACCAGAAGTTACGGTTTGGCCATGTTCAAGGGATGTCTACGTTAAGACTACTGAACACCTAACAATGAGTGAAACCCAATACATACGGTTCATAACATAATGAACAAAGTTTCATAGGAACTCAAGACATTTTAAAGAGGGTAATAGGTACCACTTTCTGTTTCAACTTGTAACCTGATAGTCATCACATTAATGCACAAAAATTGTTGTAGTATTTTACTCTCCTTCCTATCCATAACAGCAACTCTCATAAATATCAGTACTCTTTAAGTGAACATTTTGAAATCTGACATAACAGAAGGACTAGGCCATATTTACAGCAAACCGATTCAACTTACCGTTAGAAAATCAGGATAAGAAAGGCGTCCAGGAGAATTTTTGGTTCCATTGAAGTCTTCGACCATCTTCCTCACACGCCATCCAGGAAGTTTGAAGCCACATTTGTCAAGAGCATCTTTTAATTCGGTCAAGTCAATGAATCCATCACCATTCGTATCAAACTGGGAACAATCAACATAAAACATCAACAAAACTCAAAGAAACACAAATGAGGGAGTGAGAAAATTTTTGCTGCAATCCAACGCCAACAAGTGGAATGAAGGCCTGCAGCTCACTATTTTAGTAACAAATTCATCTGAGGAGGATTCAAGCAAAACTCGACATGTCCACTTTTGGCCAAAATCGTTTTTTCTCAATTTTCTATTGTCAATGGCACATCTCTACACGTCCCTAAATTTTCGCCGTTCAAAAGTTATTCTATCCACGTTAAAGAGGTGGCTTAACCTAGCAGTTTCAGTCAAAACTCGTTTTGTCCATCCTGCGCAGTTATTGGGAGTTTTTCCGTGATGTTCCAACCAAAACTCGTTATGTCCACTCCCTGACTCACAGCCGTGATGGAACAGATTTTTCAAAACTTGACTTGTCCACACACCTCGTGATAGTTTGTCATTCTTCAATAGTTTATCGATTTTCAGGAGATGGCAGCACCTGCATGATATGCAGTTGAAACCTTACTTTAGTGACGATTCGTTAGATGTCGCGCTCGTTCCCCTGCGGCAAACACAACATGTTCGTTCCCCTGCGGCAAACACAACGCGCTCGTTCACAAAACTCAACATGTCCATGTGTGTTTCACAAAACTTATCATGTCCAAAACATTTATGCCAATAAATTGGTTATACATTATGTTGGGAGTTCTGCATCCAGGGACATGATTCGCACTGGCCTACTGATTGTTAATCCCCCATATCAGATTAACCAGAACATCAGGTTGCTGCAGAGCAAGTTTTTTGCTTCTCCCGGAAATTTTTGAAAAGTGGACATGTTGAGTTTTGCTTGAATCCTCCTCATATCCAAGTTTGATTAAAAGGGTGTCCCAAAAATGTTCACTTTCTGTTTTCTTCCGGAAGGAATTGATTTAAAGGCAAAAGGAAACCACACTTTGATTTTGTATTTGAATATAAAAAATAAATATATGGCAGGTACCAAAACACAAGTCAACACCCCAATTTTAGTTAATTACCTTCGATAATGAACATTTGGATTCGCCCAAGAAATACAAAATCCCCCCCCCCCCCTCAAAATTGCTGTTTACGTTTCAAGATACGTAGATTCAGAAAATTGAATTTACAAAACATCCGTCCGTCCACCATCCGTGGCACTTAGCTCAGTTAGCGGTGTGCTAAAATTACAAAAGTTAGTTTACGGGTTTTGATCCTTGAAATTTTTCATAACCCTAGGACAATGAGAAGGAATTTTGAAAAAATCAAATGGAAAGAAAGGTATAGTTTTCAGCTCACATTTAAAAAGTGTTTAATTTTTAGAATTTGTCAAGACCATCCAGAGGTTTGTACGACCAGCCGCTCGTTCACAATGAGGGCTCAAAGTGGAGCAGATCCCATTTTCAAACTGGCCCAGCTGATTCGAACAGCATATCGAGGGCCTCACGGCAACTCCCCACAATGTCATTTTGGCGACTTTTCAGCAGAGCCAAAAACCATCTACCACTGACTATGTTTACTGAGTAATTCAGTAAAGTAAATCGTGAGATTTAGTGTTACCTAACGTAGGTACCTAACTTATACTTAGTTAGATCGATCCGCCGGGAGAAGACGCTTCGAATGGTATGCATAGGTAGGTAACTCATTTTGGCCAAAATTGACGATGTGGGATGTTGCCGTGAGACCCTCGATATGGTTTTCAGATATCGAGTTAATTAATAATAACTTTAACTAACAATAATTATATTTCGGAAGGTAGGGAATAATTATTATTATTGGTAAAAACTATGCAGCAAGCCTACCCTGCGTGACAAACGAACAACGTTTAGAGTAAAAACGGAATTCTTCCGTTGCGATGTTGGCAACCCTTTCCTACCGACTTCTCCAGCCCGCAATCAGAGACCTTGGATTTCGGCCAGTTGAGCCCGCTAGCGCTGCCTCGTGGCTGGGCCGTCAACCTCTGTTATCTCTACTATCTCCTGTTTTGCTTTTGCTCATTTCCCGTCCTCCTGTTTTGCTTTCGTCATGGTGTTACTAGTGCATTATGCGCCCCGTGAACTCGATTATCGAGATAATCGAATGTTGCGATTATATATGGATTTCACTTGTTTCTCCCATACCTACGACTTTAGATTGATCTATACGTCCAACTAATCCGTTGTTTGGAGGACGTTTTTATTTCGCAATCCCGTCCACTTTATCTATACGTCCAACTAATCTGTATGGTACTAACCAGTTGTTTGGGGGATGTTTTTATTCTAGATTAGTTGGACACATAGATCAAGTGGACGGGGTTGTGGAATAAAAACATCCCCCAAACAACTGGTTAGTACCATATAGATTAGTTGGACATAAGTATATGGAAATCTGTTCGAAAGGCTACACAACTGTTACCATCGAATGTTGACATCATCGATATATAATCGCAACATTCGATTATCTCGATAATCGACTTCACCAGGCGTATAATGCACTAGTACCAATCAAGTTCGAAAGCAAATTTAAAAACGCTCTTCAACGTCACATAGTTCATCACAGCAAACCGCACAAACCACTACGTGAAAAGAAGTTGCACATTTGCCTCTTATGTCGCCTTTTCAAGTGTGAGGTACGTAATGAAATGATGGAGCATTACCAGCGTTGTTCAAGTTACATTCATTCCTAATCACGTCGGCCATACCGAAGAAGTGTGATCATCATTGGGCATTTTAGGTTGAATTGCATGGTTTGAAACGAACCGCTAAGAAAGGAGTTGGTACAAGTTGACCTCCAGACCACGAGGTAGCGCTAGTGGGGGGGCTCTACCGGCTGAAATAAAACGTCTCCTGCCCGCCATGTCTAAAAACCTTCATAATGTGTTACGTATATTGCGTTGTCGTGACATGCGAACTTTTAAGCGATACTTTTTCATTATTATCAAGTGTCTTCTATATTTTCTTCTTGTTTTTCTCTCGTCAGAGCGGCACGAAAACTATTATCGTGGCACTTGCCATCGTTTTTAAAGTGAATCGTTTTTTTCGCGTTCAAGTTGAATGGCGTGGGAAACTGACCTGTTGTCGGCCGTTTTACAGCCTCGGTATGGGGTCCCACAACGACGTGGGAGTGATTATTAACGACCGAATCGAGTTCTAGAAAGTGTGGAGACGCGGATGAAAGCAAAAATTCGTCGGAAGGAAGATATGCCGACGTCTTCAGCGTTGCGAGCTTCGGCGCCTACGGCATCGGTGCCTCGCCAGAGTACTCGCATTATGGTCGAGTTACACTCTGCCAGACGAGTCCTTTCTGGCCGTCTGAATGGCTTCTGATACCCTCAACAGTGTCAAAACGTCGGCTCAATTGAGTGTTGGGCATGAACACAGTGTCCGCTCAATCGAGGGTCGGGCAAGATGGCGTCGCTTCCAAACCAGGGAAACTCGTTCCGCCCCAGTGTACCCGGAAGCATGCTCCAGGACTGCTTGTCACCAAACCTCCAGACGCCGGAATTGACCACAGAGGTACGTTATGCAGCAGTATTGGGATTATTCGAATAAAAATTTAGTTGAACTAAAGTTGAAACTAAAAACTAATTAGTTTTTAGTTCCGAAATTGAAAATAAAAACTAATTTAGTTCCAAAAGTTAGTTTCGACGTTGCGAATAAAAACTAAAGTAGGTTCATCTTTTATTGAAACCGGCCTCTTGTTAGAATTCCCCGTCTCGCAAATCTTTTTCTAAGTATCCACCCCGAATTTGACTTCTTCTCCCACTCATTGTCACAGCTAAAATATTCTGTAGTTTCTACACATGTTTCTATTACTTGATACAACCTGTATTTGCGTTCGATTTTCACACCCTAGTATTCTTGTTCTCTCTATTTCTGTCATACCACTTTGATTATGTCTTACCACTTATCGTCATACCACTTAATTATTATGTCTATTCAATTATTAACGCTATTTAATTTGTACTTTGGATAATATGCTTGTAATTGGGCTCGCCCGTATTTTTTCAAATAAACAAATAAACATATTCGTAGTTTCGGAACTAAGAATGAAACTAAATTTTTTTCCTCGCGTTTTTAGCGCCTTTTCGAAGAAATTATTGTTCTCGGTCCAAAATTTTGAAAAACTCGAATTTTCGAAACATTTTCATATCAAAATCCGTTTCAGACCATCCTGAATCCACTTTCAGGGTGTAAAAACCTTTAAAATGAGGTGTCACTTGTCAGAATTTCATTTTTTGGGTGACACCCTCCCTATCAGCTTTTGGACATTTCAACTCTAAACACGAATAGGTATAATTATAGGTATAATTTTTGGCAGTGGATTCAGGATGGTCTGAAACGGTTTTGAAAATGTTTCGAAAATTCTAGTTTTTCAAAATTTTGGACCGAGAACAATAATTTTCTTCAAAAATTCGTTAAAAACGCGAGGAAAAAAAATTTAGTTCCATTTTTAGTTCCAAAACTACGAATAAAAGATGAAACTACTTTAGTTTTTATTCGCAACGTCGAAACTAACTTTTGGAACTAAATTAGTTTTAGTTTCAACACTTGAAACTAAAACTAATTTAGTTCCAAAAGTTAGTTTCGAAGTTGCGAATAAAAACTAATAGTTTCAGTTTTTAGTTCCAGTTCGGAACTAATTTAGTTTTAGTTTCAGAACTAATTTTGGCCCAACTCTTTTATGTAGGGCGTTTGATTAATTTTCTACCGGCTTGGAAGGCATTGGGGGGTCAAGGAATATCGTATTCCATTTGCAAACGTTCCCCCTACTTCCAAGGTTATTCGCCTAACACATAGGATTCCGGTAGAGCAAATTCCTGTTATGGGAGATAAAATTTATTAGAAATTGGGGCTGTTTCTAGTTTTCCAGAGGGTGACGAAATTTTTCAGTCCTCAATATTTTTGGTTCCCAAGCAAGATGGTTCATACCGTTTCATATTGAACCTGCAGGAGCTAAATAAATGGCTAAATTTAGATCATTTTAAATTGGATGATTTTCGATCAGTCACCAGACTTCTGAGACCCCACATGTACGCTGTTGTCATAGATTTCACAGATGCCTATCCAGCACATAGACGGTTTTTAGTTTTTTCTTGGGAAAACCAGCTCTACAATATGAATTGTTTACCTATACGATTAGCATCTGAGTTATTTTTAAGTAGATGTTATTTAAGTAATATTAAGTAATTTAAAAAGAACAGAACGCAAAATGGAAATGTTTATTGAGCTTATTGTGTGGTACAAGTTTTCTAAGTTCCTTATCACGAAATGTTGTAGGAGTCGTTTTTTATTCATTTATTAAAATACGTGTTCTGAATGTATAACGGTATTAATCCTATAAATTTTATAACAATGTTTATTATTTATTAATAAACGCTTCATCTATCTATCTAAATGAAAAAGAGGTCTGGGCAGTACTTCTTTCACTACAGGCCCTTGGTGACAGCTGGTCAGATAGAACTATATTACTACGGGTTGATAATGTCACTGCACTATCAGTCATCAATAAATCGGGTAGTGTAAGGTTCCCTCATATCCAAGCGCTTGCAAGGGAAATTTGAGATTTTTGTGAGAAAAGAAAACCGTGGATTTTTGCTTCTAACATTCCATCTGCTGAAAACGTAGTGGCAGATTTTGAATCCAGGCGAGACCCCCGCCATACTGAATGGGGGGTTAGGACCCCACATTTTTAACATGATAACTTCCAGGTTGGGGTGTCCTGAAATTGATTTATTTGCCTCAGCTGATCTGCCCTTAGGTTTGGCTGCACCTGTGTCCCAGATTTTACGCTTTTACGTTCAAGTGGAAGACCTATTTTTTCTATGCTTTCCCTCCTTTTGCTCTAATTCCTAGGGTTTTACAAAAAGTTCAAAATGAACAAGCTTCCGGAATTGTGGTAGTCCCAGCGTGGGAGACACAGGTGTGGTATCCGTCTTTTATGTCACTTGTGGTTTCTGAAATTGTCTGGATAACACCCGATCTGAATCCTCTTTTTTCTCTGTACCGTTCCCAACCTTATCCAGCAGCAGAGACAATGATTTTAATGGCCGCGACTTTGTCCGCGAGGCCTTCCTAAAAAGAGGGTTTTTCAAGAAAGTGGCGGAAACTATGTGCCTTTCCATAGCCAAGAACACTCAGTCAGTATACTTCTTCCTACCGTCTCTGGCGTGTTTTCTGCCAGAATTCAGCCATATCAGGTCTCCCCTAACAATGTTATAAACTTTTTTCAGTACTTACTAGAAATAGGCTCACAAACCTATGCTTCCTTCAATACACATCAGGACGTACTTATTGATACAATTTTTGCAGCAGCGGGGTCGTCTCCCCGCTTACATATTTTTCAACAATTTATAGTTTGCCCAAGCAGTTTTGACCTCTTGAGTTTATCAGAAGCGGACAAATAGCCTCTCTTCACAAATAATAGTTGTAATAAGTTTTTTGTTCAAGCCCTTAGGTTTGGCTATGAAATACATCTCTCTTTGTTTTTCACTTTTATTGAAATTACTAAAATATGTGTTTTGTTTTGGTAACCCAGGATCCATTGGAGGTACTTCCAACTGTGGGGGCATCCAGTTCTACTGTAGTCTACAGGATCTATTGCAGAAATGGTGGATCCCCTTCTGTCAGCAATTTTGTTCTTTCTGCTTGCAACCCTGGAGTCTGGGCATAGGGGTGGAATGTCCCACGGACCCAAGACCTTGGGCACTTTCAACAGCTGCATAGTTATTACTAATTCCCTACCTTCCGAAATATAATTGGGAAATCAGCCTACCTCCTGGGACAGGTTGATTGGAATTATATTAGGAAGGGACAGGAATTGGTAATCACGTCCCACCCCACCCTCGTATGCGCTTTTTGATGAAACCAGGATTCATATGACGCAGATCCAGTGGGTCTTGTCCCTACCCTACCATCCACCAGCTCCATACTTTATACTCTATGAAGGTTTTTATAAATGGCGGACTGGATAAGTCCGTAGGAAAAGGTTGTGAACATCGCAACGGAAGAATTTCCGTTTTTAAAACGGAAGAATTCCGCTTTTAAAACGGAAGAATCCCGTTTTAACACGGAAAAATTCCGGTTTTACTCTAAACGTTGTTCGTTTGTCACGCAGGGCAGGCCTGCTGCATAGTTATTAATTACCAATTCCCGTCCCTTCCTAATACAATTCCAATCAACCTGTCCCAGGAGGTAGGTTGATTTCCCAATTATTAACCATTAATAATAATTTAAACTACTTGATAAAATTATTAATAATTAATAATAATTCATAATAATTATTATTCAATCATTTAGTGATGTAGACAGAAGGGTGATCTGCACAGAAAAGACAATAAACCTTTGTACCAAGAATTTGCCAAGTTGTTTTATTCCCCCTTAAAACTAGTGGATTTCACAAATGAAAGAAGATGATTTGTAGGAGTCAGAACAGATAGAAAAATGGAGAAGTATTCATTTTTTTTCATAAATTAACTACATCGTTTGTTACTGATTCGGTAACGGATCCACCTCCTAGTTTGTATAAATACAAAATTGATAGACATGAGAAAAAAAATTATTTTTCAACAGTCAGATTCGAGGTCAGTATTGTCAAAATGAAGGGATAAGAACGTTTATTCATTAAAAAATGCAGTTTTTCTAAATAGTGATGAACTTTGGGTCACTGAGGAATCAATTAGTGTGTACCTAAGCAATCATAATATTATCACATTATGGTCCTCATTCAAGTCAGCGGCAACAAGCTCAATGGCCTTTTAGGTTTTTACGAACGTCCTACACCTTGGTGAATGTCCTTCTACGGAGAATTAAAAGATAAATATATATGTTTCCGATTTGTGCATTTTTGAAATATAATACATGAATAACAATATAAATATTCAAAGACAAAAATTTGATCAGTCCACACAAATAAAATTCAGGAAATTAAGTGTAACAGTCATCAGCGTACATATATTATTATAACCATTAATTGTTACATACTACTTTAATCATTACGACATACCTAAAAAAGGAGATTTCAGAAGTTTATTGAAGTTTTTGGTTTCACTTTTGACCAGTCTCTCCCTCAGTTGGACGGGTAGGAGGAGCCCCTTAGAGTTATAATTGTTTTGCTCTAATGTTGTATTCAGATGTGGGTAACTAAATAGGAAGTGGTTTTTAAACCTGGTATTGGCTGTGTGCAAAGGAAACCTATATTGACGGTCTCACAGCAACATCCCACATCGTCATTTTTGACGAAAATGCGTTATGCATATCGAAGGATACGCCCTCTTGTTACATATTGACTAACTTTCTTTCGAAAGTTCATAAAGGTGGGTATTTATGTTGTAAAAATACCACAATTAAAAAATGTACTGATCATGGGAGGAGAAAATCGTTGGAAGGCGGTTTTCCAGCCCTCCTGACAAGTTGAGAAAATGACGATATGGGGTGTTGCTGTGAGACCGTCGATATGATTTCTCCCTCTCAATTTGTGTAATCCGTTGGGGTTCAATTAATTTTGAGAAAGGTAATATGTTGAGTTTTCTGAAAAGAGGAGCAGACGGAGCGAAGCGATTAGTTTTTCCTTATAGTAACTATAAGTAACTATAGAACTGTTTGGATAATTGACTTCCATGCATGGAAGGGTATGGACTACTCCATGCCGGCAAACAATAAGTTAGAATTCTACTAGGGTGCTAAGAATCATAACTGATCCTCCATAAGGACCTTCACGATGAACATGTCAGTGAGATAATTCGACGGCACTCTGCGCAGTTAGCTATGAGGATGAGCAAGCAACACAACCCCTTGATTAAAAGGGAATCGTCTCAAATTCCTCGCAAAACCCTAAAACGAAAATTCGACACAGAACTTCATAATGGTACTGCTTTGCTGGACTAGATCGTGGGTGTGTTATTTTATTATATATATTGCTACTATTTTGCTGTAAATTAATGTTGTTCATGTCATATTAGCTATTTGAGTCAATAAACAATATTCTATTTAAAAAAAAATAAAATAAAATAAAACTAGGGCAAAGCAGATTTGCCGCAGCAAATCATCACTAACAATTCTACTGCAATGAACGATGGAAGCAGCATTCAATGAGCTTCTAAACTAGCCACAATACTTACATCTGGCTCAATCTTCATACACTGAAGTGTATGCAGGTACAGGGCAATTTACCCCACACATAGATGTGTGTTATGCTGATCATACGGTTTCTCCTCGACCGTAGGAGCTGTCCTTCAAACTCTTAGTATATTAATCCCCTAAGCTCTGATCTGAACGATAACTAATTCGTCAATATGAGATGGTGATATTTTACGTCTATGGGATGACTCATGACAGGTGGAGTTACATGCAATGCTAAGGAACTAGAATTTCCCCTTCATCGAGTTCTGATGGACAACCCTATGGTTCGGCTCTCACATCAAGCTTTATTTCCTCATGTCTACCGGCGTCAAGTCAAACCATGGGGTTTACTCCTCTGCGGACGGAAGCTTGATTCGGCACCGTATTCATTGAGTGCTTGATCCATTTCCTCAAACTGTCAACGCCGTAGTTGGTCACTAGTCATCCCATTCAAGGGTGAGGAACACACCAAAGCCGCGGGTTCTCTCGACTTGATTGAGCTCTAGAAAAGGTGTTGTGAGGTTCTCCGATACCGATTTCTAACATTTGGGCATTTCGACATTTAAGGTAGTCAATCGGTCGCGCTTATATGATTATGAGTCACGTAGAACCACAGACATTTGCACGGTGTCGAAACTCCCCTTACAAAAGGAAATCTTGCGGAGGACGATCAATCGAAACTGTTTAGTGCAGGTGGGAAGTAGTTCGCAGGAAACAATCGGATTCACACCACAAGGAATTATTGTTAAATTAACATGTGTGGTATGAGAACACTCGGGACTTCTCGGACGTTGATGGTTTTGACGAGACTCAAATAAAAGGATTACCACTGGATATTGGTAAGATTGTGTGTGAATATTTACGTCTTTGTTTGACTGGATCTATAACATGATTTTCGAACAAAAGCTAAAAACAACAAGGGTGTCCAAAACGAAGCGGGAATTCAGATGGGCTGAAACTCAGTAACTTACTGATGTGAATGATTCCTTGAGCTCTTCCAGCTCGTCGTTCGTTAGTTTGCTTGAGTTGTTCATTTGTGCGATCAACGAAGCCGTTTTAAATCACTGAGTAAAAAACACTATTGTACTTGACTCGGGACACAAACCACTGCCGTCTCTATACGAACTAGGAGTCGAACTGATGTGACATAGGACGGGGACTCAATTACTCGGAGCACCAAAGACATGAGTCATAAATAGGGGTGGAACCACCAGATGGAACTGAGGCCAAGTGGAACATTAGCGCTTCCCGGTAACAGGCTCGTGAAGGGGTTTTCAGAGCGTTCTGAAGGTTCCACACAGTCTTTCGTGTCGAAAGTTTCTCAAGAACTCCATGGATCTCCGTCAGGACGGTTGAATGGCGAAACTAGCGCTTGCGGCGGAACCCATCGACCCTATTTGTACGTGAACCAGTGCTGGCTTGAGGGGTGTGCGACGCATGTAGCCGCACACTCGAGCCTTTTGGAGGGGCATAAAATTGGCCAATTTTTGTTGAATTTAAAAAAATGAATTTGGTACATTTTTAGATGTTGATTTAAATGTTGGGCAGAAATAATTAAACTATTTAATAGTTAAACTAAATATTTAAAATTTTAAGGAACATTGTCTCAATACTATTACCTACTGTTGAATTTCAAGGTAAGACCAAAGAGTTCTAAATGAGTTCTAAAATATAGTAGTCTGATGCCCTCAGTAGAGCAGTCGTCTGCCTGTGTGATTGTGACATTATTGTGACATTAGAGCGGACGATTGTGCAACAAGCTGGTTACTATTCAAAAACTTTTACCCAAGGAAGGTCAACTTATTAGTTTAGGTCAAAAAACTTACCTCAGGTCAACAGCCTTTCAATTTTATTAATTGAAAACTAGCTGTCTCAGTCAATTGTTTATTTGAACATAGTTAATTGATTCTCCAAAATGAAAGCCCTTGTATAAATGTATAGGTAATAAAAGAGACTATGTACCTATCTTAATAGCCCATAAACATTTCTTGTGTGTGCGCCATTATTAAATACTGTAATTATTGGTTCACCATGTTCTGTTGTTTTATTTTCTTTTACCGATGGGATATGGAAATTTATCTTGGGTCCGGCGAACGGTGATTCCCACATTAGCTATTTATTCTGGGAGTACTTGCAGTATAAGTGTAAAAATCATTGTAACGGGACCCAGAATCTTTCATTGGTGTATTTAACATAATAGTGGTTTAAGGTATAAGAAAGAGCTTTGAACCTATCAACTCAATCAATAATAAATCAAATTAAGAAACATAAATTTAATGTTCTGAACAATTCTGACAAGTGACATCTCATTTTGAAGGTTTATGTATATTATACAATGTATAATATACATTATATAATATGTGTTGATGGGATTGACTAGTGTGAAGAAGCAGGTTGTATAAAATGACCAAGCTAGTCTTTTTTTCGTGTTTATTTTCTCACGAAGTTTCGGCAATGGAACAAAGCCCTATTCATGCGAGGTTACATGTAGAAGTGAAAAGTTTTTACATTAAACTGGAGAATTTTAATGTAAAAACTTTTCACTTCTACATGTAACCTCGCATGAATAGGGCTTTGTTCCATTGCCGAAACGTCGTGAGAAAATAAACACGAAAAAAAGACTAGCTTGGTCATTTTATACAACCCATTATATAATATATGTATAATATATGTCATATGATGTATATCATATGATTTTTGGTGTCTTTTGGCAGTGAATGCAAAATCATCTAGAATCTTCTGCCAATGCGCCTAAAGCTATCTATTATTATCGTGATCTTATTATTTTCGTGTCTGTTATTACCAATTGGAAAGCTGGGAATGTGACTATCTATTATTTGATATATTTGACTTTAGGAAGAGGTTCAATGTAAGAATTACCCGTAGGGATGAGTATATGGGTACCAGACCCCCTCACCAAACTGGAGATATCGTCAGTTTCACTGATGGATCGAGCATGGATGGGACGCCAGGGGCTGGCGTCAGTGGTATGAGACCTTGCTCAGAAGCATTGTGGCATCTGGGCGTGCAAGGTACTGTAATCCAGGCGGAGATTATGAAGAAGAGAATCAGAGGAAGGAAGGCACCTACTTATATTCTAGGACAGTCAGGCAGCACTGAAGCCCTTGCAGTGGCCGGAACCTGGTCAAGACTGGTAAAGGAGATTTTGGAAGCGATGAACTGCCTGAGAGCAGAGAACAAAGCCACTGTGATATGGGTACAGGGACACAGGTGGGGTGGAGGGCAATGAGCGAGTTGATAGTATGGCGAGAATTGGGGCCTCCACAGTATACGTGGGGCAGGAGCCAGCCTTGGACATAGCCGAATGTAGGTGAATGGGCGAGTGAAAAGCATAGGAGGCATTGGAAAGACATCCTGGCACTAGGTTTTGGGATGTTGACAAAGACAGCACCTTGTCTGGAGGCCCGGGTGCTTCCAGAAATATATGCACAGAATCGTACTAACTCGGAAGATCCGTCGTGTTGACTTTGCGGAGAGAGGGATAAAATGGCGCTGCCTTTCCTCTTTGTGTGGAGTACTTGAAGCTCGACGATACAGACGGTAAACAGCGTGGTGGAAAGAGTGGACTGGACCCAGAGCCTTACAGGTCGGCCTACTGGGACACGCCTCGCATAATAGCCAGTTTTCAGTGCCCTGCATGGGGGCCGGTCCCATCCAGTTTTTTTTTTTTTAAACATGCATTTATTTTAGATATATGTACAGTTTGAATTTTCCTATTTCACAAGCATGCTATAATCATGGTCCCAGGGACCGTCTGATGGGTTCCTCAATCCTTAAATTAAACTACATGAACAATGAACTCAATAAAGCATGAACTGTTCTATCTTCCAACACAAAATAAATAAATAAATAAACAACACTAACAAAGACAGCTTCAAACAATGAATGAGGTAATTTTTCAATAACTAATACTAACAAGGCTAAAAAAGAAAAATCAATCAGTGTCCAGGCCATATTCAACTATTGTTTTATATCTCAAGTACCATGCCACTCTACAAAATGCCACAAGCTTCCCACTCCCAACCCTCAACATCTCCAGGTAGTCCACCCAATTCACCCGCGCCACCCCCATGAACCGCATCCTAACCGACCCCAATGCGCTACATCGACAAACAAAGTGGAATGCGTCCTCTGCCTCTCCACTACTGCAAATCAAACATGACTGATTATGTGAGGTATCATACGGTCGATGTCGAAGCGCCAACAGGTCACCCCTAACTTTCAGAAGCCATCGGCCAAACCGAAAATCTCCAAGTCCTTCCAGTGGCACAACACAGCCTCTCTCAATCAGCGCTAGGTACTGTGGGTGTCTCTGTGCGGATAGGGCCCTCTGCTTGAATTCCGTTACCAGGGCAATACTTTCCTTTATTAGAGTTGTCCACTCCGAGAGCTCCCTGTCCTTTCTCAAGGGTATCCCATACCTCGAAACCAAGGAATCCCATTCCTTAGCCCAGTACACGTTGTACTTTATGCAAGTTCTTGCCAGAAAGTTCGGCAGGCGCCCTTCTGGCAACCTCAAAACTGTTTTAACGTACCCGAAGTGCAGCTGCAATGTATAAGCAAACACGGGGGGCAAATTGGTCTCCAAGAACAAAACGTTAGTAGCTGTGATTCATTATTGTATTTATCATGGATTACACTTGTCCATAGTAGTTGCCTGTATCTCTGGCGGACGGTAAAAATTTGCCATGCCGTAAGGTTTATTCTAAATTAGGAAATGTGATATTATTTGGATTTTTTTTTTCTGCTTGTTAGTGGTTTTTGACAGTGTTATGACTGCCTCACTCAGAGAAAGTAGACGCGGAATACAGTAGGGGCTTAGGGAGACTCGACGACCTCCGCCTTTTGGCACTTACATGACGAGATCGATACCTTGAGCAGAATCGCCAACCGTGTTGGTCTTCGGATGAACGTGGGCAAAACAAAAGAAGTGAAAATGAATGCCAAGAGCTACTTAACCTGGGATCTCAAACCGAAGATTGGGTTGATTCCTTTCTCTGCCTGGGGATCACAGTCACTTAGTGGAAATTTTCCAGGAGATTGTTCAGGAAATTGCTGTGGAGATTGTTCGCTTTGCCTATGGAAACGCCGGACTGTATAGTTTACATGAAGAGTTAAGAAGAATAGATGTCCGCTCATACCAGTTGCCTCTCTGTGGGCTATATAAGGGTTTTGGAGTGCCCGAGGTCAAGGCTAGCCCATGTGAGGGCTCGAGAGGTTGTCGCAAGAAAGGCTTCAGGGATGGGCAACATGGAACGAGCTCGATAACAAGCATGGGATGAAGGTGAATGTTGATCCTAATGATCCCGAAGGTACCTATGTTAATCAAAAACTATAAGGTGAGAGCTCGTACAGCGCCGTTCCACAAGGTACTTAAGCATTTGGTCCTACCGAGCTTTGTGATAGATGGGAACCTGAGTCAACTCCTTGTCTGAAGTATTTGTAGAGTCTGCTGTGCGATGCTTGATTTAAATGTCAAACAGTGGATTTCAGTTTGGACTTCCACCTGCCCCTTCTGTAATTCGGGGGAAGATGAAGATGTACTTCATTTCTTGGGCCGGTGCCATATTTTTAAAGTTATTCGGAAAGATCAGTTTGGCACCATCTAGAAGACGACCGAGGAAATGAAGCAGTATCCCGTGGGAAGAACTGGATGGCTCTTGGGTGGTACGTTGTGAAAGCGCTCGGAGACGAGGCGATGGTACACGAGTGGAATTTTGGACATGCTGACATTGCTGATATTTTCTTATGTACACATATGTATCTGATAATGTACGGAGTAGATTGTAACTAATAATACCGTAAAATGTTAATATTTATATAAGTAGATTAAAAACCGAACCCAGGCTCATACCTGGTGCTGCAACCGTACAGGCTTAGGGAATTTTTCAAGTCATTCGATTTAATAAAGCACTTGAAAAAAACAGTCACTAAGTACAGTGGAGCTGCAAAGGCTTTACACACATCGGCTTTGGACAGGTTTTTGTTCAGAAACATAAAAAGCGCACAAAATTACGGCTATTCAGCATCAACGTGAAATCGGTACTGAGAAGGTTACCGAAGAAATCACCCGCCTACTACAAATGTTAGTTAACGGCTGCCTTCGACGAATGATCGGGATATGGAGGCCTGAAATAATCTCATGAAGAATTATGGAGAGCCACTTGGAAATCAGGAAAAGGAAGTAGATTCGTAGCTCTTTTCTGGGCTAAAACGTATCGAAATAGACGCACAATTTCCACCATCCGCCACCCTACGGCAAATTGACTTTGGTTCACTCACGATCGAAATAATTGGAGTCTGTTACTTCACCCAGCTTTCCCACCACCAAATCTAGACTCATGTTGGACACCGACAGTGTGACTATTAGTTCGTTCAATTTCCAAAAACATTTTATTTACTTATAAATAAAATGTTTTTGGAGGTACTCAAAATGATATTATTGGAGGTACTCAATCTCAGAAGTTCATTTTCCTTCTTTTTGTGAATCTGTATCAGAGCTCTGTATGTATCCCGACAAATAATATTGTAAACATGAATACCTCATAGAGAATTATATTGAACAATGAATTTGGTTAATAAGTTAGTTATTTTCTCATAAGCCTCATCCAATGTTTTGGAAACATCAAGAGAAATATGTTTATGGAATGATACGATCAAGATGCTTGCGTTTTGATATAACAGAGCAGATGGAGCAGAACTGAAAGTACAATAGTTGACGACCGAAATGGTGTACAATGGTGAAGGTTGAGAAGTTATTTTATTGGTATGGGGATGGTTAGCCATTATGGCATGCCTAGAAGGTATACAAATTTATGACCACTCCTTGTATCTTCACTACAAGGCCATTCAAAAGTATAAAATTAGCCTGAGACTCTGATGGAATGTCACAATGTTGTTGTTTTTCTACTCTCAAAAGTTAAGGTAAAACACCAGAATGGAATATCAAAAAGTATTAAACCGGTTACAGTACAGTTCGTCCATTTATTTTTACTGACCTTCCAGTTATTTGAAAATGATATTATTGCTATAATAAAATGAGTGTGTGTGTAACAGGGCGTTGGGTAAATAATATCGATCCAATCAATAAATAATATTTAATTGTAACAACTTAAAGTAGGTAGGAGATGTTTATTCACAGATCAATAAATTAAACTATGCCTATATAGGAAGGGGGACTGCACGAGTTTCAGGGCGTACTATTTGAAGGAGGATTTTTGGCCGTCGTTTCATTCACCGATTTGCCGAAATTGAAGCCGAGGAAACTTCCGAACCAAGCGATCCCTTCTTCAGCACTTTCATTTACAGCTGCGATGATCGCGTCTTCACTGGGTAGGGCTGCAGGCGCGGCTCCGAGGCTCTCGTCTGTTTGATCGATTGGGCTAGCACTTGGTTCGACCAACTCTGTCCTGGGGATAAAATTGGGACAGATATTTTGATTTTAACAATATGAAGTCGATGCACAGGAAAATACTGATAACGGAGCACTTGAAATGGATTTTGAAAGAACCATTTGCTCCAGAAACGCAGCGCAATCGTTCTTCCCCCAACTCATTACGCTGGGGCAGTTCTCAGGAAGTCCAAAGAGTTAATTAACAGCACTTCATCAATGTAAATAACTCAAACCAAGAGATACCCAGAGAAGCAAAGTGAAACCGAATATTTTTCAGATTATGTTTACTTTATCAATTTTTTTTTTTTTTTTTTTTTTTTTTACGGAAAAGCCTGATTATAAAATACAATTATAAATATACCATAACATAATACTAATACTATACAATTTGTCAACCTACAATGTTGTGTTGATGAGTTTCATTCCCTGAGAGCCCATAACGAAGCAGCCAAGCTGAAACCCTTCATGTGCGTCGCCCAGGATAGATGGGACGAGGGAAGTACATGCTTTCATCCCATCGTCTGTCACTTCCACATCGGAGAATTTGGCACACATTTGAGCCAGGTCCAACAGAATGTCCATGCACGTCATGCTTGGCCCACCAGCTGTAAATAATCCACACACGTTTTACCTTTCATACGAGTTGAAACGTACGATTTTTTAATGATACTCCTGGGACTATGTTGAGGGGTATAATTTTACCTTTGATCTGACCTCCATGGAGCTGGCTATTTCCGTAGGATACATTAACCATTAAACCATCTTGTTTGGACAAGTACTTCATCTTGACGCACCCTGAAAATTCAAGCCAATTTTTTGAAAACCACGTAGAACTCAAAAAACAAAAAATGTTGAAAATTTTAATCTACAAAAAAAAAAAAAAAATGAAAAAATTAAATCATGTGGATTCAAGAATTTTCTTGATGTTTGATAGACATTACATCCATATAGTGATACATTTGCCACCAAACCTCTGAATATTGTATTCAATCATACTGCATCCACTTTTGGAGATCATCCAGAGGGTAACTAACCTGCATCATTACTGAATACGTCATCCAGATTTGTTTAGTAAGTTTTGGAATTACCAGGTTTGAAGTTGGTTTAATCTCTGAGGTCATATATCTATTTTTCCTGATACTTCGAATAGATCAGTAGTTGCAACTTCAATGATGAGGAAATTAATCAACGCCGATAGGGTGGGCAATGTGATCTCTATTACAGATGATATTATATTGGGTAATTTCATGGGCGGACGTTGGTTGTAAAACAGTGACTCCGGATACAGAAGAGAAATTCCTAGCGATGACTCACCTGGGCCTCCCAGATCCATATAGGTGAGATTGAAACTGACGCAGCATTGGCATTCAGGGCCCGAACATGAACACGCCTTCTCATCGCCTTCTGTCTCTTCTGTCGCGTGCTCTGGAAAAAACCGATTATGTGATTGAATAAATATATTAAATGAAATGAATCATTATAATCCGAATTCACGGATGAAACTATGTGTTACATCATCATTTTACTACATGATGTGACTACAGTTGTCCCTTGTTTCGGTCACGAGGATTTACCAAAACAGTATGTAGCGATCTCATTCCCAAAAGAAAAATCCCAACAAGCCGAAATGGATTCAAAACCAATTTCGAGGAGATTTGTGATATCATGTAGATTTATGATGGCTCCAAATGAATTTGGTCTAGTGCATGGAGGTTTTCTTTTTAGAAAAAGGTAGTTCGAGTTGTTCTCGATTTTAGGTAGGTAGGTAGGTACGTTGTTCGAATCGGTTGGTTTTCGTTGTGGTTGAAGCATTGAGACTCTAAAAAAGGCTACAATAGCAATTGTTTGGCAAAATAATGAGTTTCTTTCCAATTGTCCTAGATTAGTAGGTAATAGTTTGTACCTATTTCATTACATTATTAGTTGTACCTACCCAACCCTGTATGAAATTTTAGAAATAAACAGTAAGACACAAATGCATATCAAATGTAAATTGCTAATAAGTTGTAAACTTGGTGCAATAAAATTTTCACAAGAAAAAAAAAAAAAAAAAATTTCACTCAATTATCCATCTCAAAAAAAAACTATTTGCGAAAATAATACTAACACCAAAGGTCGAGTAGTCAATATATTTTTTGAGTTGGTCAATAAGTGAAAAATCAAAGTTTGCGTCATCTCCCCCCCCCCCTCAAATTGTAGAAAACAAATTAATTCCAAATTGGTTGATTGATATGAGACTCTAAAAAGAGGCTAAAATTGCTAACTGAGCAAAATTTCTTTTTCTTTCCACTTTGCATCGAAATAAAACCGGGACGCTCCTTCGCAGAGTAGGTTTGTCATAATCTATCCTGTACATAATTTAACCCTACAAAATCTATCAATGTCCTCCATTCCCCATACAAAAAGAGTAAAATGAGTTTGGGTTAATTTAGAAATGCATTGCCGGTTTCAAAGGACCTTGTGACTGCACGACAGCATGCCTGGAGTGTTTTTCCTTCTGCAAGGTATGTTTTGGCCATCATTCTCATTCTAGATGCAGCAAGCGATATGAGTTCTAACTTGAATTTTTCACTGAATCCGTGATCCCAGAAATGTTAACGTCTGCAAATGTGCAAACCATCAAAATGTTTGCTACGCTTCTACTTCTAGTTGTATACGGTTGGTAGACCCATATGCAAGGAAATGTAAAAACCAATAAAATCCCGGAAATTAACCAGTAGAAAAACTGTTTCTTAGTCAATTCCAACGTTTCAGTTGAACGTGATAAACCAAAGGCTAAATTAAGATGTGGTTCTAAATTAGCTGGATAACCCGTGCGTTTCACTGGATAAAATTGGTACAGCTTTGGTTTGTAACAAAGAAAACGCATTTGTATTGTCTTACATCCTCAAGCTCTCTCTCGCTCCAGGCCATGTATTTGATGCAAAAACGCTGAATTGGTCAATATAAAGAGTTGGAATACCAGTCAGTCTGATGAGCAAGAAGCTATTTCAGTATTGCCTTCCCCCTCTAAATAATGAGATTTATATAGACGTTTGGTGTCCTCACTTTGGTAGCAACATAGTTCAGAATTCATCTATAAAACAGAATGAAAATTTAAAATTTATGGTTAGTAGAGAAGCCTATGTCTTAGAAAGGACGCGACTCTCAACAAATTTGAACGCCCGCCACTGATTGATTTTACCTGGTTTAAATCGAATGTTTCTAATTTTATACTTGAATTATACAACAAAGTATGAACGACTAGCCAAATAGATTATGTGACGTACAGATAAGTAGCGATGCAAGGATCAATTAACTGCTTTCGCTTACCTTCGGCGAAGGCAGCATTGACCGTGGCGGCGACCACCAGGCAGAAACCAAGTGCAGCGAACTTCACCATCCCCAAGATACCTCGTCAATACGATTGAGACTAACTCAGGTTCAGGTCTTGACTCCTGAGAGGACTTAGGTAGGTCAAAGCGGCTTTGAGAGCTTGCTCTACTTAGCCCCTACCTTGGCGGACCTTTCTCCTACCATTTCTTTGACCTCTGCCCACCCTTAAAACCCGAGAAAATATCTGTTCCCGGAGATTGCTTGGTCTTGCGGTAGCCCCCTTTCGACTTATCTCCACCAACGCATTGAGCTTTGGAGGTCCGTCACAATCTATTTGTTGAATAGTAAGCTCGTACATTGAATGGTTACCAACATGGAAACCTCATGATAACAATTTAAAGTTGTATCTAACAAATTTAGCACACTATACTTTGCGATGCCTCAAGCGTAACAAACCACTGGACTTGATTGTGCTGTGCAAATAGTTCTGTACTTAGTGCAATGGAAACCCCGTGACTATACTGATCCCGTTGCAAACACGGGCTAGGTTTTGCTGAAAATAAATATTCAGTTGCAATAATTAACATGCTGCCTTTTTACTTAATTCAGCTCACAGCGATCTATTCCCTATGCATTTGCGATTCCAAATTTATTGTTAGATTTCAATTCGTGTACAATTGTGTTCTAATATGCACCCGAGACTGAAGACTTTTTGCATTATTGTTACGTTCTGACTACATCCAAATCATCGTCTAGTTACCCAGTTTTCTATCCATCAGTGGTTTTCCACCGTGCAACCTAATGAATTGTAATTCTAAAACATGCATTGGTATCGCGTACCTTCACCTTCTTCTGTATTCCTAAGCATTCTGAAGTTCCCATCAATTTTGACCTACCTGCCTCCGTTCGTATGCACTGTAATGACCAAGGGTGGGACGTTGGTATAAAACTGCTGACGTCAGTGGCAACCTAATTCCCCCGAGCGATCCATTAGATGTTTTCCTTCTCCGGACCAGTCAGCGCCACATTTCCTTGCCGTTCGTGGCTCTAATCCCAGTTCATAATCCATTTAATAATGTAATTGTATTGTATCTATGTAATAATGTATGTGGGTTCCATTTAATAATGTATTTTAACCGTACATTCTAAATTTCATATATAAATATAGTGTTCTGGACAAGAACAACAATATCAATGGACAATTATCAACATTCTCCTTCACTACAACTTATATGAACGAGTGAGGAGTTCTTCACCACAGCACTGCGGTCCGATGTGTCCTTTGCTTCCCTTGCAACATTCATTCAAGCACCTCGTTCTTCTGTCATCTTCTTAGGGTTCCTGATACGAACGTTTCTTAACCCGCCCCTCCGTTTTTTTGGGTCGCCTCCATCTTCAAGTCCCATCTATTTTATGGTTATTATGACAGTTGACAACTCTCGAGCTATTCCGCTCAGACCACTTGATGCGGTGGGATTTATAAAGCTCGTCCTGTCAAAATACTATCCTCTGTTGGTTCTCCCGTCCCTTCCCCCAATGTCAAAATAATCCTTGCGACAGCACTATCTCCTCAAAAGTGTATTCCTTGCGTTTTGAAACAAATCTGATAGGAGTACGACTTTCCATCATCGCTAGTAACAAAACGCTGGAAAGCACATACTCGTACCAACTTAATATTCTCTACGTTTTCTAAAATGTATAATGGAGGGAAGATAGCCCCAAAAAAGAGATCTACCACACTAAAATTCGGTAAACAACCTGTGGAATTAAAATCCTCTCTCCAAACCAACCTGTGGATGGAAAAAAAAAAAAAAAAAAAACGCACAACCTTCATCGAGTTTCTCGGACTGAGTTTCTCACAGGTCCTGTAATCCATGGATTACTTTTTTTTCTTCTACGGTAATAGTGGGAAAAATCTTGAAAAAGACTTAACGCTTTGCAGCCGCGCTCCGCAGTCGTGTGAGGTTTCACTCACTAAAAACCCACTAACCCTTGTGCTCTTGACCTAATCCACCGCGGAATCACTTGATCAGCCTTAATTCGGAGTGGGGTTGAATATACTCGTAATACACTAGGCCATATATAATATGGTACACGGAGGTGATTCAGAAGTTCAAATGTTGTATCAGTGAACCTAAATACATTCACAAATTCAATACCTAGGTCATTTACATTTATCTCACCGCCCTCATATGTTTTTGAATTACGAGCTAAATTTTATGTTTTGGTGTGTGTTGTGTTTGATTCCATTTCTTCTAAGGTCTCGTTGGTCCTTCAAGGTTCTCTTCTATATACGAATCGACGGGTAATATTTGAAAAATTATAATCAAATCTATAGGAATGACCAACTCAAGGCTGCACTACATTTGAGTGCTAAATGGTATCAATCTGAAATTACAGAAGAGTTGGGGAAACCTGTAGTAGTCAATATCAAAGAAATGTCTTCATTTCGTAAGCTTCCAAGCTTTTGATAGGTCACAATATCACAATCTTATAAAATACCAGATCATAAATAAAATCCTAAAATCCTCGCTAAATAGCGGAAAACGTGCAGAAATAAGGTAAACATCAATGTTTTCGGACCAGTTTCCTAACACTCGGTATTTCCAATTACCATGCCATTTTCAATGTAATCCTGTATAAAATAATCGGCCCCTTCTGTGTTTCAGGTGGTCAGTATACGAGCATACGAACTTTTTTTGAAATTCAAACTGTACTGCCTTGAATATTGTTAGAAACAGTAATAGGTCTACAACAGGTAGGGAAACTTCGTCAGAGTGCTAAAAGTCGAAAATTTATTTCAAGGTCAAGCAGCATGCCTAAACTAGGTTGAGAATGACACACACACCTTAGGGTTGAATTAAGAATGAACTAAATTTTTGTGTATATATCAGAGAACTGAAAATAAAAGTTATCCGCTAACAATGTGGATTTGATTTCATTGTGTACTCTCCTCAAAAATTCGCTAGTAATCTTGATTATTCCCCTACTACACTGTTGAAACATTGATTTCATATCCCGCCATCGGTACAACTTGTATTGATTGGTAATCGAATGCGGTGATAGTGTTCTTCACACCGTCCATGGGACGACACCGCAAGTTAATGCAAGCGCGGTAGGCGTCACAAAAATGTTATGGGTGAGGCGGTTTACAGAAGGTAAGTACCTACCATGGCGGGGGGATCGGATAATTGTTCCTTCCCTTTGCATTAATTTCAGAGTCCGAAGGGGAGAAGCTGAAAAAGAAGAAAGAAATGGAGGTGGAAGTGGAAGAAGTCCTGTTGGGGCAGGAAGAGAGTGGGGCCTTGGAAGAGAGAGCTGGCGGCCTCGGGACCTCCCGAGTCAGTTCATCAGAAGACACCCGCGAGTTGTGGCATTAAGAAAACCCGAAGAGATCCGGGATCAAGGTGAGTCCCAAATACATCGTATTGTATATCATGAGCCGTACATTACATGACATCTTACCGCTCCTCAGTACAGCATGCCTCGTTTTCCGGTAGCCCTCCTTTCCCTCCAGATATTCCTTACTAGCAATTGCTAGGTGTCACGTTGAAGTCATAAGAGTATCTTCTTTAAGACCAATGAAAGGGAAAATAAATTATGGATAACAGTCAACACTTTAAACAACATTTCAATTACAAATGTATATAAGACGCACAATTATGAGGGTTATCTCTTCTTATGGATTATGTTTCTCAGTCCTCTGGATGGGATCGTGTCTGATTATTCCGTCAAAATAAAATCTAGTGGGGCACTCATTGGAGCCTAGCTTCAGAGGAACTTCCTAAAAACCAATTATTGACTATATGGTACTCGTATAACTTGTGAAGAAGGCAATGAGCATCAAGTTACAAAATGTCTTCAGATGTGTACCTAGAATACTTATAACATCCTCAATACTCATGTGAAACGATGATTTTATATGAAGTGGCAAAGCCTTCTCCTTTGTAAATCATGTCAATATCTACTCAACACTGATATGGTCAGAATGTATTCACTCCAGATCATCTGATTTCTGGACGTAACTCAAGATTTGGTAGCTGACGTATTTGTCGGCGCTCGAACCTATCAAAGATTATACGTTGATACCATGCTGCCCTTGATGGTTGGTCAGCTGATAGCACGTTTTCATCATCCATCTTCTACATGCTTGTTGAAAAGTTGGTCCTCTAAAGAACTACATTAGGTACACAATACAATGATGTCGATCTTCTTCTTACCCCACAGGAATAGCTTGATAATTTGACTTTTATACTAATTTACAATTAAATGTAAGATTAATAACTGGTTCACCTCGCCATAGACAAATTAAAAAAAAATAAATAAATTCGAAAATGCGAGAACGGTTAATCGTGCTCCCAACTTGTATTTTATGAAATACAGTTACATTGTATTTAAAACATTGTCCGTAAAACTGTGCCGTGGAAAAAACTAAAATCAACAAAGAGAAAAAATGTCAATGTAGAACGTGAACTTTAGAAAAAATAGATATACGTATGTAAATTATTGCTAATTCATTATATCTTCAATTTCCCAGGCTGATAATACTCGTATAAGATTGTGACTTTTTTGTGGTAGAATAACGTTGCTTATCATGAAAAAACTCCTAACAAGTTTGTACAATGAGGTTCATTCTACACCAAATTACTATAAGTACTTACGTTCATAAATTCGTTCGTTTTAGTGAATTTCCAATGGAAGGGAAGATATTGTTCTCGGTCAAAAATTTTAAAACTCGAATTTCCGAAAAGTTTTTATACCAAAATCCGTTTCAGACCATCCTGAATTCACTGCCGAAAGACACCAAATGTCATAATATGACCATATATATTGAAATATACATATTATGTATATTTCAATATATATGGTGTGAGATATTTTATTTCGAGGTTCGGTCAATGAGAACAATTTTTGGTTCCAACGTTTCGGCCGTTTATTCAGCCATCTTCAGGGAATTCTGTCGTACGGAATCAGGACATGGAGGTGATGCCCGGTTCATGAACAGCGCACAACTGTTGTTAACTGTTAAACGGCCGAAACGTTGGAACCAAAAATTGTTCTCATTGACCGAACCTCGAAATAAAATATCTCACACCATATAGATACTACGGTCGAAAACCGGACGGAAATCCACTACAACTATATTTCAATATATAGGTATTTATATACCTACATATATATTTTCTATGCTATGAATGTTAAATGAAAAAGCCTGACAAGTGACACCTCATTTTAAAGATTTTTCAACTCTCAACACGATGGTGTCGTTAGAATTGCGATATCCCGTTCTCAAACTGGAGAACTTTGAAGGTGAAGAAACGTGGTTGTTATTCGACATGTTCTTCTCGTTTCATCTGCTCTAATCTGATAACGGAATGAGATATCGTAATTCTGACTTCACCATGGTGTTCAGCGTTGTTATAAAACCAGTAAAATGGAGACAGTTTACATAAAACCACTTACCTCTTCGAAAATTCGCTCTTATAGCCATGCTGCATGACTAATTTTTATTCTCTATTTTTTGCCACCATTCTCTCAGTGATAACTCAAGTTGCAAAATGGTTCTAGTTGCTACAATATACATATGCTGTTTTTCGTACAGATAGGCTTAATTCATGAATGGTTTGGTCCCTGCCCTGAATAGGTTTTCCAAATATCTTGCCGACGAACTCCAATCATGTTCCAATAAAACAGAGTATACCCCCGAGTGCATTGACCCTTTTCCCTGCCGTTGCATCTTTCCTAGTCTGGTAATTTGTCGTGGGCTTAAATCTCTCGATGATGAGCATGCAGGGTCGCAGATGCTTATCTACCAAACGTTCTCAGTCCTGACTATTGCGACTATTTGCCCAAGGCTATGACTCAATGCTTGAATGATGATCGATATTTTTCTTAGGGAAAACATCAGAACTCATATTCCTACCCATCAATCCAATTTTCAGTATGTTGGAACAGCACATTACCGTCTTGGTAGTGAGAAAGCCTAAAAAAAGTAAATAATAATAAAAAAGAACCTTTCATATTTTGTGAAAGTGGAGTCCGCTTCGGTGCGGATGCCAACCTATTGACTGGCCATCTCCCATAAGCTTTCACTTTTTTAAACGTCAAGATCCTTTCGGTTCGTTCTACAGAAAGGCTTGAAAAGCATCACCATTCAAGATCCCGTACCGTTATTTTTTCAACTGAAAACTTCATCTCCTCATTATTATTTCCTCTCTTGTACTAAAACCCACTAACAAATTTCGACAACTGAATGTCAATCGAACTGTATTGCGACTATTGATATTAGGAATCAGAGAGCGAGAGCCTTTGTACTACAACGATGCTTTACAAATTTACCTACCTAAAATGGTCTAAATAAATAAATTTTGCTCGTTAAAGTTTTGTTTTTGTCAATGGTTCCGGCAGTTATCAGATGAGAAGGTATTCAAAGTATTCTTATTCATATTTTGTCGACTGAGTGGTGACAAGTCTGTCCGAGTTTTTAAATGATGTAGAAACGTTTGATCAAATTCTCTACATATTAGTATCATTACTCTGTCTATCCGATTCTACCTAGAACACTCGCAAACACCATATAAATTGATGACATCAATATCATCTACAGTGTTAATAGTTGCGAATAATCAAACTCAAGCGATGGGCTGCGAACCTTGAATGGATGGAGGAAAGTATTCTGCAGTAGTCCTTATCCAAAATAGAGCTGTCATCACGTGCGTATCGAGATCGTGATCGAGGTGCTTAACACTTTCATTGCCGTATATGGTGAAGGAGGAAAGTGATATCGGTGGTAGGAAGGATAGATCCTGTAGGTGTTCTGAGTAGTGTCCACGGGTGGAGGTGAGTCATCTACTCTCGCCATCGTAAACCAAGGCAACTCGGGGATATGTTGCAACATTAAGAGATTATGTAGTTTCTTTTCGCCTGAAATTCCTTGTGGGAGGTTTTAAGGCTTTTAAACCCAAACTTTCAATACCTATTGAGTTTCCTATTCAACCATCTCATTTGTAGCTGGGGGAGCTGCTTTGGTCTCATGCAGCTTCGTAGGTTCTCTCCTGAACAAAAGCATTTTTATTATATGGCAAGCAACGAACAGGGCATGGCGGAACTGTAAACATCAACTGCCAGGCCATTTACATTCTTTTTTCGTTTATATGTTCAACAATTTTTACGTGGACATTAACTCCACCCGTTAATGAAGAGAAGAGGATTTCAACATCACTCTGTGTGCAAGCAAAAATGTACGAAGAAATTACGTCGTCATTGCCGTTTGCATTTCATATCTTCCTCAATTAATTCGTATCCATTCGTTTCTCAGTGTTCCAGGCATAACTCCAAACCTATTGAGCCCATTTTGATGACACTTAGAGTTTGGGCCTATTAGAACAATGGACGGTGAAGAGTACTCCAATAATTCCATCAAAATTGGAACACTAGTAGGGTCTGCGCTTGCGCAAATGTAATATCCTGTAAATATCTTTATTTTCGGCAGTGCTTCTGATTCGATTGCGTTCAAATGATCATGTAACTTAGACAATGGTCTAAGGATGAATGATCCTGTGTAAATTACATCCGCTAATTTTTATATTCTATTCCAACATTTTCTCCAGATTTTCTATACATCAACTAGTCGAATAGGTACGTTATGGTGCATGGGAAGCTAAAGGTACCTACAATTTTTTTCTCTTCTTTTTTTCACGCGATTCTTCAAAGTTTTGTGTTTTAATCTGTGACGCCATTTCAATGATAACCCTCCTGCGTAATTTCTTCTTTTTTTCGCTCCGATTCCCCGCGAGATGACTTGGACCCTTTCGTAGAAAACTAGCACACTTATTCGAATCGCAGCGAGTACAATAATTATGTTCCCGATGAGTATGTTTTCTCGTCCCATGAAAATTCTCCATTATACTCAAAAATGGGAATACTTTCACTCAAAAATGGGAATACTTTCACACACATCGATATTTTGCGTGAACTGCCCTTCTATTTTAGTTATGATGGGTCAGTTGTCATCACAACTTTTTCGTAACTGTTGAGCAAGTTTGCATTTCAAGTGCGTAACTGACAGCACTTTTTCTATTATTTGAAACTCCTTCATCATTACGATAAAGCCACATGCATACGAAAGAAGAACTTGTTTAAACGTAATTGGTTTATTATACGAGTACATACACCAGGATTTACGAACATTACGATTTGATGTACATAGGAAACTGCTTTTGACTCGTTTTAACTGGGTGTTTCTACTACTCTTGACCCTCGTCAACGGCAATGGTTCACTTTTCGATCCCAACTTTCCTTAATTCTCGTCCTTTCAATTTCCATCCCTCTACGGTCTGTTCCAATCCATATGAATTTCCACTCCTAATCCACTTCATTCGCTAGACATTTGTTCCATCTATATCCTTTCTCAGTATTATCCCTACTTTAAAAATCCGTTAAAAACCCAGAAACCTTCCCCAATGTTCACTCAACATTTTCCCTAAGTTTCATTCAGATCGGTCAAGTAGTTTTGAAATCCCGGTAATACTCCCCCCTCCCCCTAATCTAACTGCCTTTAACCCCCCCCCCCCCACCCAACTATTGACCCATCCTACCAGTTTAGAAACATTCCTCAATGTCCAATCAACAAATTCCCAAAGTTGCACTCCAACTGGTCAAGTAGTTTTGAATGCCTGTATACCCCCCCCCCCCCGGCCCCCTCCCACTAACATCCTGATTGAAGTATCACTTGAAAGTAGTCGTCGAGCTGAATCCAGAGACTACTTACAATCGGATTTACGTTCAACCGTTCAAAAGTTATAAGCATAAACGTCCTCATAGAAGTAATTATAACACGTTTTTTAGTAGTATTTCATTCATAGCGTTTCAACGGATGAATAGATTTAAACGCGGATTTTTCATAAACCTTCCCAGATAAATTCTGCGTCAAATGGTAACAGCCGCTTTCTACGTTCAGCCGTTCTCAATTGATGATGAGACAAACAGACCGACAAACAGACAGACAGACACGATTTTATTATATAGGTAGTATAGATGATTCGATATTCTACAGAAGACTATGAGAATCGAATACATGTGTCATATTTGCGCATGTGCCGGTGAAACTACCATTGTAGGTTTGTTTACATTTATATGGGCTATTTAGGGCTCCAACTCTCTCCTTCCCTACAACTTTCAGGTCGTGACGACTATTCTTTCGTTATGCAGGGATCGCCAGTTGACTTTGGAGAGCAAACTTATCTTCTTACTAAAAGTCGCACATCTTACTAAAAGGCCTGAGCCACCTTGGCTAACGCTAAAGTAAAATCACCACATAAATTTCACGGTAGAATGGAAAGTTGTACCTATGTAAAGTGACCGTCGAGAAAGTGAAATAAACTTCAATTACCTGGTGGCTTTGGACACTCTCGCTTGGTTAGCCACCTACTGACAAAAGTCGACCATTCGCGCCTCGCGGTACCGTTTTTTCTCCAAACAAAGCCAAACGGGAAAGCTGATTATTCAATGATCGCTAAAATGGTTTCCGAGCCCTTTACAATATCCGGCTCTGAGCTGAAGCCTCGCGATATGAAAATGATTGTCTCTAGACGCGTTTTGAAGCGATACACGATCATCATTAACCGAAATTCCTTAGAATCCAAACGTTGTAGATTCTACATCGTCAAGTCTCGCCACCAGAGATTCTGTGGTTGGATCCCTTTTATTTTTACTTTTAATTTACTTATATTAAACATTGATGAGTAATGCAATTACAGGGAAAGTTTTCCTTTTCCCCCTATCACAATTTATCCTGAAGTATTTGTGTTACGTTTGAGATCTTAAGAATCTCGCAACAAATAGGACACCGGTTCTGACACCACGGCACCAGTTTTCGGTGCTTGAGTGGCACCAAATTTGCCCCATAAAAACCTTATGGTCCAATCCCAAGTGCGACCTTCGCAAGCAAATATCTAATTTCGGTGATGCATCGCTCAACTAGAGGCCTGGTTAGCGCACATAATATTGTCTCATATATTGCCAGACGGACATACACCAATGTTTGTGTTTTCTTCTTTTTCTTAGTGGATTTGGATTCAAGATGGTCTAAAACGGATTTGTGGTTCGTTCCTCTCTCAGTTTGGTGTTGTTGAACGTCTTCCTACTGAATAGAACCTTAAAATGTTGATTCATACCATTCACGATTACAACGACAGAAAAGGTCCTATATTGCCAATGGCCAGCTTGGATGGTTGTAGATCGCCGAGAGAGATTTATTATTGTACATCAAACAACAATTTTTCTATTGGGAATTACAGCCACCAACTAGCGGTATCACATCAAATTAGGAATCAGGGTTTACGGATTTGACTCTTCCGAGGTTATGAGAAAGGCTGGATACTTCAAGTTTTACATGATATTTCTCAAATATGTTACCTGTTCCTAACCAAGTTAGTGTAGATAGACATCATGAATTATTGGAAGGTGTTCAGTGGGGTTAATTACCTACCCACATACTACGTTTGGTGACGCACATACTTGATTTACCCATATAGGTGATGGGAGAGTAGCACTACGATATTATGATGAATCTACTTTTCCATTTCTTCATAATACTCTTTTATTTATATTCATACTATTTATATTCAAACATATTATAATCAAACTACTCTTTCATTTCTTCATAATTCGGCCTACAATTTGCTGTTATCGAGTAGAAATCTTAGTTCATCGATTACAGATCGGGTGCCATTATCGCCAAAATACGCGTTTAGGGCAACTCAATTCCACACTAATGGTAACCTTCTACTCAACCATACGGTCGTTATTACTGGTGCTGGGCTCTGTTCCGCCCTTCTCAAATGCTGACCCCCATTCAGGGTTAGCAAAAAACATGTTTAAAAAAAGAACAGCTTCATTGGTTTTACACAGGTTTTTTGTTTTAAACAAACCACAAAAAATGTTGTTTTATTTCGATAGAACAATACTGGAAAGTTGGTACCTATTACCTATACCTATTACCTACATAATACGTAGGTAATAGGTATAGTTGGGTGACTGTGGAAAGTAACTGACTGACATTTTGCATCTTTTCACGAGAGCGTCTTAATAATAAGCCTCATTCCTTAAAAAAACCGTCTGTTTTTAAAACTAAGTTTAGCTGTTCCTATGGACCTCTAAATATTGATTGTACTTATTAGGTAGGTACTCACTCTTCTATATTTTTAGGACCTTGTCACTTTTTGATAATGTCAAAATATATTATATTGATATTCAATTTGAAATTTGAAGAAGAAAATCCATGGTCATGGCTAAAAGAACAAGTTTTTGAAGAAATGGTATTATGTGAAATGTCTCCATTTTAATGGTTTTGTAACAAATTTTGTCTCTATTTTTTGCCGAGTAATCAGATTATTAGAGCAGATGAAACGTGAAGAACATCTCAAGTAACAACCACGTTTCTTCACCTTCAAAGTTCTCCAGTTTGAGAACGGAATAAGATATCGCAATTCTGACGTCACCATCGTGTTAAGCCACGTTTCTTTATCTTCAAAAACTGCTTTTCCCCTCTAAAACTCCTCAAAACCCCCCTCAGAGTGACCCAATTTTTCGAGTGGCTACGAACTTAGTCTTTCAATTGCCAAGACAGATTTCTTGTGCAAATTGAACTTTTTATCTCAATTCTATCGAGCGTTATCGTGTGGAATGACACATACATAAATATATACATATACCTATTAGATATGGTTTTTGGTGTCTTTTGATAGTGAATTTAGGATGTTTTGGTTTACAATTTTTTTTTTTTTTTTGGAAATTCGAGTTTTAAAGGTTTTGGAATTTTCTTCAAAAATTCTCTAAAAAGAAGTGTACCTATCGTCAAATCGTACTGAGTAGCAATAGGAGAAGAAAAATATCAAAAATATTTGATTAAGTTGAATATTTGCAGTAGGTAATGTACGCTGTGGACAGCCAGTGGACTCTGAACTCGGCCGCTTAGGGTTAGGGTTTTCAAAATAAGCCGATAGCTCAATGTTCAAAAGTGTTAAATTATTTGTCTTAAACATTGCCTACCCTGCCCCTATTACAATTAAATACAACGTTTCAATGAAAATCTGTTGAATAACATCAGAGTGATGAGCATTGACGCAATTATCACGATTAAATTCATTTGGGGCTATCAGTGGTCAATTAGCACTCCGATTTTTGTTAGAAAACTGCAATAAAGGTTTAGATACAGAATATTGTACAGAAGGACCGATAGATAAGCAGAACCAAAGTCTGAAATGTAAAAATATTGTGGAGGGAAAAGTTTTGGTTGAAACCTTTGATTTCTCCTAAGTTTGATAGTCAGGAAGCCAAAAACACCGATTTATAAAAACTGTTAGGGAGTTGAACCGTATGACTCAATTATCACAGGTATTTTTAATACCACTCACTATAGTGAATATGGGACCTCATATATGAATATGTCACAAACCTCTTTGTCGAGTACTTCTCTCAACTATTATTTGCTACAAGCCTATTGCAGGTAAGGCACACATTGTTTAACACTAAATTTTCCTACATCTTATCATTATCGGGCACATTTTCCTCGTGCGTTTGCAATCTGTGTTTAACACTCTCAACGCTGGTCAAAAATGTGTGACTACTCCCCTACTGGCGGTGAAATTTTGAATTGTGAATTGTGTGAGTTGTGAGGAAGACGCTGGCGGGGATGATGTCACAAGGCGCCAAAACACTGGTATCGCTCCGTTACCGGTTCATCGGAGGAGACGATTAGTGACGCAGGGGGTTACCGTAAGGACGAACAACTTCCCATGTGGTCCCCCAACGGCTTCAGATGTGTGTCTGTTTCCCAAGTGCTCATCCTCGGGCTCCGATCATCAAAGTGGGTGAGACGGAGGTGAAAGAGGAACAGTGGGTCAGGACACGCTTCCTCCCAAGACTTTCTCCGCTCGTCTCCAAGGGCAACGGCCCCCGCCCGGTAGGTAGCTCAGCCTCCCGCCAATCTGAGCTTCTCAACTTTTTCTGTTTACAAATTAATTAGGAACTCGCGCTGTGTCTATTTAAAAACATTAGTGTCCCGCCATCATCTGATGTACGACGTAAATGTGTCTATGCCTACACCTCTTGTAGAATCCTACAAACTTGGTTTTAAACGTACATGATTTAGCCGTCATATATGAACAAACTATACATTCACAGGTTGTAAAATAAGCAAATAACGCCCATTATTGAGGGAAAACGGTACAACAGAATTTTCAAAGACACCGAATCCAATTTTAAGCCTGCTCCTATAATGGCTTAAAAGCCTGCTCCTACAATGGCGCCAGCAATCGCGCTGCGGTTTGCTAATATCAGATTTGCTAATATTGGGTCTTGAATTTGCATGTCTTAGGCGTATATAGCATATATTTTCAAGTCAAATTCACCCTTTTACAAATCAAATTCACCCTCTTTGAGCAATGCAATAAGGGGGATATAGGTTCCTAATATTATTACGCCTATTCTGTCGTATTCAATGTATTCAGTTCCTATTCTTTGCCCTTCAACGCATTTCTCGCATGCTCAAAGAGGGTGAATTTGATTTGTAAAGGGTAAAATTGATTTGTAAAAGGTTGAATTTGACTATAAAATGCTATATACTCTAATGAAGTGGGGATACTTTATATACTTGAGAAATTCTCTATGAAATGTCCCTGTTGGCTCTAAAATCAGTGGTGAATATACTGATTCCAATAGATGGGTAACATTCAAGTTGAACCAGTCTTGGTTTATTTACCTATCACTTTCCTATGCAAATTTCTCTTCAGTGTCCCCCATTCCAATGTGCCTAAAGTTCAAATTAGTCTACTCTTACTGTATTCGTAAAATTCATAAACATCCGACAACTGTGGAGGTCGTAAAAATCAACTTGGACTACCCAAAAATGTGATGAAGATTTAAAACTCTGCCCTACGGCCCTCGCCTAGGGGGGCTACGCCCCCCTGGACCCATTTTTCTTTCGTTTAGAGCCTAAATTTCTATAATCATGGAACATGTTTTAGCCACGTTTGGCATAGACAATAGCTTTAGGATGGTTTTTGCCAATTCTGAGAAGGCTAAAACATGTTTCATGTTAAAATCCACAGTAGTGCAGCATGACTATAAGAGCGAATTATCGAAGAAATAACTGGTTTTATGTAAAATCTCACCATTTTACTGGATTTATAACAAATTTTGTCTCCTTTTTTGCCGAGTAACACCTCAGTTCATGGAGTATTCAACACTGAGCACGATGGTCAGAATTTCGATATCTCATTCCTTTATCAAACTAAATTAGATGAACCGTCAAGAACATCTCAAGTAACAACCACGTTTCTTCATCTTCAAAGTGCTCCAGTTTGAGAACGGAATAAGATATCGCAATTCTGTCTTCGCCATCGTGTTCAACGTGAAAAAAAAAACTTCGGGTGTAACTCGTCACAATGTTTCATTTTTGGAATTTATGGGTAATTTCCCCCCTAAAACTCCCTAAAACCCCCCTTAGGGTCGTCCGATTCTGCCTATCTACGAATTTAGCCTTTTGACAGCCAAGACAGATTCTTTGTGCGAATGTTAACTTTTTATCTCAATTCTATCGAGAGTTATCGCCTGGAATGACCCATACATAATATGTACCTACATATTATGTATAATTTTGCGAAAAAGTTTCATAGCAAAATCCATTTCAGACCATCCTGAATTCACTGCCGAACGATACCAAAAATATGTGTAATGATTACCTAATATTATTATGTACAGATTATACATATTTTTGGTATCGTTCGGCAGTGAATTCAGGATGGTCAGAAATGGATTTTGCTATGAAACTTTTTCGCAAAATTCGAGTTTTCAAATTTTTGGGCCGAGAACAATAGCTCCCTTTTTTCGAAAATTCGCTTAAAGTGGTTTTAGTATATGTTCAATGAAAATATGCCGCTAGGATCCAAACTCCTTGGTGCGTGATAATAGCCATGTATACTTACTTCTTATTTGAAAAACAGATACTTTGAAAATTAATCAGTAACTATAAACCGTGAGTTCTTCATGAAGTTCATTATATACTATATATTATGTTGGTGATTACACCGAACTAACCGCTTCATCATCGACCAAATTGTTAAATCATCCCGATGGTGAATTTAATTAATGAGATCAGTGTAAGATTAGATTAAACTCAGCTCTGAAAGCCTTTGGTGTCGTGGAGGCTCGTGAAAAAAAAAAACTTAGAAATACCGCCACAACATGAATGTATATTTTTTAAAGAAGTGGTCGGGACGCAGCTATTAACCCCTCGTACTAATACAACCCCGTCCTCACTTCACCTGGGTCTGTTTGTCTGAATAATTCGTACGTCTTTGAACGGTGAGAGTGTTTCGGGTCTGACTAGCTGATTTTAATCAAATCCTACCGCTGCATTTTAATAAAATCAATCGCTCATGATACGAGTATTATCAACCTGAGGAAGAGTATCGTACAGCCTACAGTTTGTTCTGGTTTAGCGAATCCCCCAAAAACAACTCCGTTGTAAAAACTGGCCCGCCAAAAAACCTCCTCAGCCGCAAAAAGGAATGATATCCATTTTGCCCGCCAGCCACATATATAGGATGCTCGTTGCTTCGCACCTCGCTGTTGAGTGTGCATATAGAAACCAGATCCTCCTACCCCTAACCACCACCACCTATGTTTTCATGTTCCCTGTCTTCTTCCCACAACCCCCTTTTCACCCTCCTCTGTTTCCTCTGTTGCACCTGCAGGGAGCTTTTTGCCAGATGAACACATTATTCTTCCTAGGTAGATGTGTAACACAATTGTGAATTTACAAGATTTTCTCAATAAAATTCACTATTGTGTTACACATTATTCTTACTAGGTTGATGTGTAACACGATAGTGAATTTACAGGATTCACTCAATAAAATGGCTCAATATTGCCAATACTACCTGTCTTATCTAATTCTCAGAAGCCTTGCAAAAAGCTCCCGCCAACAGCATTGAAAGAAGCGAAAAGTTCCCTGCCGGTGCAAGAGGAAACAGAGGAAGGGCGAAAGGGGGGTTGTGGGAAGAAGACAGGGAACAGGAAAACATTGTTGGTGGTGGTTAGCGTTAGTAGGATCGGGTTTCTATATGCACATTCAACTGGGAGGTGCGAAGCACCGAGCATCTCATATACGTGGCTATCGGGCAAAATGGATATCACTCCTTTTTGCGGCTGAGCAGGTTTTTTGGCGGGCCAGTTTTTACAACGGAGTTGTTTTTTGGGGGATATCACATCTTTTTGCATTGGTTCAGTGATACTTTCTTAACATGATGGTGGTTCAATACGACAATGGTTCAAAAAACAAAACAAAAATTGGTATTTAAAAAAAATTGAATTTGAAAAAAAAAAATCTTTTTTCTTTGAAAATTTGTTCCCTTGGGAATTATGCGGAGAAAGTTTGCAGAACGTAAAACCCACAATGTTTGACTAAAAATCACGAATAACGCGAGAACCTTTGGGAAAAGTGACAAAGTGTGTTACACTCATTCGAAAGCCCATTTCCTATCGATCCAGCCGCTACTCTACGACAATTTTTCTGACCACCGTTCAACAATGTTTTTGGAAATATGTAGATGTGGAATTTATTCACGTATTTTTGGCTGTAGATCAGCCAAATCCATTGAGATTTAGTTAAAAATCATTGAGTATATACTAGACATCCTAACGGACATTTTAGGACCAACGGCACCACTTTTGATTACTTTTTAAGGCAGATATCGTTGAAAATAGGACTTAAAACCATAACTTAAAAGTTCCGTAAGCTGAATAAAACTAAATAAGAAAATCTGAAATAGCTCTAATTTTGAAGAACTTATGAACATTTGAAATTCTTAAAAGTTGCTCTTTCCTCCCTAATTGTGGGTGGATGGGGAATGATGGGAAGGGGACAAAATGTACAAAAGGCACTCTCTTGGACCATAACAAACGTGCGTGCAAAATTTGAGCTCGATCCGTTTTGTCTGCTGGGCTGTAGCCCTGTCAATGAACAACAACAAACGAGAAGAACACGAAAAAAAGTGAAAATTATGGTCCTGAGAGTTGAAATTTGGTTTACGTCCTCACGTGCACCTGGAGGGTTGATGTACGAAATACGAAAAATCAACTCCCGAGACACCCAGGGGGCCGAGCTACGGGGAAGGGGCGTGAAAACTCAATGTTCCGTCGCGTAGTCTCTCAGTCGATTCGGTTTTCTTGCCGGGCGGGACGCTCCCGCGTATAACATGCAACCGAAGTAATCGTGTCCGGTTTATACGAGAAAGATGAATAATTCGATGAGTGACACTCAGATGTGTCCGAAACAGAGTCGATGGACATAAGTTCTTGTAGGCTGTGGTGCCCTCGTTGCTGTCTGCAAGATGTTTCATGAGTCAAGACAAAGAACGGAGTTCTCCGAGAAAGGGTTCGCAGGTGTCCATGTTGGTGGTATGCGCAAGGCGTCTGGCACGACGGATATAGCAAGTCCCTCTGTGTTGGGACTGGCCTGTGTAACGCAGTTTCGTGTAGTGTAAGTCGCCAAACAGTACGTTCAAAACCAAATCTGAGTGTTATAACAACCTCTTTTACTGGGAGCTGCTTCACCACCCTCACACTTGAGTGTCTCGTGCAATTAATGTGGGAACTCATTTATTGCACTGCGCTGATTCGCTCGAATCCGCGTGGAGTGAACCGCGTATGGTTTCTTTCGTACGGAACTCAGTTCTATTTCTCACGAACGGTACTTCACATTCTCCCTACATTTTAATTATGCATAGAAGGCACGAGGCATTTGCTTCATTAAAATTCGTTCGGTCTTCAATATTTGCCAGTAGTTTTCAGTTCACTGGTTCAAACGTCCTGCCACACACAATAACAAAAATCGTGCCACTTCCGATCCGCTCAGACACATAAGGAAGTCCGCGTAATACGTGATTCGAGTTACCTATTTCGAACTCATATAGTGTTCCTGATACCACTAAATACGCCATTTAGTGTAAAATACTACTCGACAATTAATTACAGATATTATTAGACGAACGCCTACCCATTCACTCCAAGATTGTGACCATGCAGGGCGATGACTAGGGGTTCCCCTCTTTGTGCGAGACGGCTAGTGCCACAGTTAGTATTGTGTCAGATGTTCACTCGCTTAACGTGTTGAATAAGTACGAGTTAGTAACAAGGCTTAGGTGGGTAACGTCATACTACATCGTACTATTTGGCCCCCCTCGAGAAAATATGTCACTTTGACTGTCTTCTTCTAGTTACTCACAAGCTTGGCGCTCGAAAACAACGACGCCAGATCTTAAAGGCGTCCTCCTCGTTCCGCTTGAGCAGCTCTCCGTTCTTCCAGTAAAACAATGCAGTCCCCACTGAGTCACAATCAAAACAGAGGTCACAGTCACAACAACGGCGTAGATGACTCCCTCCCACACGCCTGCATCCAACATTAACATTCCTTACCTTTCTCGTTTCTTTGTTATTTCTCGTTCTGCACCTCACAATTTCCCCAATCCCATCATTTTCACGACCCATTACTTCAGTTTTCTTTATAATAATTGTTACTACAATTTAAATGAATAATTCAATTATTGAAGTTAACCATGAAGTTGAACTCAAAATCAATCCTCTAGATTGATCTTGAATCGGGCCTTTGGAAATTTCAAATATGGGAGGATTACACGGGTGGTCAAACGGTATAAAAAGAAATATAAGATAGAGTTTGATGCGGGATAGTGAAGTTTACAAATATGAATATTCAATCTAAAGCTTTGTAAATAACCAAAATTACTGTCGTGTTGGAGGTTGGTGAGGTCAAATGACCTCTGTGACGAAGAGCTAGGAGAGTGGAGCTTGAAATCCTCATAATTTGTAGACATCCAGGTCAAGTATTGGCCAGTATTCAGTGGTGCAGTAGAAGTAATGTTGAAGCCGTTCGTTCTGCTCGAACTAAAGAGGCTTTTCTTCTCAAAATGCAAGCATCTGAACTCGTTAGCGGCCTCTAGGAGATTCATCGTTTAGGTTTCGTCTGCTGCGCATGGTTGGCGGTGCCGCACTCGGGGTATCCAGAATCCGCTATGCAGTTTCATTGACCTCAGGGCTTTCTTCGGAACGCTCGGTACCACAGCACAATCTATTGCTTAGCAATCAGATCGGTTAAGACAAGAACCATTTGGAGCAATCTTGTTTGCATGTACAGAATGAAACAACTAACTATCGATCAACTACACAGGCTTGTGAGCATAATCGAAAACATTTTTATTAGCCTAAGAAAATATTTTAAACATTTTATCCCCTCCTACGTAATGCGAAGTGGCATGAAGGTTTGAAGTAAAAACTTTACCATGCTCCGTCGTAGCCTCGGCAATTTCATATCATTCCAGTAGGTTCGTACAAGACGAAACCTTTTCAGACTAGGGTTGCCCCAAATACATGATTGAACTGCTCAACGGAAGGTCAAATTGGAAGGTTAATTTGGAATTCACGCATAGAATAGGTACTCCACAACCTCCTGACGTCACTAAATGAGAAATCACTACTTGAATCCAGGAAATCGTTCTGGTTCATGGAACAATGCGACTATCACTTATATCAATTGAACTTTCATCTGATAGAACTGTTGACTTTTGGGTGTCCGCTTCAGCGCTGTGAAGCCTACAGTAAGATTGGAACCATTCAAATATTTTGGAACAAAGTACCGGAACGTTACCAAGGTACGTTCACAATGAGGACGACCACCGAGGCCTTGGAATGGAAATGGTTTGTGCCAATGCACCCCAATTAGCTACACCCTGCCATCAAAGGCATACAGAGTCATATCAACAAAGAAGCCGTCTTTCTACTTGAGAGAAGACTATGAAAGAAAGCCTCATGACATTCGCACCCTCATGAGCAAACCTGTATCATCATCATCATGTATTAACCCATATTGTGACATTTATGTATATTGTGATGATCATAATATGCGATATTTTCTGTAACACAAGACAATATTGGTACCTAGTATTCTGATATAATACACATTATGTAACACGTACCTACACATATTCGGTATATCGTATATCGACAGTAACAATGCAAAACCGCGTACTCGTATGTTGAAGGTTTTTGCATTTAAACTTATATATATTGTACGATGTATTTCAGGGAAAAACTCACTTATGATGTATCAACTAATTAAATTGTGATGTTCCATTGATTTTCATTTGTAAATCTCCACATTTTCTGTTTATCCTCAAAATATGCTAGAGATTTGGTTATTGCTAGAGATTGAAAGAAGTTAGTTTGTTTTAATACACATACCAGATGTAGTGTCAGAATGTGACTCTTAAAGTTGTTATAAATAGTTTGTTCATTGTCTAGCAACGTGTTGGTACATCTAGTAATTCCCAATTTACGTTTATCATTCGACGTTGTTGAATAAGGACCTCGTGTTTTCTTATTACAACATATAGTAAAACAGTTGATCAGCCATTGAGATTGTTTCATAATTTCTTATTTTCCTGTGTGTTATAGGTGTGAAATCACCAAACCACCATATTATAGAGGTATTACAAACAGCAGAATGCGGATTTCTACCGTGTTCGAACTACTCCTAATATTCCTCTTTATCGCATTTGCGGCGTCCCGCAGTGTTGGTGAGTTTACTATTTTTATTACTATCACTATTACTTTATAACACCTCAAACGCAACCCAAATTGCTATTTCATCATATCTAATGTATGTTGACCTTTGGCTTGTCTATTAATTACGTTAACATGAGCAATATTTGGTCTGTCTCTGTTTTACCAGCCCCGTTGGGACCCTTTCTGCTTGCGTAAACCTGGATCCTTGGTCACCTAAACATGATGAACAGTTAGGCCTTCAGGGGTTGTCAATGATTCCATATTACTTTTTCAAACCCAATCCTGTTAGCCCAGTTCAAATCCTAATATGGAATCTTTCATACACAAATCGATATCGGTTGCCCGATACGGCTCAGATCTGGAAGATATTTACATATTTTAACAAGTTGGAGTTGTATAGTTCCACATCGTATCAGGGCGGTGAAAAGTTATGTAACTGCGTCTTTTCTAGAATATTCTTTAATGGATCAGGTGACGCAAAAACACTTTTATTTACAACGTGCGTTCCGACTCAATTTTGGTTTATTATGTTAGATAATGAATTGTGAAATTGTGTCGGAACCACAATTATCCCTCTCAAAATTATGTAGAATCAGATCTGAACGTTGAATAAGCAACGCTAAAAATCTTTCCACAACGGTTCATTATCCTTATTACCTTCATTATCTTATACTTAAGAAAGTCGAACTGAATAGAGTTTATTTCAGAAAATATTTTAGGACCAGCCGTTCGTTCACAATAAGGGGTCAAACGTAGAACTGCGACAAAATCATCAACATCAGCGTGAATCGAACAGTGGCACATTGGGTCAATTTTCATACTGGGGGATGAGGTGTTTGAATGTGTTTTCGAATTTCTTGTTCAGAGATATTTGGTAGTAGGTACCTACTTCTTGTTCTAAATTATTGCTGACATAGGTACGCCCAAATAAAAACTCCAGAATTATATTAATTTTAAATAATTTATTACTTGGATGTAAATAAATTATGGACCATCACTGGGCTGCCCCCCCCCCCCCTCAATTCATTCGGACATGACCACCTGGTCACCTATTCTAACAATATTTTAGCGCATTGCTTCAGTTGTTTCATATAATTTACAGACCCACAAGGATATTGTAACAGTGATCTAGACAGAACAGTGATCTAGACAGGAGAGCGATCTATACAAAAAGTGATAAACCTTTGTGGATTACATAGTAATGGAAACAGCCGAGATCATATAATGGGAAATATTCCAGAAAATGACTCATTCAAAAATATTTAATCAAACTGGTGTTTAGGTAGCACATCGTCGATTCTTATGATAATCACGGGGTTTGGGATCTCGGCCAAATTAATTGTAATTATTATTTTTATCATTATAATGTTTTTTCCCCAGATAAGAAACACCACCACCATCACCACTTCAAGCACCATGAACTTTCCAAATCACGGCAAGCGACCAACACCAAGCCGGGCAGCTCAACACCGAACCGCTACTGCCAGTGCACCAGCCTTCAGTGCAATTGTTGCCGTGACTTTTCCCTCCCCGTTGTTTCTCTCAAAGGACCAGGTAAATAAGAGTTGAATCAAATCTTACTTTGAGAATACAATTAATGAGGATACAAATTCATAGAACAAATATAGAAAAATGGGTCCCTTCACTTTTTTTTCTTTTTTTTCTTGAAACCAATACTTTTTTTGAAACCTTTTTTTTTTTACCAATACTCCATTTATCTGAACCATTCATCGTAATATTTTCTCTTCCTTTCCTTTTTCTTCCTTTCCTCTTCCACGTATAGTGAAATCTCGGTTGAAACACAGTAGGCTCCGTTCGAAACACAAAATTTAGTTGGCAGCGAATTTAGAAGAGTTGAAGAGTTTAGAAGAGTTGATTGTAAAACTAAAAAATAGGTCAATGAAAGAAAGCGCAACAAGAAGAGACTTGAGGTACCTACACGCGTATATGTCGTACATGTTGAACCTACTAGTGGTTATGTAACTAGTAACACCTCGTTTGAAATCGAAAAAATAGATCGCTGAATTTACACAACATAGGTAGGTACTCACTAAAGATTGAAACAGAAAATGGAACTAGACATGTCTACCGGAAGGGATTCAAATTTGCGAATAAGCGAAAGAATACGAGAAATTAGAAATCTTCATTGTGATATGAGCGAATACTCACTGCTCAAGAGATCATTTAGATCTAGTTACATCAATCCGAGGAACGCTGTGGGTTTATATAATTTCGTACAGATATCAAACAATTATTATTAAATCAAAGTATTTTATGCTGATTGAGTGGATGAAAGTTCCCCGAAAGCATCCGGCTCTGGATAGCTGACAGGTCACGTGTGTTATCGACATCCGCTCAAGTGATGATAGCCAGTCTGATGACGCGCTCAAGTGAGAAGGAAGACGCTGGTGATGCAGTTCTTATCCCAGTGTTAGGTGTTAATAGCGAGTGTCGCTCATGTTGACTAAAACACTCAATTCCATAAACAATACACTCTCACACTTCATTTTGAATATGATTGAAAAGAGTGCAAATTATAACATGTAATTTCCTTGTTTCAAGTACTTACCTTTTCTTGCGATGAGATTTGACTCCATATTTTTTCATACATTCACTGGAAGAAGTGAGTTCAAAAATAAACCAACAACAGCTGGCTGAGCTACCACAAAATAGTATGACAGTTGTAGATAAAAATATTTTCTGAATAGATACTCTCTCTTCATAGGCATAAAAACTCCAACAGGCATTTTTCCGAGAATAACTACACAGTACGGAGAAATTTGAATGTGCATCTTCACATGCATCTTCGTATCGTTTGACTATTTTGCCGTCTTGCTAGAGGCCCGTCAACACCGATTGAAAGCTAGTGAGTTTCAAGGATGCTTGGGCTTTTAATTGAATGGTTCGATTATAGTGACGAGTGGAGACCCGACCCTGCTCACGCGAGAACTTAAAATCAGGCGGTGAAAGTGGATTCTACATCCTGTAGGAATAGCGGTTGGGCCCAGAGCTTGTCACCGAATAATAAAGATAAGGTCGATATACTTGCAGAAGTGAACCAACACTCTAGATTGGAACTTCGCACCATCATTCTCCCCATTTCATCAGCTCATTACACACGAGTTTATTTACTATAAACGGTATATGTTAATGTCCGTAGCGACCTACTTCACTAATATCGCGGTAAATATGGTAACACATCGAGCCATGAATGTATAAAATTATCACGACTGAACCAACAAGATAAAAATACCGTTGGAGAGTTGTGATCAAAATACCGTTGGAGAGTTGTGATCAAAATGGAATCACTTGGATTCTATGTACCTAGGTCCTTAAGCCTCATGAAAGCTCGAAGAAGCTGATCAATAAATAGCTCAATAAGGGTTTTTTTCACGTGGAGGGTAGGGGACAAACCAAATATTGGAGAAATACCTAAAACTGTCACAAATAGGTAATTCCACTCTGGAATTTTTCCGTCGGCCTCTTCCAACAAGAATATTTTATTCAAAATACTTTCCACGGGCATCCAGTAGATAACAAAATCCAAATGATTTTATACTTTTCTTTTCTTCAGTGGAGGTTAGCTTTTGATAGGCATCACCATTGTCGTTAAATAAACTCAGCAAGTATCTAATAAAGGACTACCATTAAACCAAGTACCCATAAGTTGAAGCACTCCTGATTATGATTTGAATACCCCACACTCTCCGTTGCATCGATTATGATTTATCAAGGATGTTCAACTTCAGTTACTTGGACGTATAAATCATAACAATCTTGTTTACAGGTTGCGCAAACTTGCAGTACATGAATGGGGACTCCATGCGCCTCACAATGAGCTTTGGGGATCGCGTCCTCAGAAACATCACTCTCAGCGGTAAGTTCCAATGATAACAGTCGATCAAATAATTAAAATTTAATAATTGTTAATTGTACATTATGACCTGAAAGATCAATAAAGAGGTTTTATTAAATTCAAAAACTTGACGAAGAGCGTAGTTTATCCAGATACTAAACATACCTATTGATTAAACCACATTTTATAGAAATTGGCGAACGTGTGGGCAACTCAACTAGAACTTAATAATCTTCAAATTCTTGTAGGCTCTTTCAACTCGAAAAATGCAGAGTATACATTTTAACGGTGTTCTGTATTTCTCTCAGACCTTGAGATATTTTTTTCGTGAGTCCAAGGCCATTGAGGATATTCAACTTGAACATGACGACGTATCTAACCTAACAAACGCCTCCAAAACTATCTTGAAAACAAAATAAACCTAGGTATTACAACAGTGATTGTATGTTGTATTCTGGTGAATTGAGAATTTTCATTTACCCATTTTATATTTTGTTACAGTCCACTTTTGAAAACCTAATGGAATAAATAAATCTACATTGTGTATTATAACGAGCAATGACCAATGATCATCAATGCTTTAGTTAGTACAGGAAGTATAGCGCAGGCTCCCCTTCTCAATGTTCACGTAGGCTCAATTGCAGATGAGTAGGTTCCTACAGGATTTGGTACGTGAGGGCATGAAGGACAGTCCACTCCTGTAATTCTATGGTGGTTTGCTGGATCTGCTAACTACACATGTCAGGTTTTAAACAGCGATTAGCAGAATCGGAAATTTCCAAAACGTGACGGTGTTGATGTATTCAGCTGGTAGCAATCGTTAGGCAAAGAATCAACAACCTCCGTACCTCTAGACAAGGAATCCATCACTAACTACAGTAAATACTACAGTAAATACTACTTATGACCAATAACGACAAAATGTCTGTAAGGACAAGGTGGAAAGGGGTGCATATGGTTTGTCAAAAGATCGGAAAGCGACTTTGATGTGAATCTACGTTCTATTGGTTCGTTGGGGAAACAGACCCGTCTCCTTCATTACTTCGTCTGTCGTCGTTTGAATACCTAATAACTGTTATAGGATTCTGAAACAATATCGATGATGCTCCCCCACATTTGTATAGAGTCGGTGGTGACAGTTGCTGCGGTGCCAGGATATTGTTATGCCCTCGCAAATTCAAATACTATTTCGAAGATTATAATATCGCATTCATTTCCAAATGAACCAGCAACAAATATGTGAACCGCATTTTACTATATGTTTTTTTTTCTTTTTCTCGTATTTCAGGCAAGAAGCCTCGACCAGTGTGTATGGGTCTCCCTGGTGCTGAGACCAAGTTCTGCGGGCGGATATACGGAATCCAAAGAGTGGGAGACCAATTCAAAGCTTGCTTAGCCCTCGAGATGAGGTCTTTAGACGAAATTGAAGCTGCCCTGCGAGTCTCATGTTTCAAGTTCGGCCCTGATGGTGTTAAGGTGAGTTTCAGTGGCTCCGTTTTCCAACATAGATTCTTACGTATCAATGCCGGTGTTGCCGGACATTTTATACTTATTAGACTCAAGCTAAACGTCTAGAGCTAAGCGTCTGAAGGATCATTGAAAATTGCCACTTATTATAGTCTGGGGTATAGTAGTTTAATAAAAAAGGGCATGCTGAAGCAACATAATGGATTTGTTGATGAAGAAAGCCTAACAAATAGTTGGTTGGTCCCACAAGGAATAGGAGACACGTTTCATATATTGACACGTTATTCAATATAGTGTGACTAAATCAATAAATTGAATCAAGATCAATAAATTAATTATCGAATTGTTTAAACTATTTAAACTACCTATTGTTTAATCTATTTTTTCACCCTAAACTAGTGGATTCGATGACAAATTTAAGCGAGTATTGACTCAAAGTTGGCTAAAATCTACTTTAATATTGAGAAACATTTTTATTCGCACCCAATTAAAACAAGCGAAAAAAGAATAAATGTGACACCCAAATCCATATCCAAAATTCTATTTTGACACCTTTGGATTTGCAATTTTGTAAAACAACCTCTTGCCCGCGTTTCAAAAAAAAAAAAAAAAAAAAAAAAAAAAACCTCGCTGGGGTCAATGTTTTCTTAACATTAAGTCAAATCTTCAATTTTATTGATCTAATCACTGGTCACTCAATAGATCACTATTCAGTAGATTAGAACTCATTAAACGATAGAACTGTCATTCTTGTCGTGGTTCCATCCAATATCGAAAGTCCAAAATCGAAATTCTAATCAAATCCGTGGAATTTCATTGCGCTTGAAACAATAATAGAGTAATAATAATTTCTTCGATTAAATTGTATTCTCATATTAATATAATCACAACTGATCTTGGTAATCTAAATTAATTATATACGTCCAGCTGTGAAAGTGAAAGTATGAAAGATACCTGTTCAGGATCGGCCACTCAAATGAGTGAAAGACGGTTCATTACTATTTAGAGATAAAGTTGGGCGGCAATCCATTTTTCCCAGCCTCCTAATTGTATCCTTATGTCCCCGACCATAATATTAAGTAGGTACACGGAATGTCCGGTTATAGATGTGGTATTAACCAGGTATGTACTATTCTTATGGATTTCAGCTGGAACCAGGCAGGCCTGTGCCAGGCACTGACGACTACGATGACGACGACGACTACGGTTTCGATGAAGATGATGATGACGATGATGACGATTTCTTGGCCGACGATGACGAAGATGATGAGGAGAATGACGTCGACTCAGGTGACTACACCGGGTTTAGCGCTTTGGGCGATGAATTCCTCGACGGTTTCTTCGGATCTGGCCCGTCTAAAAAGAAGAAGAAAACCGTTACCACATCTGCTCCTCCTGTTATTGTTACTAAGAAACCATTCATTCCTAGCGTTACAACAACAAAGGCACAGGTGGCTCACAGTACTACGGTGAGCCCTGCACTATCTCAGAGCACGACTCTTGGGAAGTTAGAAAATGGAAGCATGTCTACAATAATGGAAGAAGTGAATGACACTACTACAGCCTCACCTGTGATGGTGACTTCTACTGAATTCTCAGTCAAAGTGGTGCAAGATGGCAATACGGTAGAGGAAACTACCAACAACAATATTCTTGCCCAAGGGATGAATGATACTACTCCTCAGAATGTTAAATCTCAGGATATCAAGGCTGATAAGATGAACCCTACAACCCAATCCCCTAAATTGACAATTGACACGCAAGACGAAGATGAGGATGAAGAGGGGGACGAGGAAGCGCAGGATGAGGAAGAGCAGGCTGATGAAGAAGAGGATGAAGAAGGATCAAGTGATGGCGGTCTAATTGAAAGTCCCGTAGAAAAAGAGGTGCCGCTTCAGTCTAAAGATGACGACGAGAACATACTAGATGGTATCCTGGGAAGTGATGACGACGATGAAGACGAAGATGATGACAATCACAACAAGGAGGACGAAGATGATGACGATGAAGATGAGGATGAATTTAGGCAATTCAGGAGTCACGTACCTCGAGGGCCGTACCATCCTATGACCGTTGAAGACCAGGAAAGACAATTCCCTGGGCTCTCAGCCCTCATCAAGCCGTCCGTGCCGTTCATGAGCCTACAAGAGCAGGAAAGGCGATTCCCAGGCTTGTCAGCTCTCATTCGACCACCCCCAGTCATGTCAATGCAGCCCGAGATCGCTTTCGACTTCCCTGCCGTGAGAAGTGCAAGGACCCACCGAAGAATGAGACTGCCGCCCGTTTGAACATCTCTGACCCTCGGTACCAAGTACTCGTACAAAACTTACAAGACTTCGGCTTCCTACGTGTTATAAGAATTATTTTCATTCGAACAAAGGCTTCACAATTATCAACGTAGCAGCATTTCAACACTAGAAATCTCTATTTCTGCCAAAACTAGTGTCAATAGTCCAGCTATGGACATGCTCATTAAATCCGTCGTTCTTAAGCAGGACATTTCTTGTGAAGCTTCCTCTCAATATCAAAACCATAAATATACGCTTGGTTAAACAGCAAAACGTTGACACTCACATCAACAAGATTGATAGCAGAAGCGTTTTTCTTCTAACATAGCATCTCATGGCAAAGGCCAATCCAAGTTGACATGAGGGGCATCTTTAAAAACAGTCATTTTTTGTAATGTTCCCTAATAGTTTTTGTGTATTTATTTAATTTATTGATTGATTATATTTAATGTAGATATGTCTTTGTAAAAATGCCTTTTTTACTGGTGTAGTATAGTTTCATAATTTATTGTATGAATATTTATTATTTCGAAATGTGACGAGTTTTTTTAATATCCTTTACGTCATTCTTGAACTTGGAACGATCTTCACAAATGCAAATGGCAATATGGGGCAAAAATAATTTGATCGGTTCGCTCAGTAGGTATAATTCGTATAAATTGTATCGCGCCTACACTAACATTATCTCCTAACACTTCATTTAGTTTACAATTACATTATCAAAACATTTTCCCACGTTTCCATATTTTTGGCCGCCATGCCATTAAAAGCTAGGTACACGCCAAATTCTGAGGTTCCTGTGAGTAATATGTATGTAGGTGCTACTCTGAAAATGTCGAGCCTCTAGTCACTGGAATCCCCCTGGAATTAATTTACGGATATCGGGCTTGCCTCATATTTCGTCTCGCAAAATTCACGTTACAAACAATTTGAAGCCCTTGCAATGAAATCACTTTTTGAAAATTCTCCGATACCATGGATCCATTGATGGTTTACTCCATTGATGTAAATGGATGTCTCCGCTACAAAAAGAAAATGGCCGTCATAAACAACAATCATTTGGAAGCAATTAGTGCATTGAGGAGCGTCAATTGGTGCACTGGATAAAGATGAACCGCTTATCGAATAGCATAACATGGGTACGGGATTGAAGACAGAAAAATCGCATGTACGAGTATCTTCCAAAAAAGAAATCTGTATGCACTGACAAAATATCCCAGTTTAATTCAGCTCGAGTTAAAATACTGTACATTATACACAAAGGAAGAATCGCTTCGGTGTTCAATTTCGAATTTGGATAATCTGATTTTGACTTTTGCCAAAACGTCAATTTTTACTAAAGTAAAGATTAGGTCGAAAACTAGTAGGTCGAAAACTTACTATGGTCAGTAAGACACAGTAGTATCCATTGATTATTTGACTTGGCTAGAAGTTTTGCGTATGTATAAGCCCCTTTCTGAACTAAACTCTACTGTGGGAGAACAGAAAGAAACAGTTAACGGACCCAGATGTTAATAGACCATTTTTCCTCATTTAAAAAAAAAAAAAAAAAATCATAATGTAACATTTAACTGCCCACAAGACCTTCAAGTTATTGAAATAATTAATCATTGTATAACATCACCAATTTTCAATATGACATTAGAAATATTCATGTTGAACTAGCATCACAACTGGCAGAACTTTCCGTGTACGTACTATTCGTCGTTCGTTCAAAATGAGGGCTCAAAGATTGGCTGAGCACAACGAAATCCATAGAGATTTATGTCAAAATACGGTTTCTGGCACCAGATCAACACCAGAGGTGTAATAAACAATTAGACGGGATTCTGACAACAACAAAGCAACCATGTGACCTGAGCAGCGCACACAAGATTTTTTCACACTGCAGACATGTTTTTTCATTACGACCACCCAATTTAATGGGCTGGCCCACCTTGTAAACTGAATACGGGTTAGGAAATTTGATTGATGTAATTCAAATTAGAAGATGTGAAAGAAATTAAAAGGAAAGTTGGCTTGAAAGATTGGAGTTGAAATTTAATTTATGCTGGAAATAATAAACCAAAATCCTCTTCTTGAATGAGTGGAATATCGATCGTGTTCAATCTCCACAACTTCAGATATTTGGCGGAATGTCAACAGTAAAACCAAAGCAAACAAAACGTTATCAATGATAACTCCATCATTCACCTTCTTGGTGAGTGCCCAGAAATCGGACGCCCTGATCATTCTTTGATTTTGGTTTATTATTTTCAATAATGAAACATTGGATTCGGCCAGGACAAAAATATATACTTACCTCAATTTTCAAAACTCGGAGATTTTGAACAAAATAGTATAGTTTTTTAACCAAATTTGAATCGATTTTAGTTCAGAGAATTTTCTAAGAACATCCACAACGTTGTGCGGCATGTCGTTCGTTCACAATGAGAGCTCAAAGGCAGAACAGAGGTAAGATCGCCAACATGAGCGTGAACGATGGAACTTCTGGCCAATTTTCTTACTCAGGTCTACCAGGAACAGCTGAATCAAACTACACATATCGAGTCACTAGTTCTTTGATACTTTATGTGTCTTTGGAAAGGAGGTAATTTCGATTATTAGTAAGTACGCTTAAACACCCATGAGTGTTATGAATTTATGAAGAAATTATAATTATTTCATTCGTAATGTATATAAATAAATCATTATTAGGTTATTAACATGCACCCCGCCCTTCCCACTAACATCCTGATTGAAGTACCACTTGAAAGTACTCGTCGAGCTGAATCCATTTCAATCGGATTTACGTTCAACCGTTCAAAAGTTATCCTCATAGAAGTGATTATAACACGTTTTTTAGTAGTATTTCATTCATAGCGTTTCAACGCGAATTTTTCATAAACCTTCCCAGATAAATTCTGCGTCAAATGGTACCGGCCGCAACTTTCTACGTTCAGCCGTTCTCAGTTGATGATGAGACAAACAGACAGACAGCCACGATTTTATTATATAGTATAGATATAGATAGATTATAATGATTTAATTCGTAATATATATAAATACATCATTATTAGGTTGGGCCGTTGTTGGAAAACTGTGGAGGGACCATTACTGAGCTAGTTATCTCGAACGACCACAGATATTTCAGCTCATTGGTCTAATTTTTCCGAATATTTATAGGAATCACAAGAACATTGTATGCACAACAGTGATCAAGACATGAGGATGATCTGTACAAGAAACATAATAAACCATTCTGGGAAAATTATGAGCGTTTTGGATGTGATATTGGGTATAAACATCCCGTCACACCAATTCTGAATACTCGAAAAAATTGGATCTCAAAGTGCCCACTTGAACTATCGAAGACCCAAATGAATGTCATCGTTATCAGCGCCTGAACCACTCGATGAGTTTTAGAGCCAAGGTCTTTTTGTACTACTACCATTTCTCCACCGGTTGAACTTTTGCAATTTATACAAGCTCAATCTAAGTTAGTGTCGGATCGTGAATGCGCCTGAACTGGGTGGAAGGGGTACGAGTATTTGTAAACTTCAATAGGTAAACGAAAAGTAGACAGAGTATTTGAATTGGAGCATACGTAATTATCTACACATGTTCCTTTCTACAGTGCCGCACACCTGCCTAGCATTTGTGAATTACGCAAACCAACGATAAGGTGAAGGGGACACGTTATTTCTAACAGATCACTTAATTTATAAAGATCATATATGAACTTTTCATATAATATATAATATAATATCATATAATATAATTCATATCATATAATCTAATTCATATCATATATGTATAATATAATTCATATCATATATGTATAATAAAGACGATACAGCGTTTCTCTGTAAAACGAAAGAATTTATTTTTATAGTACGGAAATGTGATTTGAACATCATCATAGTAATAATTGTTTTATGAAAAAGGTTTACGAACCTGTAAAACGAAAGAAACAACAATTAAAGTCCTTATTCCCAGGTTCTTTCAACAAAATCACGGAACGTCGATAAGTAAAGTAAAATGAGTTTCTCTCATCCAAATCATCCAATAGAAGTTTCACATCTGGTTGTCAGTCGTCATATTTGGTTACTCAAGTAGAGCGGCGTCCGTATCGACGATACACAATTTAATGAGTGACGCAGTAGGTACTCATTACATCTCCCCCCTCAGAGAGAAACAATTTCAAACGATCATTGGCAGGTATTTGAAATTGTTCGTGCATCATCCATCACTGGAAAAATTTTCGTAATGTGGTAAAGGTTTGACTCTGCTTTCTTGCGTCCAGTGTCCACCTCATAGATAGAATTCGAAATCTTCTTCACGATTTTAAACGGTCCAATTTTCAATTCGTCCAACTTCTTCCTATTTAATCGGTTTCCATTTTCCACATATACTCTGTCACCAACTTTCAAGTTACATTCTTTTCTATGTAGATCAAATATGTCTTTGTTATAATTATGTGATTTAATAGTATTTTCAAGAGCATATTTTCTGTCTCTTGTTAAATCTCGTTTTTTACATGTTGTTTGTAATTCTGGTGGTAGAATGTTTACTGGATCGCCTTCCAAAAGGTATTTCGGAGCGAATTTCGTGACTGTGTGTTCCGTTTCATTATATTTCGCCACGCAATTCTGTGCAATAGTAGTCCAAGCACATTTCTTTTCACTCTCATTTATTTTACATCTTATCTTGTTCACTATAGTCTGATTTAGCCTTTCATTTAGTCCGTTTGAAAATGGTGTATCAACAGCCGTGAAAACTAGTCTTATGTTATCATCTTCCAGGAACTGTTTAAATTCTGTTGAGTTTATGCCTGGATATTGGTCTGTCAATATTATGTCCATCTTATAATCCTTTTTTACTTTTTGCACTAATTTTATAAAATCATTTGCGTTTTGATTCTTCGACGTGAGAATATAAGCATATCTGGTGAAATGATCCACTAAAAGATGTAAGTATTTTTTTGTTGATCGTGACCCTCCGAAGCCTCCAATGGTATCAATAGATGTAATTTCAAATGGGCGTTTAGCCGGGCCTAAATGTGACAGCAACCCATATTTTGGTTTTCTTCTCGACTTGTTTTTAAAGCAAATCTCGCATGAATCACAATATTGTTTTATGTTTTTTATAATATTCCTAGCTGTGTAGAATGGTGTTATTTTATTTATCATTTGGGTCCTCCCAATGTGGCAGTAACTGTCGTGGACATCTCTTATTAGGGTCTTGCTGAGATCTTCCGATATTAAAATTTTATTTCTTTTTCCTTTCTTTTGATAGTAAATTTCATTGTCCAGAATAAGTTTTTCATTTCTAAAGTCAAGGTTTTTTCTTTGGTCATTTTTTATATCCGTTAAATTTATTAAATTGACTACTCTCAAAACATCTTCAGTATTTTCGTGTGATTCCAATACTGGATTTCTGCTTAGACAGTCAGCTTCTTGATTTGATTTTCCTGGATTATATTCAATTGTGAAATCATATTGGGATAAATAATACATCAAATCCCCTAATTCCTCATCAGTTCTAGCCCTTATGTTCATGTTTTCCAACGGTTTATGATCTGTATAAACTTTGAATTTCTTTCCCATGAGCCAATGCTGCCAGTATTTTACAGCTTCTTTTATCGCCAGACATTCTAGGTACACTGCCTTCTTCTTCTTCTGAGATTCTGTTAATTTCTTCGAAAAATAAGCAACTGGTTTTCTATCTCCATTTTTATTTTCCTGTTTCAATACCGCTCCTACTCCCTTGATACTAGCGTCTGTGTAAATATATATAGGTAGATCAGGATCAAAGATTTGTAGAAGTGGTTCTGAACATAACATTTCCTTTATTTTGTCAAATGATTGCTGGCACTCTTCAGACCATATGAATTTAACATCCTTTCTTAATAAATTGTGTAGGGGTTCCAAGATAATTGCACTATGTGGGACAAATTTATGATGAAAATTTATTTTTCCAAGGAATTGGCGTATTTGTTTTTTTGTTTCTGGAACCGGAAAGTTCTTGACAGCGGTCAAATAGTCTTTCAGTGGTCTGATTGAATTATTTTCTATTATGTGGCCCAAATATTTGGCGTAGTTATTCGCAAAATTGCATTTCGAAAATTTTATTCTAAAGCCTTCTGCCTGAAGTGCTTCCAACAACCGTGATAGGTGTAGAATATGTTCTTCAAAAGTTGTTGAGAAAATTAATATGTCATCTATAAAATTTACTGAATTATCTGAGAGTTTGTATTTTCTTATAATGTTGCTCAAAATTCTCTGGAAAATGGCAGGAGACGTCTTCAGTCCAAAAGGGAGGCAAGTCCATTGATAATGTCCCTGTTGCGTTACGAATGCAGTTTTGTATCTATCTTGAATCCTCATAGGAATTGACCAAAATGCTGAATTTACATCTAACGTAGAAAAATATTTACAGTTTACAGTTTTCACCATTAAATCTTCAATCAAAGGGAAAGGTTGCGATTGAGGGACGACAATTTTATTCAAGTCTCTGAAATCTATACATAATCTCGTCTTTCCATCATCCTCTTTTTTATATGCGAGAGTGACAGGGGCAGCGAACGGGCTATAAGATTCTTCAATAAGATTCTTCTCCAATAGTTTGGATATTTGTTTTTCTATCTCTTTCCTGTCGTCCTCTGTGCATCTGTATGGACGTTTCGCACAGTACCTGTCCACCATCAAGTCAATGTGGGCTTCATATTGGTTTACAGTACCGACGTCATATTTATCCTTGGCGAATACAGATTTGTATTTGTCGATCAATTTATTAATTTCTGATTTTTGATGTAAATTCAGATGGTTTACTGTAGTTTCAAATCCGTCCGTGTTTATATGTTCATTGAAATTAATTTCACATTTGTCGATAGGCGGTTTCGAGGAAGGATTTTCTTTATTTTGTCGTTCTAGTGCATCCGGAATCATCAATTTATTGTTTTGTATGATTTGTAATTCCTCATTTTGCATCAATCTAAATTCTTTTATGCAATCTAAACCAATTAAAAAGTCGTGATTAAAATTTTCATTGTCCACTACAAATATATCCATACATTTCTCCATATTGTAGATTTTTATTTTCAGTGTCACTACACCTTTCGTTTTCTTCTCACCATTAATAGTCTTCAAGTTCAATAATTTTATAGCACCTGTATCATTTTGAGGTTTTATTTTTAGTAATTTTGCATTAATTAATGACACGTTTGATCCTGAATCATAAATTCCGAAAACTGATAAAGTATCATTTAACAGTAACTTGATTTTTATTAATGGTGGCACTATTAGTTTTTTGGATTATCCCTGTTCAAATCGATTTCCAATTCGGAGTTGTTAACAGTTTTCAAAATAGCTTTTCCGTTTTTTCCTTTGAACCAACAATTTTCCTCAGGATGGTAGCGTTTCCCCTTCTTTTCGTTGAAACAGATGCTGCATGGTTTTTTTTCTTCTATACGTTTTGATGTGGTGCCAGAAGGTGTATTGTATTTTTTTTCATATTTATTCTTTCCAACAAGATGTTCTAATCTCCCCAACTCACTGTAAAGATCTTCTGTTTCTTCTAAATCTCCTCTGTTTATTTTATCAGCCACAAAATTCGGTAAACCAAAAGCTATAAGGTCGATAAGGGTACCTGTGTCAATTGATTTCCTAACTTCCAGTAATAATTTTTCTTTTTTTAAAGCGTATTCAAGCAATGAACCTGCTTGATATTTAAATGCTAGAGCATATCTAATAGGTGACCATCCTTTATTTTCAAATGTCTCTCGAAAACATTGCTCCCATGCATTCCATTCCGATTCCACTGTTAGTTTTATAAGCATGCAGCTGTACCACTCTCCCGCAGAGTTTTCCAAAAAATGCTTCAAAATTTTAATTTTATTCAAGTCCTCTTCGATTTGAAACCGTTCACACTCCTTGTTAAAGTTCTCGATCCATTGGTTAGCGTTCGAGTTTCTTCCTGTAAACTTCTCTATCATGAAATCATTTGCAATTTTTCCTAAATTCCGAGTTTCTGGGTTTCGTTGTTTTTCCTCAAGCAATTTTTCTATCAGTTTCTCTAGCATTTGATTTGAGCCACTAGGCATGGGTCCCGCAGTTTCAAGTGTTTCTGTAACTTCCTCTAGGTAAACTTCATTGAATTGCAAATTTTCTTCTTCATCTAAATATGTTTTTGATAGTTCGTCCGTCAAAGTTATCCATATCCTCCTAGTCTGGTGTCGTTTAGTTAAAGATTTTTTTACCTTTGTATAATTCGGTGTTTCCTTAAGTTCGAGGTGTAGGTCTGCAGGTTGGAATTCGGGTGGCATTTCAAAAACATTCCCATCAGGTGTAGCTATCGAAGTTATGCATATCAAGTTTGATTTTCCATCCGCCGCTTGTTTCACCGTAAACTGGAACTTCAATTTCTCCATAATCCGTGAAATCGTCGCAGAAATTGTTGTTTTATAATAAAGACGATACAGCGTTTCTCTGTAAAACGAAAGAATTTATTTTTATAGTACGGAAATGTGATTTGAACATCATCATAGTAATAATTGTTTTATGAAAAAGGTTTACGAACCTGTAAAACGAAAGAAACAACAATTAAAGTCCTTATTCCCAGGTTCTTTCAACAAAATCACGGAACGTCGATAAGTAAAGTAAAATGAGTTTCTCTCATCCAAATCATCCAATAGAAGTTTCACATCTGGTTGTCAGTCGTCATATTTGGTTACTCAAGTAGAGCGGCGTCCGTATCGACGATACACAATTTAATGAGTGACGCAGTAGGTACTCATTACATATGTATAATATAATTCATATAATATCATATTATGATCTTAAATGATCATTCATATATGAAGGGTCAAGGGTAAGTCAATTTTTCTTGAAATGGAGAAAAACGCATTTTATTGTTTCAAACTTTTACAAAACCCACACCTTTCGTAAACAAATTAAATTAAACAAAAAATTGACGGACAAACATATCAGAAAGTTCAGTTGTTGAAAATCAAGAAAATGTAGACAAAACCTCTTTTGAAAGTGGAATAAACGAACTAAGTCGGCTGAAACAAATAAAAATAAGCATGACATCGGGGTAAAATTAGGTCTTATTAGTATAAGGTATTCGATCGCAAGACAGGCTAACTTATAATAACCCATTTGTAGGGCAGTTATCCAGTAAAATTTACGTTTGTAAGATGGAGCAGAAAGTTTAAAAAGCCGACTTTCCAACAGTTGACTTCTGTTGGGTCCCTTTATTACGTCAGACAATATTGCACCAAAGTAAGTTGACCGATAAAATATTAGGCAACAGTGTTCGGACGATGAACTAATGATTTTAATGGGTTGAGTTTTGAATGGACACTTTTTTACATAAATTGAAACCAACAATGAGGTCCAGTCCAGCACCATCTCCTGTTTGACGTTGACCACAATGAATGGGGATCGTTTACTTCTCCTTGACTTTACCGTATCTTCTGAATCGTTAGGTATTTCCATTTCCTTCTTCATGTTCCATAATCCGACGTTTTTGTCCATGTACGGGAAATTCAACTTTAACTTTCTTAAAATCATGAAGTTGATTGGAGGTAACATAATGTATGAACCAGAACATGGTATAGTTTTTATCCCCCCCCCCCCCCCCCTGCAGAATCACAAAAAATGCTGCGTCAGCGTCGTCCTCCAAAAAATTATTGATGAAGTGGAAACAAGAACGAGGCCACTTCATTTGCCTGTTTTTTAGCAATAAATTCATGGTAGACCGAAAAAAAAAGACTGGCCCCGTAGAAAGCACGAGAATATTGAATGAGTGCATTGGAAGTTAACGTTGTAATATACCTACATCATCAGGTAAATCAATGATTTACGTGTTTCTTTCCCCTTACAGCGAAAATTTGAAAGTGATTTTGGCGGACTAGAGTGGGTTTTCCCCATTTCTGACACCTTCATACGATGTAGTTTTTTACCCTGAATCCAATGATACCAATATCTCAATTTCGAAAAAAAGACATTTAATGCCTACCATATAATTTTACCCTTCTTCGTATAATTAATCATGTTTATGCTACCATTCGGTTTTTGCTGATTTTGAAGACATCACAAGCCTCAATTTACTGTGAACACTGTTAATAATGTATTGACTACCTACTGGTTTCGTCGTAGTAGCAAAGATAGGGTTCGGATGGACGGTCTTCCTTATCGATTTGATGAAATATCACCAGGCGAAGCAAAGCATCGCTTTGCCGGCTCAGTTCAGAAGCCTCGGAAGCCTTCGCGATAGCGATGAGAAGCGAATCGCCATCACTAATAGCCTGTAATCGTTCATGAAACCTCATCGTTTCCGCCTGAAAACCTTCGTTTTGCATGTATTAGTAATCGCATTATTCCTGCTACAATGTATACATTGGCTCTGGCTTTCGGCGATTTTTTTCGCCCGCTACGGGGATCACTAGGTCGAGGCAGCATCTCCAACAGAGGAGGAAGGCCGAGCCAATTTTAAACAAGACTCGATCGACAACGTACTGTTCAAAAATGTTCAAATTCGAATGGATTACAACGCACGTCGAACCGTTGAGAACTTTGAATGTTTCGCCAAATTGTATGCAACTGACATATTTTCTTGACGAGATTGGTTTCGTTTATCTAACAAACAAACGTATACGGTACGGAAGAAATGTGAAATGATGGCAATTAGTCTTCAAATACTGAAAAAACAGTATATAAAATATCTTCACCTGTTTTATTAATGTAGATTCTTGCTAAATATTGTCCAAATGGATGTGCGGAACAGCAGCCTCTCTATGTTACCTACATGATTGTAAATAGTTGGGATTAACAACCACAAATGTGAAGCAACACTTCAAACTGCACTATCTACACCAAAAGCTTAGGCGTGGCGAAAAAAAGATCAATAAATAATTAGAGATGATAAAACAGAACACTTTACGCCATCAGGTAGATGATGTACCTACGACAAGAGCTGCCTGGCCCCTTAAAACAATAATCCGTATCAAACTTAGTTTCAAGAAAAGTACTTTAGAGCGATTTGATGTGTTTGTTTAGAAATGTTAAATTAACCTGTCCTATCAAACTTTCGCATTTTTCCACGCACTTTGTCTCCTCAGCGTTGCCCCGGTCGCTAGGAAATTCATGTGCAACCATAAAAAAATAAACTGGCAAAACTATTGAGGTTGCTTTACTGAGCCCGAAATGAGCGTACATGAGGATGATTGTTCATGAGGAGACACCAATATTACTGTGATCGCAATGAATCATGAGGTTCGTAAATTCATAACCCCCAAAAACAACTCATTTTTCCTATTATCAATCAATAAAAAATAAAATGATTAACTTTCACTTGAAAAATTGATTTTGTGAAGGGAAATTCATAATTTGAAGTGAGAAATTCCTTACTTACCACGCCTTTATTCCTGAAGTAACGACTTCCGAAATTCACCACAGTAATTACCCACTACATATTGGGTTTTTTCTGTCCTCTGCCAAGTAAAATTCAAAATGCATACATCAAAATCAATTTATAACTATTACAACCGCTTTAGGCAGATACTGTGGAACTGTCAAAGGCACGTACACAGATGTGTACCGAGAAGATCTGTGTGCATAATAGGGCTGCGACATCCATGTCGATGTTTTTCTGTAAACATCGATGATTTGTTTGAGATGTTTCTATGACATCGATGTTTCTTCTTGTCCCTTGTTATGTCTTATCGTTCTCATCAAGTCGTTGTTGTTGTTTTGTATCAAGGTGATTTCTGGTGATTCCGATTAATCTTACCTCTTCCGTTCTTTCGTTACCTTCTCTAGTTTTCTAGTAATAAGCTAGGATATGCCTCCCAAGAGTGAAGTTTGGACATTTTGGTTTATAATCTTCAACAATTACTACCATTGGAATCAACCACAGAAATTTTTTTAAACCCCCCCCCCCCCCCACCCTCAAAATTTGTTGGTTTACGTATCAAGATTCGTAGATTCAGAAAATCGAATAAAACAAATCCGTCCGTCCGCGGCACTTTGCCCTGTTAGCGTTGTGCTAAATTTACGAAATTTGCTTAAACCATCCGCAGCTATGTACGACCAGCCGTTCGTTCACAATGAGAGCACAATGTTGGAGCAGATCAAAAGTACTCAACATGTGAATGAATCGTGAGGGAGCTTGTCCGGTCAATTTTCATTCTAACTGATTCGAACAGCACATGAGCTGTTAGATGTATGGTCACCATGTATGGTTTTCAAATATCGAGTTAGTTGATAATAATTAATAATAATTCATACAAATTAATAAAAACCAACAATAATTAATCATAATTTACACTACTTGATAATAATTATTAATGATCATTCATAATAATAATTAATCTATCATTTAGTGATCTAAACAGAAGGGCGATCTGTAAAAAGAAGATAATAAACCGTTGTGTCAAGAATTTGCAGAGTTTTTTTCTAAACGGCAGGTAATTCTGCCAAATGCAGGTTGTGTCACCGATCTTCGAAAACAAATGGGAATACTACCAATCTTCTCGGGCATCTGAAGTCTAAGCACGATCGAAGTTTCCTCAAACATCTCGATTCAAATCCAGGTCCGCCACCGCAAGCGGTTTTCTCAGCTCAGGAGTAACAAAACAATACATTATTGTTTTCTTTCTGACGATAATTTAATCACCGAAACCGGTCTAACAGTGTACTCATATTTCCGTGAAAATAGACGATTTTTTCAAAATTTGAAAATTTGAAAAAATCGTCTATTTAAGAGTATTTAATACTCTTGTTTCCTTTACATTGACATGAAATACAGTCCGCTACATTGTGCACAATTCCCATAGTTCCAATTTTCTGCTAAAAACCCTCATGGTATTCGGAAAAAGCTGTTTCCAGACATCGATGTTTTGTTGACATCAATGGTGGTTCTGTAAAAGTATTTAAACATAAGCTAATTTCGATGCTATTCACACTATGAAGCTGTAATTTGGCATGTAGCCTCCATAGGACTTTCACTTGGGGCTTTCCAGGCCCCGGATCAGCTGAGTGGCTCCTAAAGCTAATTTCTATGCTATTCACTCTATTAAGCTGTAATTTGGCACGTAACCTCCTCAAGACTTTAACCTGACAACTGTTAGAGAATTACAAACATGGGTATACACTACGTGAATGGGTCCGAACAACATACTAGGAATCAGAGAAACATCCTGTTTTGCAAATTTAGCGATTTTTGTGTCGATTTTTACTGGCCTATCACTAAAATTTAAGGAACGAGAGGTGAGGTGTTGTGGTTGTGCGATCCATCACAAGTGAAATAGTGTGCATCAGAACATTTTTTTGATTATTTATTATGGATATTCCCAATTTGTTATGTTTCTATCGTTATCCTACCAACCATCGTAACTACTTAAAAAATGTTGCTCTTTGCCGGATTCTCAAGTTGAAAAACAGTTTAAACCGATTCGACTATTATAAATATTCAAACTGCCAAAATTTCCGTTGGCTGTATGAAGTGTGTGCGGGAGACGGAATTTCGGTAGCTTGAGATTACCAGATAAATTGAGAGCGTTCCAATGAGTGGTGAGAAGAAAACAAATGGAGCTACGACTCAATAACAAACCATTGGAATCAACCGCGAAAAAATGGATTCAATATTCATAATAAGTTTGCAATTATATTATTTATGATATACATGTACTACGGGGTTTTTCCTTGCACCTACCAGAAAATATTTTAAATTCGTACAGAACATTATACCGTTGTACATTAAGTTTTCGCGATATGTTGTTTTGAAAATTTCAAAATTCATTGTGAACTCCTCCCTACTGACTTGGAGTTATGTAAAGTTTCAACGATCATTCCCGGACTAGTTAAACCTGTATCCCAATATTTGAGGACAATTCTAACGGGGTAAAGTGGCGCGAACGGCGGACGGACAATTTTTTAATCCCCCTCTAAATTTGAGGGTTTACGTTTCAAAGATACGCGAATTCAGAAAGTCGAATAAAAACAATCCGTCCGTCCGCCGTACGCGGCACTTTGCCCTGTTAGCGTTATGCTGAAATTACGAAATTTGGTTTACAGCTACGAACCAGCCCCACAATGATCTTCGAAACTTTTCATAACAAAGTCAAGAGGAAGGGGTTCAAAACAAAATTTGAAATTTTGAAAATTTCAAAACTCGAAAAATTCAAATCGAACGGTATAGTTTTTAGTTCACATTTAGATAGAGTTTATTTTTTTAGAATTTTTCAAGACCATCCACAGCATGGTACGCTCAGCCGTTCGTTCACCATGAGGGTTCAATGGTGAATCACGCGGCAACCTGTCCAGTCAATTTTCTTACTGGCCCAGCTGATTCTAACAGCGCATGGGTGTCAGATATCGAAATTAATGTTTTTTGGAACCCGCGTGGGGGGGGGGGGGGGGTCCAGATATTCCGATTATAAACTAAGGGTTCAAATGAAAGTTGAAGAGGAGATTTGAAAAATTAATGTTTTTTGAACCCGGTACCCCCCCCCCCCCCCCTAGCGATGGGGGGTACTAGATTTTATGAATTTAATCTAAAGACTCAAATGAAAGTTGTTGACGAGGAGATAATAGACACACAAAATTTGCGTGGTACCTACTTTAAATAATAATAATCAATCCACCATTTAGTGATCTAGACAAAAGACGATAATGGACCGTTTTGTCAAGAATTTGCAGAGTTTTTATCGTACGCTTACGGAGGGATTTTTCGTATTCGATATTTTACGTTCACCGAACAGTAAGTCAACTAATATCGAGGATAAATACCACTTTTATGGTGGACTCTGATTGGTGTGAGCATTTCAAAGTCTCTAAGATATTTGTGAAGTCTCTAAGTTATTAGTGATATCGTCTATATAATAGGACATGGAGTAGATGAGTATTAGGAAGGGAGCATAAGAAGGTGAAGTAGAAAGAAAGTGTGAGAAGGGCCACAAAAATACAATACTCTGTAATCAAGTCTACTAGGTTTATTAGATCTCAACATTAGGGTTTAGGAATTGAAAATACATATCCACAATGAGGTTGAAAGAAAATCGAACTGCGGATATCATTACTATTCTCTCAGAGAACGAAAAGTTGGGAAGAAAGAGGGCATGAGGGTGCGACGGAGAAAGTTGCATGGAGAGGAGAGGTACCAAAAGCCGGTAGAAAGTCTAACACATGGCTTGGAATCTGTCGTCCATACAACTAAGCTGCGTGCTCAACATCACCAATCATGTGAGTACCTACTACCTACTACTAACCAACTACTTATGACCAGGCACCCTGCTTGTATGAGTTTCACTCTGCCTGTACTTGGCACCTATTTCTTCCCGTTTCATGATTATGTAGTATCAAGTAGGCACCTAACAGGTCTCAATTGATTCATAGAATCACTAGGAACGAAGGTACTCGTAAGTACCACAAACGCAAGCCATCCGGCTGAAGTCACATTTCCCATTTCTTATAGACACTTAGTATGGAGGGCAACAATAGATTATTAGATGATCAAGTAATATTTAAACTAGACCAAAATTATCATTGACCATTGACGCCTCTCCTATTGTTGTAAATATACTCTTAGGAATCCCGTGAGCTAACATTAACTGCTGATGTCCGATAATCTATCTACTAAATGGCAATTGATTAGCTTCCAGACAAGAATACTATTAGCATCAATATTGTTCGGAGAAAGTTTCAGATGATCTGTTAAAGTGGATAAATGCCACGAACAATAAGAGGTGGGGTTATGAAGAAGTCCCGAGGTATTATGCCCCACATACGAATTCAAATAACACAACACGCCCTTGTTGCTGTCGACATTTACATTGTAACCGTATTCTATTTGTCTTTTAAGACAGGCAAAGTGACAGAGACGCAGTGAGAAAAATTGTTGAGCTCAAAAATCAAATTCCAAAACAAATTCAACCTTTTCCAAGTCAAATTCAACCTTTTCACCATTATTAGGGAAATGACGAAAAATACGCACAAGCCCTAAATGTAGTACCAAATGCTTGTCTGTGATTGGGGACTGGGCTGAAAACGATACTCCAAACGCAGTAGGCAGGTACCTATACATAAAATAAAATCATGTTTTATTAAAAAAGAAATCAACAAAAAATATAATTTAAAAAAATGCTTCTAGGAAAAGGTTGAATTTGACTTGGAAATGCTATAAATTATATTTTTTGTTGATTTTTTTTTTTTTTTTTAAATAAAACATGATTTGGTTTTATGTATAGGTACCTGCCTACTGCGTTTGGAGTATTGTTTTCAGCCCAGTCCCCAATCACAGACAAGCATTTGGTACTACATTTAGGGCTTGTGCGTATTTTTCGTCATTTCCCTAATAATGGTGGAAAGGTTGAATTTGACTTGGAAAAGGTTGAATTTGTTTTGGAAAAGGTTGAATTTGTTTTGGAAAAGGTTGAATTTGAGTTGGAAAAGGTTGAATTTGTTTTGGAAAAGGTTGGATTTGACTTGGAAAAGGTTGAATTTGACTTGGAAATGCTATAGCAATACTTTTCAATAGTCAATAGATTCTACATACCTACGAATGTTTATTGAATTAACCGGTATAACGAAGCGATAAATTGTATGACATAAATACCGTTCCTGAATACGAGGGACGTCCAGAAAGAAAGGTTACAAGGGCTGTTTTTTAGAGTTGTCACCACTGGTAGGTAGAAAGGTTCCTCTAGCGGTCAAAACAAGTCATCAAACACCCCAGTCTGTTATGAAATTCCGTCACAACAGCCGAAAGAGTCTGAAGAAGCATGACCAGGAAGATTTGGTACGACCAAGTGCTCTAAATGGCCGTTATCGCAACTGCCCGATTTCTCAATTACATCCCCTGAAGACGAAAGAACCTGCTGAGGAAACTTCTCAAGGGCGCGTCGTGTTACAAAGTCGCGATGAGCAACTCTGTTATTCCCATACAACTTGACACTAAAAGTTTACACTCAATAGGTTCAATATGGAGACCGCTATTCCCAGGTGGATCCCCAAGGTCGGGACCCAGCTGGCATCAGGAATGTGAAAACCAGGAAGATTGCTGAACATTGTTGTGCGAATGACAGACCTCATGCAAGTGGAGGTGATGATCTCTAAAACGAGGAACAAACGTTCCATCGCCAGTCAGTTTTGTCGGAAAAATGTGACACCGCCTTCGTTAATAGGACGTTCATAGGTAGGGTAGAGTCGTGTACCAAAGGACAATTTTTTTTTGTCGATACCAAATTTACCCGCCGAAAAACGTAATTATGCCCAGATTTCCCATACACATTGTTAGGACAACTCATTGGCTCCAAATCCATATTTTTAGGAACTAATAATGCAGGGTAACAGCAAATTAAAAAAAAAACAATATGTCCCTAGGTACAATACCTGCATATACCTAGGGGCACTATGGATTGAACCTGGGGACACCCTATCAGAGATAAGAAGACGTCTATTTTCACGGTAAAAAATATACTTTCAACAATATACTCGTATACATATAGTGGGTAACAGTCTTCAACATATCACATTATTCATTTTCTACCTCCGATTTGGTACGAGCTGCCTCGGAGTAAGGAATACTCAGAGGCAGCTGAAATGAATTATTGAATGAATTTTTGTTATAAAACCCAGCAAATTGTGCCCCGAAAGAAAATAAATAATGAACTAGAGCTGTTAAAATGGGTTCTTGTACCTCGGGATGTCAACCATTTCTATCCCTTGGTACGATCCGAGTTTTGTCCCTAAGTACAATATTTCTGATATTAGGTAAAACTACTCGCTGGAGCTCAATTTCAGTGATATTAAGAAAAACCATGGCACGAATTGTTAGGGAGGAACCTAACCATGATATACAATGCCAAAGATAAATCAATATTTTACTCACTGGTAATGGAGTACGTCGCCAAAAGTTTTGATATAATACGACAAGCTGCCAGCTCCAAATGTTCACCAGTTAGTATGAGCGGAGGGGTCTTATCAACGGTAATGAGGTTCTCGACATACTTATTATCATCTTGGCTCCAACTTCAGAATGTAGCGGACAATAAAATGTTTGAGTCGCTTGTTTAACCCAAGATGGGGTTCGTCCCTAAGTACAAGCGTCCCTAGGTACACAACTCGACCCTACACTAGAGGCACTCGGTCTTCCTCGCTCAAGGCATTCCGCATTGAGCGTGTTGAATCACATCAATCTACGATGCTCATAATATATGATTGGTTACCCCCGGCATATATGATGGTTAACCCCTGGCGTAAAGAAATGGCAATCATAATATTATTATGATTGCAATTTCTTTACGCCAGAGATTAACCATCATATATGCCGGGGGTAACATAATATACATATGTACTACATGTACATAATATACATAGATACTACATTTACATATAACGTTATTTTAGCACCGGCATGCACAGGGGTTTTGCATCATATATCGTCGGTGAAACAGCAACATGCTATAAGTCAATTTTTGGCCAAAATGAGTTAGACATCATTCCTTATTCAAATTTTCGCGCCGGATCGACTGGAGAAGTCAGTTTCTCGAAAAAACGACTCCCTGGGAAGTTATTGATAGTGTTGCCAACAAGCAATAATTCAGTTTGAAACCAACATGCTATAAGTCAGTTGTTTTACAGTGCAGTTGTGGCGAGGCAACGACTCAGCATGGAAGACGACGAAAGTTTTGTAAACAGTTTTCTGTCTCTCCTGAAAAGTTGGGAAAGATGAGTTATAGCATGTTGCTGTTTCACCGACGATATGCTAAATTCCCGTTTTTCAGGAGAGCAAGATGAAGTTGTTACACTGCCCTTTTTCTTTTTAGTAAAAGCTCTGTATCAATATATTAGGTAAATTGCAGCATTTTTATATCTCATTATATCTCAAAATGGTAGTCCCATGTTATTCACGTCAGCAGTTGTTGAGGAATGGGGAGGGGGCACTTATGATACTTTATCTCTAACAATCAGATTTTCTGCTATTTCCTTCTATAAATCTTTATTTTTATAGTGATAATATCATCAATATGTGATATTATCTTTTGATATTATTTTTATGTGATATTATCATCGAGGTCAAATAGATTGGAATTACATGTTGCATGTAATCAACGTATTGATGGTTGATGAGAAAAAAACCAACATGATAACCGTTTGCTCCTCTTGATTCGCTAACTTGTTCGCAAACCTAGTAATAATTAGGGAAAGATAGAAACTAGGGGGAAGAAGGAGAAAGCTAACTAACTCGAAAGAGAAAAAAAAATCACAGATGATAATCACCTCTGACGCACAGATTTAAGATCTAAATTCATAGCAGGTCTATGCAGCGTTCAAGTTATTACAACTTTCAATACTAGAGAAATAAGGAAGCTATTGAAGACTAAAACACTAAAAACACAAGTTTGGAATTATTCTGGCGTCCATAGCAAGTATTAAACATGAGCTCGTCGTCATACCAATTCTTGAAACATATAGGAACTGTGGAAACACTACAGCTTATTTTTTTATGAAACCATTTTTCGTTCAGATCATACGAGTATGTTACCAACAAACGTTTCAGAGAGAGTATTAAATACTCTCTTGAAAGGTTTGTAGCAAATTTTGTACCTGAGCACCATGGGACGCAGGATTTCTTTCTTCTTATAGAAGTTAGCCAAGTTCAAGTATTCAGCTCTTACCTACAGCCTCGAATAACACAGAGTATCAGTAGGGCAGAATTTGCAGAAGGCCCCCACATATTTCATCAATTCATTTTGAATATTTCATTTAATGGCTAGTGCTGCCCCTTCTTGTTAGGGTGGGACTTCCATTTACCGCCACATACCCAGAACACACCTCATTTCACTGACATCAGGCAAAGATGACTCTACAATACATCATCATAGCTAAAATGGTGAGAGGAGTAAAGCATATAGCAGTTGAAATAAGAAAGTAGTTGTTCTTTAAGAAAACTAAAATTATTCAATTTTACCTCAATAGGGTTATTTGGTGTTCTTCGGCTGGTTTACTGGTTTTTTGTTTCTTCATGAGCGATTCTCTCCTGGTCAGTAGCCAGGATGTCGAGGAAAACAGTGACTCGGAAGAGTCAGCTACGGAAGGCACTCACACATCCACCGAAGGTATGACCATTGCATGTAAAGTTTATTATTAATCTCTAAACCATGCAATCCAAACATTAACTACCAAGAAAGCTAAATATTACTATGGCACAATCATCATAAGTATATCTTCGATAACTATACAAATTGTATAATTTTGGGCTATTTTAGCAACAAACAATCCAAAGCCCCCAGAAGTGGCATTTGTGACTACCACCGCAAGACCTCGAGTTACGCCGTGCGTCTGCACAGAGGGAGCCTGTAAATGCTGCACTGGAGCAATTCTCAACAGATTCAACTACCCACAAAGGAATAAAGCTTGTGTCAACGTCAACTACGAACCTGATGATTTTGAATTCCATTACAAACTGATGTTCAATGACAGGGTGCTCCTTCAGAATAAAATAGCTGGTATGTAGAAAATACCTACCATTGGTAATGTTGAAAATGAACATGGAACACACAAACACATGTATAGGCATCTGATGCAAAGCTGGATGGTCACATTTGAAACTGGTGAAATATAGTCAGGGTAGTCCAATTGGAATGCTTGTCAACAGAATTCCAAAGTTGGGGGAGGGGGGACTTGACCTAATATCAGCAATAATTCAACTGAAGGGAAAATATCTAGATTAGTACATCAAAAAAGGAACGATTAAATAGTAGAGTTTAAACTGGAAAACATGATATTGGGAAAATATAAGTATTACAGATTCTAAATAAAACCAACTGGTACTGGCCTAAGCATGTGCAACTCACTTGTTAGCAAACCAGTCCATTTGTTAGCTCCCTCATAAGCTCCACATGAAAAACAATATCACCCCCTAGTAAAACTCGCTCATTTTTTTAAATGGAGGATAGTTTTATTTTTTTGTACCTTCATGATGTGCACAGCCACCACAACTAGGTACGTACACAAGTTTATATTTAACTCGACAAGTTGGAAACTAATACTCAAGGTTACCCCCTTAACATTTCAAGGCATAAGACCCAGCATACCTGATCTGCTATATGAATCCCATGGCACTATGGCAGCCTTCAAATTCCGATGTTACAACAATCAAACCCTCAAGAACTCCAGAAATGTAATTCATACGAAGAGTCATTTATTGAGAACAAACACAAAACCATAGCATAGGCTATATTGTTATGTACCTACTAAAATTTTTTTCCAAATCGGCTGTTTTCTAGTTTGGTTCACTACTGAGTTGAGAGGCCAGGCACCGCACGTTTTCTCCCACCCAAACTCCTCCCAATTGGGTTCATCATAGGACTACAACAATAGACCAGTCGTTATTTTTCGAAATTGGTAATTATCTTTTCGTTTGTTTTGAGAGAGCAAGCTATTTGGTGAGCAATACCATGTGCAAACCGTCCGAGACCGGTTCGATGCACCAAATACGTGCCCCAAGGGCCTAAGGGCAGCCAGGATAACAGTACGAGATTTTTATTAAGTAAAAGCTTTTCTAGGATAAGCCGGCCGAAAATCTTAGGGAACGAAAGTTTTGTCCTTTTTGACGTATCTCGACTCCTTCATGCTCAAACGACACCCAACCTGTCACATGCGGTGGGGAGCGGGCGCTACAACTCGTCGGCTGTCTGAGCTCACACCAAACTTTTATTTTATTTTTTATTTATTATTTTTTTTAATAAGAACTTTATTGCACAAAAAATAATGCATTACAGTCAAGAGAACTACAGATTTACTGAGGAACAGTAATGTGGAACATGTGAGGGAGTGGAAGTTAATAACGACTGGTCTACTACAACAATACTCATCACGATACAAAAAACTTTTTATTGCAAAACAAATTACACGTAAATATCACAAAATACTCTGTGGCACACATAACTGTGTCTACAGATGATCTTCGTTTTCTACAATAGATACAAAATAATTGAAATACATTTAAAAAAAATAAGCATCGTTGCTTTGGGATAGAGCCAAATATAAAAATGTTAAAACATATAAATAGCTAATTTGTTAGCTAACATTTCGTTAGCCTTCACAACCGATTTAAGAGTTCCCATGGCAATAAGGCACAACATTACTCTTAGGAGTGTATCTCTACTTGGAAGTTTTGTCGGAATAATTTCTTCTTTCAGTAAAACATAATCTTAAATAAAGATAGATATCTGATATGAAATAGGACATGGGTATGGAACAAGATGGGGATCTACCTTATCCCCACGTAAAAATAAAAAAATAAAAGTATTACTTAGCAGTAATAATGCGTATGAAAGTAGGTAGGTAACAAGTTTAAAGAAGGTTCCAACCATTTTTCAGGAAAGAATCCAAGGCCTGTTTGCATACCCATCATCAACAGGATTTTTCCTGGGAACTTATGCCTCAAATTTTCAAATGTGTACATGATTGGCCGCAACTTCCACGCATGTCTCGAATTAGATGGAGTATGGAATGAGCAAGAGCTTTTTGGGGTAAGTGGATTATAGCTTAATGTTTGCTAATTTGCAACTATTTAACTGAGCCGAATAACCCCCAGCTTCCAAAGTCAGATATCAGGACTTAACTCTGCACCCAGACGAATGCGGTGTGTAGGGTCGAATAGATCTGTGATCGATCAGTCCATACTTGAATAAGAAACGGCAATTTACAATGATTGATGAAAGGCAGATTGCTGCTTGTAGTGGGTGTAGAGTGCCTCTGAAAATTCATTACAAAGTTGGCGAACTGGTGCAACCGATGAGTTTGAGCAATTATGGATGAAATAATCGCTGAAAATGACCAAGAGAAGGAAACTTGTACCACAAATTAAGCTAAGTTTGTAGCATGCCAATTCCAATTCATGTCAATATATGAAGAATTTCATGATTCGCTACAGGCATAAGTTCATTTCATATCATATGACATATCCATTCCAGGTGGCGTTTGATTGCTTTAGAATAGGTACCAATGGAATAGCTATTGTCAAACCAGAAGATGGAGGTGGTCTACCTACTACAATAATAGAAGAAACATCGAAGCCAGAAGAAGATTACGATGATAGCGCTAAAAGTGATACTGGTAAACATTGAGTGTATTGTAAATGAAAATTCCAAGAGTAAATCCCGAAATTTACAAACAAAATAAATTATTTATTTATTGATTGCATAAATCTTAGTGAGTCGACAAACTCCATAAAACATTTAAAAAAAAATAAAAAAGTTTAAAACCCTGAGAGAGAGAGCATTTTTTATAATATTCAACAGTAATCAGTGAGTGCATCAAGGTGCATGAGAGGAACCAGTTAGACACTGCATTTGACAGATAAGATTTGATCAACTGCATTTCAAGCTTTAAGTTGTTTTTAACCATTCTCATGAAGAATGATTATTGAGTGAACATTCCAAAATGGTGCATAATTGAAGACAAAAGTGGATGAAGGTGCTGTGTAACAAAAATGAAATGTCGAGAAAAGTGAGTTCAAAGTTTGCATAGTTGTCATTTTTGTTTGATTCGCAATTTTTTTGTTTTTTTTCTTCTCCAAGATGTTGCTAAGGGTATAGCAAATAGAGGATGCAAAGAAACCTAATATTTTGAGGATTCTCTGCTACAAACTAAACTATAGTGGGGATCTTGAGGGTTGGTCATGAATTGAAAGCTCTTCACGCCAACGTTTCGCTTTAATTATAAAGCATCATCAGGGCTAAAACGGTAACAACCACTAGGTTAGGGATTGAAAAGATTAAAGAGTAAACAGACGGAAAAGATGTAAATTAGGTGCCAAATGGTAGTTGGTAAGTACATACCTTGATGAGAGTAGAATGTAGCTACAGTTATCTCATTCTACGAGTATGACTAGTGTATGCACACATTATGACTGTACTTACTTATAGAATAAAACAAACTGACAATTGACATCGTTTACATACATTATCGTTGTACGGACTAACGAGTGACTACGAGTGGAAATGACGCAGTGCTACTAATATAATTAACATGGATATTCTGCAGGCATGGATATTCTTATGCTTGGATCTTACAATTCTTACTACCTACCCATGGAACACTTCAATTGATGACCAACCCTCAAGGTCCCCACCATAGTTTATTATTGAAGTGGTCGAGATCCAGATATCGTTGATTCTCTGCTACTACATGAATTTTCGGAACATAGGACCTTCTTCCACTCGCGCCTTCAATTACAAAAGCATTGTATGCTACTTTTAGCATAAGGTACATAGCGCTTATTTGCGGTGTATCTAAACGTTGTAAGAATGTCATGTAAAAAACTGTGATATTGAGCATCCATCAGTCATACAGTTATAGTGTTGAATAGTGTTATCAGGAAAATTGAAGGAATGATGTGTGTGCGTGTGAAGTTACATATAACAACATATTTTCTCTCAATTTAACTTAAAATAGATCATCTCAAATGGGAGCCTTAAGATTCCGCCCTGTGTTGTCATTAGCTCGACGGATTTGAGCACCTCACTAATCCCATCGGCTTAGAGTAACCTTAAGACTCCAGACGGTCTATCAGTGGCCAGGTGAACCCGAACCTTATGATTCCGCACCTCCGTGTTTGCGTACCTCCCATGTTGAGGGTTGCGGAATAAAAACCTCCCCTAATCAACTGATTAGTAACATATAGATTAGTTGGACATATAGATCAAGTGGACGGGGTTGCGAAATAAAAACATCCCCTAATCAACTGATTAGTACCATATAGATTAGTTGGACATATAGATCAAGTGGACGGGGTTGCGAAATAAAAACATCCCCTAATCAACTGATTTGTACCATATAGATTAGTTGGACATATAGATCAAGTGGACGGGGTTGCGAAACAAAAACATCCCCTAATCAACTGATTTGTACCATATAGATTATTTGGACATATAGATCAAGTGGACGGGGTTGCGAAATAAAAACATCCCCTAATCAACTGATTTGTACCATATAGATTATTTGGACATATAGATCAAATGGACGACATTAATGTTTGAACCCGTAACCTTTGTTGACAAATTTCGTTAATAAATTGCTAAATATCATTTCCATATTTTACTAACTGCGTTTTCCGTACACAGGGGAGATGTTCTCGGGGAGGGGTGGAATCTTAAGGTTTCTAGAGATAGGCTCGGGGCGGAGACTTAAGGATACCCCAAACTGCCAGCAGGTAGTCGGGGCGGAATCTTAAGGTTCCATTAAGCTGCTCTGATCCTTTAATGACAACACGGGGCGGAATCTTAAGCCTCCCTCTCAAATAATTGATAGGCTTTTTTTTTAAATAAAATATATCAGTAGGTCATAATGAGGTGAGTGATTCTTCATCAATTGTTTCATCATTGGCCTGATCAATGAGACCATTCAATTTAATCATTATCATCTCTAAATCTTGTTGTAATTTTAATGAGTAAGATGTTTCACCGCAAGAGTTTCCGTTCTGCCAAATTGAAAAATCACTGGGGCTGGGTAGAGTCCACGTACTCTCTTCCTGAAGCAGCAAAGGAGTTTGTAGAACCTCGAGCTTCGGATGAAGGGGTGGGATGGGGGTGCTCATGAAAATGGCTGCTTCATTCCGTGCGAGCCCTCTCTGATGTCATAAAATAATGTATGAATAGCGAAAATAATGAGTCACAAAAACTATTGGGTAGTTATGCAACTGGACATGAGAGGATTGAGTAAACATTGATCAACTTCTTTTTCAGTATTTGGGTTAAGTATAGGTAATGACAATGAATTCAAGCGTTGCAATCAAGTTGGAAAAACTAGAACTAGCGCCTTTCTTTGTGCATCATCACTCAGCATTAGTTGCAAATCATTGTAAAATTTAAAACTTCTCTTACTTCAGGATTTGGTGTAAAGAATATACCTACTGCTAGAAAGGTTCAAACTTGAACTGGTGCTTGAAATTCGTAATGTTAACGCACATTTAAAAGTTTAGCATCGTTTGATTGGCAATACCTATCCCTTGCGCCGCGTCATCCCCGCTTGCATTCAATTACCTGCCAACCGCCGACATCTTCATCTTCCGCCTTAAAACGCGTCTTCTAAAACCGCCATGTTTTTCATAATAATATTAATTAATCAATTCACGGATTTCCTTCCCATTTCATCCCCGCATTCCTCTCATCTTCAAGATCATCTACACCGTCTTCAGCCCAGGAGCCCCTGAGGTAGGCAGTCCACTTCAAGAAGGTACGTCCTTATTTAATCATTTGAAATCCTAGACGCGAATTCTTCTCGCATATCAATTCCTGACCCAGTCCTATAGAAATAACAATACAGTCCACTAAATTCATTCACAATCATAATTAAATTCTTCAAGTTTATTCTTTTACCATTTTGAAAAATGGGATGCATCATAGTATATTGAATATGAGTGGAAGTACACAATTACTCAATGATTTTGATAATTTGATACAAGGTGCAGACTTTGTAATGTACAAGAGGATAACTATGACAAGTATACTCGGTGAATGTTTGGGGGAAAGGCAAATCATTGTAGGAAATCAAATGCTAACTCACCTTCAAAGATTTCAGACAGTTCAGCTGTTCATTGAGGAAAGAAGTATGTTGTTCTACCAATCCAGGAACTGCAACACTTTTGGCTGCTTTTACGAAGTCCCTTGAATTACAGTGGGACAGATTTAGAAACAACTAACTTGGAAATCGCATTGTTTTAATAAATGAATTTTATTGAATTTTGAAGGACCAGGACAACTGGATACAACTATAAACACCTACCTGGTTTCTTGTTCTATTCGTGAAATAATAACATTCAGCTGCTCTTCTGGTTTTTGTGAACTGCTCACATCACTCCATTCTTCTGGGGTTGGACATGTGGTTGGCTGAGCAATCGTGAATGTGGAGTCAGAACTAGAATGAGAGAAATGTACTTGACTTTAGGTAGAGAAAAACGAATAAAAGGTAGAAAATAACTCATCATTCAGAAAACACAAATTGTATTGAGGTAGAATGTGTAGTTAGTAACGATTGGGGACAAATTTAATCGCATTAAAAATGGTTCACAGCATACACAAGGTATAATCCAGTCGCCAAAAACAACCAGGAAGGGTTCATTATCGTGTCAAAACTTCTAGGGCTTCTGATTTAGAAAAAAACTCATGGCCTCTCTCAGTAAATGTCATTATTTTGTAAAGGTTGACGAATCTGCAGGTGTCAACCAAACAGCAAGGAACGTCTACGTAACTATATCACCGATTTTTACTCCTTTTACTCCTCCTCTTTTCCTCAATTCTTTTAATGAAATATTTATTTTGAAAAGTCTACACCAACGGCCCGGCCACACGGAAGGCAGCGGAAAGCGGTCGTCGCCACTGTGACGCCACACAGAACGCGATACTCTCAGTGTACCTTCAGTGTACCGAAAGGTCGGGATCCTTCATTCAGTACAGAGATCCGTTATTCCAATCGGTCGTCTATTATGAGCTCCTTAGGAGACGAAGAACTGTTGCTATTATTATTAACATTACGAAAGACTTCAAAGAAAAAGAACGGACGATGTCGGGTACATCAGATCAAGAATTGAGGGAATACCACCGAATTCCAAATATTAGAGAATTCAGGAGAAGAGAGAAAAAAATGGGAGAATACTATCATTCATGTATTGAACTGGAGTTCCCTTCGTCAACAAATTTTTATAATGATCCTGTGAAGTGTATTTGCGGACAGTTTAAATAAAGGTGGGTTTATTATCTTCAATAATGAACAATTGGAATAGACTAAGAATATACATTTTCCAACTCCCCCCTCAACATTTGCTGGTTTACGTTTCATGATATGTAAAATCAGAAAATCGAATTAAAAATTCCAAAATTCCAATTAAAAAATGCCATTACCAAACATAATAAACCAAAAAATCCATCTGTATGCCGTTTGCGCCACCTTGCCCAGTTAGCGCTGTCCTAAAATGATGAAATTTGATTTTCGGGATCGCACCAGCCTAAGAATGATCCATGAAACGTTTCCTAACCCTAGGTCAATGAGGAGGGGTTCAAGACTCCTGTAGCAAGGGTATGCAGTGGGGGGGGGGGGACTCCTTCTTCAGATTCATTTTTGGAGGGGTTGAAAATATTTGAAAAATTAGATATTTAACGCAACGTAAGGGTGCGCAATAGCTTCTGCGCACGCCTACCCCCGTTATCTATTGTAATCTATCGTTTTTCCTTGAATCTCTGGACTGTTTCCCCACATCCTGCAGTCTCCACTACTACTTCACGAGTCCCCCTCCACTACTTTTTACGGACGTTACAGATCCATGTGAACGCTGCTTAATTCGGTACAACCGGACAGCTCGTCGTCACGACAAATACTGACCGTCGGCGGGAGACCGCGTTCTGTCTGACAGGATGATGCAAAAGTGAGTAGTACAACTAGACTGCCTGACTGACGGCCTTGGAAAAGAAAAAAAGAAAAAAACCGACGCGTTGCCTTTGGGGGTGTCTGGCCACCAGTGATTTGTGTTCATGATAGTACATGTCTTGAAGGATGCAATCTTGGGGACACCCTGAGACCCCCAGATTATTACAGTTTAGATGAACGATCAAAGCAAGGAAAAATGGAACATAATTTCGAATATAATATAGTAATATATTAGTAGTAGAAGAACACTTGAACCCACAATGACTCGACACTCACAAGTGAACAACCCCTGTCAGAGATGCCTATGGTAAACTATGCCAACAAGGTATACACAGTGCCACGGGAGATGGCCTATACATAGACTGGCACTGCTTATATGCTCCTACACAATGGAGATTACTGTGGTTCGCTACCACAGTTCCACCTGAGATGGCAAGGGAGACTACTGTGGTTTGCTACCACAATACCACGTAAGATGGCTTATACCTATACCGGCATGGTGGTTCCCAAACCCCTGAGTAAAGAGTTTCAGGCAAGTCGGTAGCCTCTACACTAATATTCATACAACGCATCCGCAGTTACAGGTTCCTATTGTGGAATTCCTTAAATCTGATTTCAGATTCGTAATCAGCGACCCCCAAAACCCCCGAGAAACAATTTTCAGATCAATTTATTGACTATGAATTTCGGCTAGGTATTTGGGATTTGGCCCCACTGTACACCGTGACAGACCGCCTTCTGTGTCACTGGGCCTGAAACTAAAGTGAGTCTATCTCTCTGGATCAAACCTATCATTTGTTCTTCGAATATCAAAAACTGTCAGAGAAGAGTAAACACAAACCATCACCATCATTACAAACAATTAGCACATTCACCACATACTTATTTCTAAAAATCACTAGAAAGAAAAAATGAATCCCTAAATATCTGTTTCTGATTAGGATTGATACGATGCAAAATTAACTGAACGTATTCAACTCTTAAACTTACATTGGATCACTGGCGACAGCAGGAAGGTATTGAAGCCTCGAGGTGCTGCCAAATAGCCGGCCGACCATGCCTTTCACATAAAGAAGTAATGTTTCGCACGGGCTTGCCTGGAAAGGTTACAGAAAAATTAACAAACTAGTGAACAGTCCAGTGGATAGTGGACACTCAATAGGTGTGAACCGCAGCTACACAACAGACCTAATGATTTATGTCCAAAAAACCATAAAATATTTGTAAGTAGACATCTGGAAAATACCAACAACTGCAATTTGAATCATTGAACTGAAATAACGCATACCTTCGCACAATATTCTCTAATTTCATGCTGAGCAAGATGGCGTTTTGATTTTTTCCCAGTGAAAAAACAATGCTGACACATATCGTAATTTATACATCTCATACAAATGTATCGTAGTCCTTTAATGGGCTTTATAGAACAAACAGCACATCTGACATTGTGGCTCACTGGAAAAAAAAGATCCGTTAAAAAGAGTATCAAAGATCCGTTAAGTAATTGCTCAACCGAATTTTTAAAAAAGTAAATGAACAGTAAAAAAAGAGCAAAAGACAAAATAAAACAGACCGTTTTCTGATGCCTGGATCCTATACAAGGTAGAAAGCCATATCAGCAACTGTGGCTCTTGAACAATCCAACAAATGAATTCTGATTCAGACACACCCAACTCTGAACTCTGAAACACCACATTAATTTCAACATAAGTAATTAGATATGGATGAAACAGAATAATTTATATTAACATGATACATTATTTTAATAAACCTCAATAATTTAATACAGTAAAACCTCGATTAAGCCTCTGATAAAAAAAAGGATGAAATGCATAAATTAGTGAAAGAAACCATGTTTCAATAGGTAGACTACGTCTAATTTAAGTGTAGAGTCCATTTTACCTGCTTGTAAACTAATTTGTCATAATTAAGAGTTGAAAGTGTTTGCATTACGTTACTGTAACCACAACATAAACCCAACCAAAAAACACCTGAACGGATCGACCCATGGTTAATTAGTTCCCCAGTTAATGAGCCCCCAGGTTCTACTGTACTATACTTATATAAGTGACTGTAAAAAAAAAACATTAATTTTAATAATTGATAGTAATTAAAGACCACAGGGAAAAGATGTCACTTTTTTTCCGTAAAATGACCTAAGGTTGGCAACAAATTCTCCCAAGGTTCTAGTTTCATAATAAGACTTGAAAATGGGGGAAAAAATGGAGGATCTGCGAGATATAAACTTATATATGTATTTGCAAGGATGAGAAAGGTTGTCTCATTGCGGGTTTTTAGGATGGTCTATTTTGCGCTGGCTCAATCTGTGCTCCTCTACGGCCTGCCAGCTTGGGGCGGCGCTTACGCCACCACGCTGGACCCAATAAGGCGTACCCAGAAAGCTTTGATAAGAATTGTAAGGAAGAGCACCTATCTGGAGCACACGCCACCATTATTTCAGAGGGCCCACGTCTTAGACTTCAACCATCTTAGGGTGCTTTCCTCGATTAGACAAGTTTTGAAGGAAAGGTCTTTTTCCCTACCCCGTCATGATCCTCCGACCCGTTATCAGGTCTTTGGATCCATGATCCTCCCCCGCTGTGCCACAACTGCTGGGATTAATAGCTATAGGTATTTCGGGGCGAAATGTTACAATGCGTTACCAAACAGCTTGAAAATCAGCCTCCTGGAGAATCCACAACGTGTCAACAAGTTGTTGAAATCCCATTTCACTGACAGCATTTTTAACAGTATTATAATCTAATAATTTCTGTAAAAATAATTCAATAATTTCTTTTCTTTGTAAATAATTATAATTAGTTAATTAGTATCTTTTCTCAATCACTACATATTCACGTGTATGGACGAAAATGTACGCCACTTGGAGACATTTTGCGACTCTTGTGGCGGCCAAAATAAACATTTCACGGTGATTTCACCTCCACTATGTTGTCCACATGACCAATCGATCAAGGTCTCATTCCCCTTGAGGTCTCATATCTTGAGTGTGATCGTGACATGACTTTGGTGAACTAAAAGATCCAAGCAGAGATTCCTCGGGACTGGATGAGTGAAATAGCTACCTGCCGGAAAAACCCAGAACCATTCATTGTCGTTGAGGCTCTTATCCGAAACTGGAGTGATTTTTTGGCCAACTCCTATTGCAAGAACAAGGCCAATCAAAGAAGTTTTATTCACTGCAGACCGCACAATACAACTTCGAGACACGTACAATAACAACCTCACGACAACTTCACGTCGCATATTATCGCCCCTCCCCTCCCAAAGAACAGAAGGAGACAGGAAGTTTTTATTCCAGGCCGGCGACCAATTTCCTTGGAAAAGTTCAAGGACTTACTCCACTTAAGGCAAGTTTGCCAGTCGATAGAGGCGAGAATGTACTTCTCGAAATTAAAACACAGAGGAGTAGAGTGAAACAACATTTTGTTCTGAACCCTCCCCCTTTCATCGTTAGTTTCTCTGAACCCTCCCCCTTTTACCACAGTTTTTTTATTGAGTGCATTTAAAACAAAATAAAATCATTTGCAGATGATGGGGGTTGATTGATCGATTCCTTCTTCAGTAATATCGACAGGTGAATGATTAACTGATAGGGAAAAATAAAACTACTTATATACTAACACAATAAAACTAACACAATGAATCATTATTGTCAATAATACCTTCAAGAAGCAAGAGTCCAATGTTGAATCAATGTACGAAACGTTGAATGAGTTGAACTCTCCAAGAAACATAGGTAGACGTATAAAAGACTCTAATAGACGTTTCACGCGTTTTCTCGTTAAGCAAAGATTGTGATCCGCAAGTTGAGAGAAAAGGTAACAATATTTCTCATTTAGGGGAGCAGAGCATAGACAAATGAGCCCCACCTTCAAGTCCAAGATATTCAATCCCTCATTAGACCTGAAACATGAGGTATTGTACACAATTCATGCTGGAACAATGAGATATTGTGTAGTTGTTAAAAGATAGAATGTAAGATTTGTTGATGTGTATCTAACAAATGAAGATGCAAATGTTAATCAAAGATGTTAACACCCCACATTCCAGCCAAGTGCATTTCAAACATTTTAAAATTATTCGAGTATTTTAACTTCAAAATTGACATGAAGGTATATGAAGGACATATTGAAATTAAAATAATAATGATATAAAGAATACATACCTAAAAACACTGTTGAGAAACTTGCTAGTCAACTCAACAACTTTATCTACGTCAAAGGATTTCCCTGTCAACTTTGAAGCAGCAAATAGGATGTCGTTGAGCAGGAAATCCACCTCCTTGGATGACAATATAACTCTAGCATCTGTTACCAAAATGTGATGATGGATAAATACATTCCGGACGACACTCAGCGTGACGTAGTCAACTGAAAGAAGATGAAATGTAAGGTAAGTGGCGAACAGTGAAAAATATGTATAATATTAAGATGAAAGGAAACAGAATTGCTGTTACTGATCAATCACACAAATACGCCGTTTTGAAAGACTACAAGCCAATCAAGCTGAAATGCTCAACGAGATACATTCAAATTGCCTGTGAAACCCCAGAGGGTTCTTCTTCCTGATATCAAACAGAGGCAAATGAACGCAAAAATTAAGGCTAACTGTATTGTTCCTCAAAGAATCAGAGAGAGATATTTCGTCACTCTTGTATAATAATTAATTAGTGTTCAAAATGTATTTAGGGTAAATGTACCAGTGGCTGACATGTTAATGAAAATTTTTCGAATTTCAAGGCTGGCCAGTTTATTATTGGTCCAATCGATGCTATCTTGATTTTTTCTGGTAAAACAACTTTTCAACTTGCTAACTAGCTCATTACATTTTTTTAAATCCGTGGATTTCATAGGTTTTCTTTAAATTTTCGATCCAACTTTTTTGTACCATTAGTTGACACCATCCGAGAGCGAATGCCCCAATAAGTGACAGGGGGACGCCCCAATAGGTGACAGGGGGAGACCCCAGTAGCTGACATGTACTGGGCAAAACTTGAAACATTGCTATCGAGGGCATGGATCCTTATTATTTCAGTTTTTCAATGAACATGGCAGCAACTGGAGCAGTGTCAGCTACTGGTACATTTACCCTATGGTGTATAATATTTATGATATTATTTGGCTATTGAAACAACATCAAGTTTGATTAAATGCGACAAATTCCACTGTATGTGTTAGGCAGAATAGGAGGGCAAATTCTTCTCCTTGGAGCCAACTGGTGACTAATTAAAGATTGTAAGGAATAAGGAGCTTCAACAGAAAAAAAGAATGATACCAGGATGCGCGAGGAAATCAAATTAGTACACTTTATTAAGACATGTTCTACAATAATAATTATTCTACAATAATTATTGTAGAACATATCTTGAAAAAGTGTACTAATTTAATTTCCTCACTCATCCTGGTATCATTCTTTTTTCTGTTGAAGCTCCTTATTCCCTATTCCTCTCCTCATTCACAATTATTGTGCTTGTACTCAGAGAAGTTTCTATGCGATAGCTTTTCTGAACAATTCTTCATTTCTGAATTCAATCACAATTCAACCATCAAATTCAATCATAAACAAACCAATATTATGTAATTGTTTCATAACAATTAGATGAATACTTGACTCACTCGGATGACCTAGAAACCATAAATTGAATAGTAATAGATCCACAAAAGAAATCCAACTTGACCATATTTTTTCAATGACCTTTCAAAAGAGATTGTCCAAAATTCTAGAGAACAATGATTCAATGTTGAAAGACACAGGGTTTTAAGGTATCAAACATTGAACATTTTCAATAAACATCACTTCTCAAGTTAGCTGATTATACCATGAGACAGGCTGGAACTACTCCTATTTAGTTACAAAATTGAATATTCAGAAATGAATAGCACCTAGTTGCTATTGACTAACCCAAATATTACTTAACTAACAACGCTGGGTAGTTCTTGTCCTATTTGATTGATTGCTGTTACTTTGAGAGTACAAGACACTGTTTAAAATATAAACCATGTTGTTAAAATCAGGGCCCGAATAGTTTCAATGCATCCATCTATCTGAAGTGTGGAATGCTGAGATATAGGTAAGTAGGTCCTATGATCTGGAAGATACTTGTGCACAGGTACCATCCTAAAAAAGAAGGCACTTGATGAAGTTAGTCAATACCAAAGGGGTCTTTTGAACTTACAGCACAGCGATTTTTGCCAGATCCTCAACTTTGCAGCAGTCCTGTATGCGGCATATCTAATTTCGTTGCATTCATGCGTTCTCTCAGAAATTTGATCAAACTCCAACAATATTCCTGTAAAAATCAACAAACGAATTAGATTATTGGATTATTGTCGGATTGATTATTTTGGTGGGATGGGTACAATGTGATTTACTTCATGTTCATAACAGGAAACACTGTCATCATTTAACATTCTCCATACTATTGCGTTTCGGCTTTTTCGTTCAGCCTCAACGAACTTTAGTCCAGTTCCCACTACATTCACAATGATCGGCTTCTGGAAAATATTTACCAATATCCAACAGTACAATGTGAATACAGATGACAGAACAAACGGTATTAGGACCCATAAATTGACAAAACTCCAGACATCTTTAAACTTCATGAAAGATCTGCACATAGAAGAGAGAATAGAGTAGTGAGTTTCCGTGATGTTCTGATGAGGTGTATCAACCGAAACAGGTCTACTGTAGACCTGTTTCGGTTGATACACCTAATGCACTGTAACAGTGCATTATTTATTTTTGTGGAAATGAGACTTTCGTTTTCATTTCTGAAGATGGATTCCTACTATTTGGCTGCACCAACGGACCTTCTTGCAATGATTCTGCATCATACCAGGCATGAAACATGACATAGTAGATAAGATAAGAGAAGGCTTGTTATAGGTGAAGCACCTCTGCATCGAAGTCAGCAATTGGAGACCGGCGAGGGAGATAGCTATTGACATTTTGAGTTTAAATTAAGGCCTATAAACAAATTAAAATCCTTGAACAACAAGCTGAAGTTATCTATTAACCATAGGATGCAATTGCATTATTGAAAATGTCATACAGACATGATCTCACTGGGACGTAAATTTGTATGTATTCGGAGAATCACCCAGATATTGCTGAATGTACGGATCCACTTTCACCACCACCGTCCTCCTCATCTCTTGATGTACTGGTCATCTTCCTTTCGGTTGTGAGGGAGCAAACTAATTGGTGAATCGACCCCGTGAGCGGAGACCAGCCACAACAGTCGGACAGATCGTGCGAGACGTGACTTACCCTCACCCTGGTGCGACTGAGGTTGAGTAGGTCTGCAATAGCTGCAAATGAGGGTTCTCTGATGAATTTTTTCGCATGCCTCTGGTCTGTGGATCTGTTCCATGAGGCTGAAGTTTCTGACAGCAGCTACTCTTTTATGGTGCTTTTTCCGAGGCTTTTGGGTGTCCCACAGAAGGGTTCGGGTCCAATGATGACGGTCTCTAACCTGTTTTTTGACCAGTGTATCCGCCTCTTCATACCTCTTCAGTCCTGAATGCCCAGGCACCCATACCAAGGTGAAATTATTCCTATCTTATAATATAATTATTATTCCTATCTTATAATATTATGTTGTCCAAGGCATTCATGCAGTCCATCACATGATGTTATTACCGGAATGCTGCTTGGCTATCGGAACACATTGCCAATTTCTCACCTCCAAAGCATAAGAATTCGATGGCAATCGTCTCGACCGTGGCGTGTCAGCCCAGACTAATCGCCATCTCAATGTTTTTAGACTGTTCGTACACCCGCTCCAGTGACGCAAGGCATTTTGGGGTCGTCATTGTACCAGATTTAGTGAGCAGGCACTGGAATCTGTTTTTTCCATGCGTCCCTTTCGGTAAAGAGGATTTGGAATTTTCTTTCGAAGCAGTAGTGAGGTGGTATTTCATCCAAAGGCATACCCAGTGCACATGAAATGGTAAAAGTGGGAGAATCGCGGCTGGCCAGGGTCAAGGCACGAAGTCGCTATTCAATCCAATTAATAGCAATTGGAACTCAACGGATTCAATTGAGATTTTCAAGTAAAGAGTACCTATCAAATATTTAGTTGACCTGACAGACAACTTGACCAGACACTGGAAAAATGGTAGAATGTAAATACTTCTAACTTACGAACCTTGTTTGGACATTTCCGTTTCACTCAAATTCAGGCATAAAGAGGTAATACACTAAACATGCACCGAATACCCGATGCAGAATAAATCACAAAGCACACACTCATGAGGGGTGACAGGTGGAACCATAACTGATGAATGAAAATGAAACTGCAGGTTGAATTCAAAAATCTGGTGTGAAAGCGACGTTACGATTATAAAATACGGCGGGATGAGGCTAACGGTGTTTACAGTGTTGGTGAGCTACTCCGCTTTCTTGGCCTTTTAGGGTGAACTTGTCGTATAGTAACAACTGTTGTTTTGAGTGTCAACAGAGCGCACTCGTGTAGTTAGAAGCACACTATCGTAATCGAACAGACGGATCGGATTCATTTCGACGACTGCTCACACAGGTACGTAAACTCAACAAAATACAGATTCCGAGGTTTCTGGCCAGTCGTGAGTTTGCGTGGCATCCAGTCGGTGTTTTAGGTTTGTTCGGCTGAGCGTTCAGAATCGATTCTGGACGGAACCGAGTTCTGAAAAAGGAGGGAATGGGATCATGATGCAGTTCGGAACCATGTTTAGCCGAACGGTTTCTAGGATCACTCGGAACTGATAACCATTACAGGTTTCAAGAGACGGTCTTTTCAAATTCAAATTCAAAAATATTTCATTGGCATAAAGGTACATACATTATTTTACAGTACCTTGAGATAGTTAGGTTGAACAATATCTGCCTGTCGGCCTGACGGTCTTTTCAGACAGGTCACCCGTTCAATACGTTCACTACCTAGTTTTTCCAAGTCACATTTGTTCAACGAGTAGCTACGTTCAATACGTTCATTATAGACCAGTCAAATTGTACTAAAAAAAAGGCCTAAAATCGCAAGTGAACGGCTAATTCTGATTTTTTGGTATGTTGTTTGGGACTGTTTGGAAAGTCTAAATCCAATTTTGCACGAAAAGTATCTCAGAACGCAGAACTCGACGTGAAATAACAATGTATTGTTTGAATCAGCTGTTCCACAAGGAGAACGTTGCCCCGACTTGCCGCCGTTTGATACAAGCTCTTGTGAAGGCATTTCATTGGCTCAGCCTTTGAGGGCTCACTTTAGACAGCTCTGGATGGTCTTAAAAAGTTCTAAAAATTAAAGTCTTTTTAATGATAATTCAAAATACTTACTAATTAGGTAATCAATCATTTCTAGGCTGGTCGGCCAAAAGTTGATAATAATTATGTCATGTCAGTTTTTTTTTCGATTTTCAAATTTTTGGATGTCGATTTTAGGGAGCTCTTTTGACTGGCAAAAGATGATAAGTTAGAAACGGCGGAAAATACAAGAAACAAGGAATGACATAGGTAGTGAGGTAAGTCCAAAAAGAAGGGTGGTTCGGTCTGGCAAAAGTGGATAAGTACCCAGTACTGCCACCAGTTATCCAGTATTGCCACCATTCCAACAGACAAGTTTTGATCAGCCAAACCATGATATGTCCCATAATATTATCATGATATTATCATGTTTTGCCAGATATCAACATGAAATATCAACATGGCAGCTATGTTCAGTTTTGTTGTGCAGAAACATCTACTTTCTGATTTCACCATTGACCAGAAATTTCTACTTCCTGGTCATACCCATCTGGAGTGTGATGCTGATCACGGAAGAATTGAAAAGGCAAAAAAAATTGGTACCAAGAGACTGGTACCAATTTTTCAGGACAGTAAGGGGAGGAAAACCTTTCCACATAAAGAAGATGTCCAGGGAGTCATTTTTGGATTCATTGTGGAAAAAATCAACTGGCTGCAAACAAGATGACTGCATTATAAAAAGCCTTCGGAATTTTGCTGTTCAAGTACACTTTAAATCAAGAATCACCTTTCAGAACAGTTGACTTTCGGCGTCCAAGATCCATCGCTGCTACTTATGATGAAATGCCAAAAAATACAGCAAACCTCTGCCTATTAATCCTAAGAAATAAGAGGACTTGATCTCATTGTTGCCCTTGGTACCGATGGAGTTTCACTCGTTCAACCTACCAACAGCCAAGCCAACGAATGTGACGAAGAGAGTGATGAAGATTAATCACACTCAACAAACATTAATGTAATTTTAATATTTTGTATAATTATTTTTGAAAATGTTTATTATATTGTATACGTTTTTCAAAGCTATTAACTCCCCAAAGAGAGCTAAGTCTACCTAAGAGATACCTAAGTGTATTGAAATGAAAAATTATTCGATCAAACATTCTCATAAAAAAATTAATAAGACCGCTGTTATCTTCGTTCCAGCCTTATGGCCAACTAATTTGGGTCAGGTGATGAAAAATGGTGTAAACAAGTTTCACCTTTGAATTTAGTATTTTTTCTTACCTACTAATTTAGCGAGTTCTTTTTCATAATGTACCTTTTTTTGCACCAATACACCAAAGTTTCTGTTTCTGAGATTTTTAAGTTCAATCATATGTCCGTTCATCCCCCATACATGGTCGGCCAGAAAATGATATATGAATGTCAGACGAAGTGGTCATTTTTTCTTCTTCTAAACGTGTAAAATTATTTAGGGCATTGAAACAAATTTTATCTAAAGAAGAATTAGTAGTTGTCGAACAAAGTAAAATTTGTACAAAAAGGAATAAACACTCATTTCATTCATAGTGTGCTTCCGTAGGTCAGGATATTTTTCAAACGGCTCTGCTGCAAAATTGAAAAAATGTGACATATCAACTTTTGACAGACCAGCCTAGATTTAGTGATCTAGACAGAAGGGTGATCTGTCAAGAATTTGCAGAGTTTTTTTTTTTTTTAATTTGATTTTCTGAATTTACAAATCTTGAAACGTAAACCATAAAACCTTGAGGGAGGGGGTTAGAATTTTTGTTCTTTCCTTAGTCGATTCCAATGGTTCATTGTCGAAGGTAATAAACCAAAAAGAGGCCTTTACGAAGACATTATCCGAACTGAACTATAGGTAAAACCACGGAAGAAGTGGTGACACTTCCACTTCTCCCACTACGATGTCTGTTTCGGCTGCGGTCGAGACAGTTCAAGAAAAAGTAGTAGAAGAAGAAGAAGATAATGCTTATCGTAATTGTAGAACGTAAACAAACACCGCCAGGCTTTGCTAATAATAAATTTTTATGCTAACGGAGTAGTAAAGTCTGATTTGATACTGTAAATTTCATTTCACGCTGACAATGAAGATCACGCAGCTATTGAAGGCCGTAGAGGTAATAATTCAAACTACTTTATAGATTTTTGAATATTCCACAAGCTGATGATGCCAATGAAATGGTTGAAACGGTTCAACTTCATTACTACGAAGTCTTATCACGTGAGCTTGTTTTCTATTGGGGTAATTCTGGTAGATAACACAGATTTATTGCGAAAGGGTCGTAAATATAAAAAAGGTGACTTCAAAACAAAAAAGTCGGATCTTATGGATTTTTGTGGTTGTAAAAATGCGCAGATACCAGAATTCGTATTACTTCATTTCATGGTTCCCTAATACTGACATCCACATTAGTGCTGTCAAGATGTACATCCGTGCTTGCTAAAGGATTGCTAAAGGTCCGTTCATTATGAATCAAGGAACGCGTTGAGGAACAAGATGAGAAGAACGAACGGTACCGAGTGTATGTTTACCGGACGTCATGAAACGCTTTTTCCAAGTATCCATATCTCGGCTTCTTTTCGACCGATCAACTTGAAATTTGGTGTGGACCTCGTTGGTGTGGATCATAGAATGCCCTGAATGATTCAAGTCGGGAGGTCTAAAGGGAGCCGAGTTATACAACATCAAAAACCCGCATCTTCAGTGGATATCATAACTTTTTCCGGCTGCTGTAGAATGATATTTGTTGTAGTGTTTTTTTGGGAGATTTTTTATATGATGCTGTGACCCAAATGAATGGTTATAAACCAGAAAAGCAGTGACTAAAGACATGTGCGACCGGAGTTTTAGCAAAAAAACCACTACATTTTCGGACTTATTTCGGTTTTTACTCAATATCTCATTAAAGGAAGGTCTGACGGGCATCGTAACCATTTATACTCTTGAACTAAATGTGCTACAATTTGAGACCCAAGTGGAGGTTTGGTCGGAGTGGTGGTGTGGTGTTTGTACTACCATTACTCATGTTGGCATTCATGAAGAGGCAAATCATGTTTCAACGCTCCGCTCTGTCCATCACACCCACTGTCACTGTGTACGACCCTAAGCTCCGACCTGCCAAAATTAGAGAAAATCGACTGATTTGGCCATCTTTTGAATTTACAGATTTTGAGTCTATATGTCCATGAAATCACCTTGAGTCACTTGCTCTGAGGCGGGCCTGCGACCAGTCTGTCGTCTGGGGGCAGTTCAAAGCCAGCAAAGTTGGATCTTGTCTTGTACTCTCTAAACTGGTAACACGAGCAGAGGAAGCCCCAAACTATCGACACGCAGGTTCGACACAATGTCACCGGTCTGCCATCTGAATGCGGTTTGGCTTCGTGTTGGTCGTTGTATTTCTTACCCAAGCAACAGGAATGGTCCAGTTGTTGAGTGGGCAAATCCCCTTGAAATGCTTGTCATGAACATATCAGTTCCGTTATCCATAGCTGGTAGAGTGTGCTAGAATGCCCGACTTCACCTGTAGGTACCGCCGGTACTCGGCGGCTGTTCGAGGTCGCGTGATCCACAGTCTCCTCCCAGGAAATCTCCCGGAAATGATACTGGGGGGAGATCGTAAACTTGAGCTGGGTTAAAACATTGAACATGTCCATGAAATAGCATTACCACGTTCATGAAATAACGTTTGATCAAACGATAAAAATTATTAAAAAACCGTGAGAACGTTCAATGAGTATTTCCCACCAAAACCCACATAATATGAAGTTTTTGTAAATGCAATTAGCTTTAACTTGAAACCACACTGGTATCTGTAAGCCCTGCAATTTTCCAAAAAATGGCAGCTAATGTGGTTTCAAGTTAAAGCTAATTACATTTACTAAAACTTCCTTTCACATGGTATTTGACGTTGGATTTGCATGTCAACAGTTCATTATTTTTTGTAAAATTAGGACTGTTTTTGAAGAGCTGTATCTCGGAAACTGAAAAACGGTGGTCAACAGCGAGACTTTAGCGGTTATTTGGCTATAACTCCGGTCGCACAAGTTTTTGGTAGCTGCACTTCTGATTTCTTACTATTCATTTGGGCCCCAACAACATATAAAAAATTCATAACGACCGGACCTTTTGCGTGCACGACCCTCTCTTTATCTCTAGCTTGACTGGACTGGAACAGGACTGGACAGGAATGTGGGATAAGTAATGAACTAACTGCTGTAGCCACAACGAATGTACTTAGATAAGTGCTTGTTAGTTTGAAGGGGAGCTCCTCCTTACATTTACATGGATGGTTACATTTATTACATAGCACCAGTTAGACACAAACCTACTGACCATCGTGAATCATCCTCAGGAAAGCAAGCGGTAATTTGTTGTCTACTGGACTGCAGGATAGAGACCGTGATGGCAGAAGGGGGGGGGGGGGGGGTGTCTGGACTTAATTCGATCTTGACTCTGATGTCCCTTGTTTGTAGCGTCTGAGGAGGCTTGAAGCTCCCATTAATTCCAAGATTGATGACATCGTTTTGAGGTTGTGGTGGTGTATCCCTCAACCAATCTGTAGCTTCTCTAATGTATGAGAGATGGGATCCGAAACTGTATCTGAACTAGTGTCATCACCTGTGCTTTACCTCAGTGTCGTAGGAAGCAATAACTTGGTAGTCCGAATTACGTAGATTATGTCGTTTTAGTTGCTGGTGTGTTTTGAGAGATACTTTTTAAGATACAGGCAACTTCAAAGAATATGAGCTGTTGGTGTATCAAAAAGAGAAAAAAAAGTCGAACTAAGGGTGGTCCTAGTCTTGGGGAACAGAATTATATATCATCGGGAACCAGAATTTAGTAGATTTTATTCTTTTTTGATCCCCTGTTTGCTTTGACGCTTTACTTAGATGAGAAAGTTGAGTTTCTACTTGTTTCTAGAGGCACGTACAGAAATAATTCGTTGTAGTCGTTGTATTGATGAAACGAGGCCATTCTAACTGTAATTTGGTGTTGTAGTGTAATATCAATGCTCTCCACCGCCAACTCGACTCAACTTCTTGTTATAAAATATAATATGGATCTCATGGATGCCACATGGGAGTACCTACTACTAAGTTGTTGGGCAGAGGATAATTTCAACGTCATCTTTTTTACAGGCCGCCAAAAGCCGTGTACCTTCTATCAAGTTCAGAGGTGGTCAACAAGGACAGCTCAGTCAGGGTAATATGCTTTGTTTTCTTATGTCTAGGAGCAATCTTAGAACCTGCAGAGTGTTTATGGCGGTTGCATGTCAGTTCTACATCATGAAATAAGAATGTCAGAATTTCCTCTGACAGAAGTTCTCTCAAGAAGCCAGTAACAGTCTGAACCTGATGTTGTACAAATAAACATTTGAGCATCTTGAAGATGTTGCTTCTATTTGACCTCGTTGTCTTAAGTATAAATTGATTTAAATGCGATCAGTTTCGAATCCCTTAAGTCTTTTGGGGAATTTAACAGTTCCTGCCACTTGGAGGATCACATTAAGCCTCAGATGACTTTGGATGTGTATGGACAGATGATCCACTAGACTATGTCTCAAATCGTATGTGTTAATTGGATGGTGTTATACACAAACCGGCCAAAATGTCAAAAATCGAGTTTTTAGTATCAATTGATTCGTCTCGACGAGTACTTTAAGATTATTTGTGTTACAACGCGATCTATTAACTTCTTGGCAAACTAGGGTTGATAGACTGTTTGTGCAAAACGTTTTTTCGAAGTTTAGTAATTTTCACAAACCCGCCAAGCGCCAAACCGCCGACGCGTCTGATGTTTGGGGCGTCAGTGTTCTGCACAAAGCGCCCAAATGACACCGCTCCAGTCGTTTGGCCGCTCTGTGCAAAACTCTTGAGATCTATTTAGGTGTTTTCCCTGCGGTCCGATCGTTTTTATAACTACAGAAAACACGACGGGGATCAAATCATGGTTTTTTTTAATGTGTGGGTGGAGGGTGAAGGTGGAAGAGGGGCCCAAGAAGTGGGGTCATGTTTGCTAAAACACATAGCCAACTTGGACACACATTCCTGCCCAACGATGACGAATTCGGCGATGTAGAATCCGCACTAAAGCTTCACCAAAAGCTGTGCTCTCCTGGCCAGTACCTCAATGTCATGCGAAATGGTCGCAGAAACAGAAAATGTGTAGACTCAGAGATGGAGAAGCCGGATTTCAAGTCGAGCAAGATGCTGGAGATGCAGATTGTCAACCGGAAGAAGGACATGGAAGATCAACCCGTCAGTTGGCTCCAAACGCGAGTGATCTTGATTGAAAAATGACGAGCCATTCTCAGTGTTCATGAGAAGGGAATTTAATGGAGACTGACAAAAAGTTGATAATATCAACTTGAAAATATGAATTTTTGATAATATTATTTTCAAAAAGACTTGTCTTACGAATTAGATTTTTGCCCAAAGGGAGGTATGTTGGATGTACTTGAAAAATTCGAAATTCTTAAGAGTGATAGGTCTGGTAAATGTCTAAATGAGGTGATCCCTCAACATATTTCACCGTTAATAGGTTTATTCCTGCAATAGCTTGGTACCCCTCCCCCCCCATAATGTTACCCTCACCATTGTTTAAGCTCCCTTTCACTTTGTCTGCCTTAATTGGCATTTGTTGATCCGCCCCTTCCCTTCTCTGAGCTAATAGGATTTAAGTTCTCCCTTCACTGTAACCTGCTTCAATCCGATTGGATGATACCTTTCACTTCTGCTGCTATATAAGCTGTATTTCATGATGTACCTTCAGTTCATGTTTGTTACTGATGATGACCTAATCGTCGAAATCGATTTAACAATTGTACTCATTATTTTCGTGGAAATAGACTCTCTCACTCTATACCTCCGTTTTTTATTAAGACTTGTCTTCTCCCTCTATCATTGGTTGATCTTGTAAGATCAACCAATGATAGAGGGAGAAGACGGTGAGTGCTGCCATCGGTCTTTACATTCCGCGTCGACCACGAAGAGCTCTAGCCAAACGAGAAACCAATTTGAAATAAAAAACTGGCCGACAGTCAGGGTTTGTTGGAATTGGTCCCCCCCTCCGACGAGTACCATTCTTTGTACACCGACCTGCAGGGAAGCAATGCTGTGGAAGACGACATAGAAGGGTTTAACGGAGAGCTGGAATCTGTTATAGAAGATGCAAAAGACGCGCAAGATTTCGAAGAGTAGAAGAGTGAGCGACTACATTTTCCGAAGATTTTCTTTTTCTATCAAATAGAGGAGTTTGCACTAGAGAAAAATGTTCTCTATTTAATAGAGAAAAAAATCTTCAGAAAATGCACAGTCGTTCACTCTTCAAAAAATGTTTTCTATTCTCTATTCAGGAATGACTTCAGATCTTTTATATCTCATTTTAATAAAATTTGTGAAGATTTTCACAATTTTACTGGGACTTTTATTGTTATTATTATTATTACTTTCTTGTTAGTCACTTACCTACTTACGTTCGGAAATTCATGCGCCAAAGATGAGAATTCAAGATTCATTATTTTGTCTTATAAATACGTTTTTCCATCATGAGGAATTATTTTTGTGTGGATGTGTTTTCCCTCCCTCTTTCCTGTTGAAAATGGTACGTTTGATTTGCACAAACCGGCCAGGCGCCGGCGCTTGTCCGGTTTGTGCTAATTTCTCCGCTTGGCTGGGTTGTGCAAAATACGTTAGTTGATATTTTCGTTTTCCACAAACCAGCTGTCCACCATAACTCAAAAAATATTGAAGTTTCTCTTATTTTGACGTTACCATTCGGTTCTGCGCACCAAGAAAATTAAAGGGCAGAGTTTTCATATTTTTAATCAACACTGGAGAGGCTGGGGAGAAGAAAAACCCGATAAATCTTTGATCGCGTTTTTCTCGAAAACGATATCTATCTAGGCGCTTGGCCGGTTTTTGCATAACACCGTCCAATTATTGTGAATCTTAGAGAACAGCGTGTGGTTCTGTTCGTTCTGAGATTCCATTACACCTCCTCGTGCAGTTCTATAATTAACCCTAAATAACTGCATTGCCGAATTTGTGGGGGCAAATAAGTGTATAAAATCTGGCGCTTCTGGGTACCTTCAGCCAGTGGTTAACGTGGGGTTTGTATGTACTCGTATTTGGTGTGTACTCGAGGTATCTAGCCACCTGGATGAGGAATGCTCAAACCTACTGTGCTTCAGCATATCACATCTTCTTGGGTACCTGTAATCGTGCAATGTTTCCAAATAAATGTCCATATCCTCTGAGTGTTTGAGGGTCAATCTCCTGTATATTTGATCAGAATGCCTACCATCTATGCAGTAGTATAACAGGAGTTTACGAAAGCACTTTGTATACATCATTTCATGCTGAATAAAACTGATTCACATTAATAGTTGATTTTACTACTTCAATAGTTTGATACCCAACGTTTATTGGTTTACTTTTCCATCATCATGGAAATGATGGACGGTTTCTATATTCCTTCTCAGTAAGCTGAGTTATGTGTGGAGCTATTCCAGGCTGAGGCCCTAAATCCGATTGCATGTTAGATAACGGGTTACGTTGGATGTCCTGTCAGGAGGATCAGAGTACCTTTGATCGTTGAGCTCAAGCCTTCCAATTCTCAATCCCCTGGACTAGGACAAGAAACGCACACATGCTTGGGCCTATATCTACTCATCTTGGGCATTCTCATATTTGATAATTGAGGAAATGTATACATGCAGAACGCAACAATTCTTTCCTGTTAGTCCTATATTTCACATTGAATTGCAGGTCGGCCTGGAGGATCTCAAAGTATGGAGTCCAAGCAGTCTCCAGGAAGTGGACAGATTTATGAAGACTACCAACTTCCAAGGAGGTTCAAGAGACAGCTCATTGACGAACGTGAAATTGATGCCATCAATGTATGAAACCATATTAAACTTGTCTCACCATTTAAATTACTTCAAAATTCCTGAAGTAGCAGGAATTACAAACAGTGAATTTTCATGTTGAGTCACCTTTCCCATGAGAGGGAAAAATTTGAAATTCCAAGGAACCAGGTGCTTATAAAAGATCAAGAAATCAAGAAATGATCATCAAATTTTCTTTCTAAACCCTCAGGCTCAATACTGGTACATTTATTTTTCTGTTAACCTACAGGTCCCTGAAAGTCCTTCTCTTTCATCCAACTTACCCAGGCTCGCAGTAATTTCTCAAGTGTTATTGTACTGTCCCCTACATTCCTAATACCCATGTACGATTTGCTAAAGGCTTGGAATTTGCAACCATTGCCTTCCTTTGAACCCATATTATTTTTCCCTTCCAATACCAAAACTATACCATCCAAAATTCAGGAAAACATTTGGTTGAGTGTAATTTGTAGATTAAATCCGTTGACAATTATATGGGATGCAATCATGTGTTTGACTCAGCTGCTCCCACCAATGTGAATACCTGAATACGTCCCACCAGGTCAATACCTGAAGTTTTGCTGTTTGATTCACCTCCATGTTGACGATTTTAAATAGACAGTGTGGCTCCATATCTCACATGCATTGAGACTGAAAACTATTTAAGCCACACGAATGCTAACAACCTGTTAGATTCCTGTCAGGCTACATGTCACACAAGTAGTACGCCTCCAGGCTCATCTTGCTCAATTGTAAAATTATCGAAAGAACTCTCTAATTGTACTTCTTTTACTCTTTCAGTCTGGTGGTGCCTATTGAGACGGTGGTCTGATCTCTTCGTTACCTCCTAAAACATCGTATAACATATTGTAAGCTGCAATAAACCTTGCATAATGAAATGTTCAGCTTTAATTTAGTTCGACTTGTATTCTCCACTTAATAATTATACTTGTGTATTATAAGTTAAAAAAAGTAGTTTTTTTTTCAAGAATCTGTTAATTTACCTGTATGGTATGGATTGATTTGATTGCTGAATTTTTATATAAACGTTAAATTTCATAATCCATTTTATGATGACCTTCTCAAGACGTACTGAAGGAGACTAAATAGATACGGAAGGAGTCATTTTTATTTGAATTGAAGAAATATTTAATTACACGCATTCTTAAAAGAATTAATTTCTTCACAATATACAACCTCATTTTATTCACACAACAATCAAAAAGTTCAACTTTCTATACAACTATTCAACTTCTCAAATGATATAATTTTGCCTTACAAAAATATTTTCCTTCAGCAAATGCCCTTAACAATAATGACAATGGTAATATAATTTCATGTACAACATAGAGAGCATTCATATTAAAATCACAGTCATCATTTAAAACTACTGAATCATATAATGCAAAATATGGCCATTGTTCAAATGTATGGCATTCTGCGTGGTGGAATGTGAAAAATTAGAATTTGACCTAAGAGACGGTTCAATACACAAAATAACTCTATTACACTTTTATATACATTACATCTAATGTCCGTCAAACTCATACATACATACATGTACATGTAAATGTCATATTTACAACGCAGGCTTAGTTATTTACATGAACTTGATACATCGAAGAAACTATACATCATAATTTTTTAAAATGCATCAAGGTGTGTTCTAGGTTCTCCATAGTTTTCTACTTAACTACTAACCACGACTTATAGTTTATTTAATTTTTGGAAAGTTACAAAAAAACTAATTTCATTTAAAATTGCTCAAACAGCAACATATAAATTGCTTGAAAATATAAAACATATTTGATTATCATCATCATTCATCTCAATAATATTGCACTAGGGGTAGCCACTATAACATCGTACACCCCATAACCTAGTACACATAATCGTGAATGTCACCCAAAAGTTGCTTAGCTTTTATTACAATACGCTTGCTTGAAAAACGAATAAAGAGAGAAACATCAAATACGAAGGTACTGGATTTCCTACCAGTGATCGGATGGTGTTCAGAAAACATGGGCATTTGAGATCCATTTCTCCATGAAGGCAAATAACATTGAAGGGATATTAGATTGTACGTTAGGTACACATCTATAACATTGAAAACTAGTGCTTTTTATGGACAAATATTTGAACTCAGACATTAAATTAGTTGTAATTTGCAAATGTTTTCTTATTTTTCAACAGTGCAAAGTACGTTTTATGGTCGTACCTTTTAAACCAATTAGAAAATCGTTGCTTTTGATTCGCAACATAAAATTCTTGCATTTTCTTCCAATTTACACCAAAAATCCCCCTCAAATTTCCATACCTACCCTGGGAATGCCTGACGAATACGCTATTCGGGCCCTAATATTCAGTCCGTCATTTTAGTAATTCTCAAGAAAAAATATTTATCCCAAGAGGGACAAGAGAATAAACCTATGAGCAGAACATGGAGAACATGAACCATTCTTAAGCGTTATTGTAATCATATCACCTTGATCTGTCAACCATGGTCCAGTGATATCCTCATCTTACTGTGGCAGTTATGTGTTTTCAGCAAGTCATGGAACGATCCTATTACATTTGACACCTAAAAACTCGCATGACATTAGAGATGGAATATCAAAGGGAAAACACCAATGCTGCAATCGATGTCAACATTGGCTGATATCTGTGCTTTTGATTTGAGCTTGTGGTACGCAATGGTGATGAAAGATTTTGGAATGCAGTTTCCAATCTTAATGGAGATGTAAATAACATCTTCAGATAAATAATCCACTTATTTGTCATTTTTAGCAACTTGAGGACCAAAATTGTTAGGAAATTACGGATACATTCTCAAATACTGCAACTATCACTCGATTGTGATTGTTTAATCTGCTAACTCGTTAGAAGATTTATCTCAATACAGATGTCACTAGAGAGGGTATAGCATTGATATTCAGTGATATTGTAGCTCTCAACATCGAACAGCGCATTACAACATCTGTGTTTCACCACTGTCATATTTTTGGGTGTGCAGGAAATATGATTAGGAACAGGGGTTTTACAATCGTCATTCCATCCTATAACGTATGATTATTTGAAGAATGTCCTGGGATTATTTCAACACGCTTGATTCTTGTGCACAATAATGGCCGTTAGATGACATAACGTACACTAGAAGCAATGATGCAAAACTCACAATGATGCAGGTATAACCAAACCAGGTCCACATTTCTTTGGTAAATGTGGAATCAATGCAAGCCTGATATCATTGGTGCATCGTTTTGCAAGAGCCGACAAGGTGATATTGCATACGTCCTGTCTTGACTATCGAAGCAGGTACAGACTCGATTTGCTTCCTCACTCTTAGGGCCGATTTCACCAACATTTTAAATCAAGGTTAGACGATCCAAATCGCGATTTACGTTCGTTAATCATGATCCGAAGTGGTATTGGATTTCACCCGATTCGGTTAAGCATTAATCGTGATTAAGAACTAACCAGCCAAATTCGGCCAATTAGCGTCCTTAATCATGATTACACTTTCTTTGTTTACATATACGTTTCTTACATCAAGCGTTTACCTACAACGTCAGTACTGTTTCTTACTATTGTTTTGTACTTCTTTCTCGAGATTTCCTGTTTGGAATTAGTGCATTAGTGCATTCATTCGCATTAGCGCTTGAGGAAGAGGGTGCTAGAGCTAATACAAGGTCAGCTAGAATAACCGAAAGAAAAAGAAAGTAAAATATACGAAAGGAATAGAAAAATATACAAAAGGAATATATGAAAGAAAGAAAAATGCCGAAATAATGAATAAATAACGAAATAATCACCGAAGAACGAATATAAGTGGCTTAGCATCTATGCTGGGGTTAATCGTGTTTAGTGAAGCTGATTGTGATTAGTGTAACCTTGATTAGCATGGTGAAATCCAAACGACGTCCAATCACGATTACGATGTTCGGTTTGCTCAAACCTTGATTTACCTAATCAAGATTAGTGAGTTTTTGGTAAAATGGGCCCTTTGACAAGTAGTCGTTCTATTCATTGTTCGTATCATTTTTAACGATAAAAAATATCATCGTGAACAAATTATAATTACTTGGAAAACATATTTGAAACCGCAGTGTACACTGGTACCTTGATATACACCGGATAGCCATGCAATTAGCAGGCGAAAATATCACTATTGTCAGAAAACTGAAAAAATGATAAAGGCACTTGAGATGAAATTCAAGCACATCAGTAATTGTCAGCGTGTAGGTACATCCAATGGAAATTTAGAGGTAATTAAAATTATTATTAATCTAATTAGTGTCTCTTTAACACACTGGTTGATGGAAACAATATCTCACCACTTCACTTTCTAGCGGATGTGTACTGTTCAGAACAGAATTGGTTCACTCAAAACCTCTCACACAGCAGTTGCTTCTTCAAACGTACGTGGACATTCCTCAATTAAGAATCTGGGGCTGTGAAGTTCCCCATATAATATATTCAAACTCAACGGCTGATTTCCAGTAGTCAGCTTAAAATTCATCATGTGACCACTGACAGGCTTTCGGTATAAGGTAGCTCGAACAAATGAACTAAATGAACATCAACCTATGGAATACCGCATAACTTCTATGACGGTGAACAGGTACCAGGACAAGGGCTTATCTTATGAATAACTCCAACAACATTCAGGTACTCGGTAATAGCTGAAACAACTCTAACCAGACTCGGAAGTAGTTTAAACCAAAGTTCTTAAGTGTAGGGTGAATCACTTGAGTGAATGAAAAGAACAGAGAGTCTATACTGGTGAATACCACTACCTACTCAAGTAATTCATACCCACTCCTTCAAGCTCCATGATTGGATTTGCTTACTTATTTGAAGAATTCACTGATTTAAATGTACGTTTTCTTCACTTTTGTTAAAGTTTTGTTGTTATCAGATGAGGTATTTGCATTCTTATCAATAGTATTTTTTGGCGGAACATTTACAAGGAGGTTGATGGACTTGTTGTTGGCACACGGTGATAAATATGAAGCTCCTTCTCCGTTGAGTGTGCTGAAAAGAAGCAAAGGTGGTTAGTGATCAAGGTGGGAAAAAATCTAATCTTCCAAAAAAAATATTGAACGCTCTTTAAAAAACCACACGAAATATTTGTGCTCTTTTTTGACATAGATATTTCTATTGTCTGGGGGTCAGTCAAAAATTTCCGTCATCAAAGCAAATTTAATTTTAAATAAAAAAAAAGCAAAAAAAAAAAAAAAAAACATTGTAATGTTTTTTGGGACACTTCCAGTGGTTGGAGAGGGTAGCGAGTAGCATGAAAGTTTTCTAAAAGAGCAGACGATTCCAAAAACTCTGCAAATTCTTGACACAACGGTTCATTATCTTCTTTGTACAGATCACCCTTCTGTCTAGATCACTAGGTCTAAATGTCTAGATCCTAAATGTTAGATTAATTATTATTATCAATTATCACTAATTATTAACAATTTTATCAAGTACCTAGTGAAAATTATTATAATTTATTGTTAGATATTAATAATTCGTATTTACTATTAATAATAATTATTATTAATTATGATTAATTAATAAAAGAATTTCTATAAAAGAAGTACCTACTAACAAACATTCGAAATTACCTTCATTTCCGTAGCACGAAACGCACCTCAGAACAAACTCGACATCACTTAAGCCATATGATGTTCCAAAGAGCTTGTTAGTATGAAAATGGACCTGTATTTCAATAGTTTGATTCACGATCGTGTTGTGAGGCACAATCTTTGAGCCGTCATTGTGAACGAACGGCTGGTCGTACAAAGCTGCGGATGGTCTTAAAAAATTCTACGGAACAAACTCTATCTAAATATGAAATAAAAAACATACCGTTCTATATGAATTTTTCGAGATATGAGATTTTCAAATTTTCAAAATTCGTTTTGAACCCCATCCCCTTGACCTAGGGTTATGAAAAGTTTCGAGGACCATTGTGGGGCTGGTCTTACGTCATACGCTCATGCGTCATAGGCTCTGACGCACTAGTTGGTCTCCTGCCAGCCGTCTTACGTCATATGCTCGTGCGTCATAGGCTCTGACGTACTTGTTGGCCACCTGCCAGCCGTCTTACGTCATACGCTCGTGCGTCATAGGCTCTGACGTACTAGTTAGCCTCCTGCCAGCCGTCTTACGTCATAGGCTCTGACACACTAGTTGGCCTCCTGCCAGCCGTCTTACGTCATACGCTCTGACGTACTTGTTGGCCACCTGCCAGCCGTCTTACGTCATACGCTCGTGCGTCATAGGCTCTGACGTACTTGTTGGCCACCTGCCAGCCGTCTTACGTCATACGCTCGTGCTTCATAGGCTCTGACGTACTTGTTGGACTCCTGCCAGCCGTCTTACGTCATACGCTCGTGCGTCATAGGCTCTGACGTACTAGTTGGCCTCCTGCCAGCCGTCTTACGTCATACGCTCGTGCGTCATAGGCTCTGACGTAATGGCCCGCCGGTCGCTTGTGTTCTGACGTGATCTGAGGGAAAGGGTGAATCAAGGGAACAAATTTTTCCCGTTTCAGTTTATGTGCCAAAGCAAAGACATGAAAATGTCAAAAAAAATATGTAAATAGGTACCTAAGCCCAACTGTAATGCCAATTTTCTGACAATGAGTTTTCGACTATAGTTTTCATACCTTTTTACTTAAGTACTTATTGCAATTTGAGACTGATAATGAGCTGTTTGCAAATAAAAAGTCTGATAACTACTTTATTACATCTGATTAATCTATTTTCAAGTTCCGATTCACAGTTGAATGTATTTTATTTAGATGTCGTAAAATTCGAAAACAATGGAATGACGAAACCTGTCGACTACTGACTCAAGTGATACTGTCGACTTCTAACACATGTAGGTCGACTACTAGTGCAAAACCATGTCGACTACTGGAGAAAATGTTGGTCACTGGTATCGACTACTACCTAGAGCATTGGGATTTTTTACAAAACTTGTTTTTCCCTTTTCAAACCATGTTGAATAATATTTCCCGCTGCCAGGTCATTTAGGGAAGGACCTTGGGTACACAATGAACAGGTTTGCAATGAGAAAAAAACCGATTTCTGACCTATATTTAAAATTTCAAGTATCTAGCTCATCATCAAAATCTAATTTGTTTAAACAAATAGGTATTATTTAAACAATTTTACAGACAAGAAACCGAGTGAATATTGCATTGTGATCCAGTTCTGATCTATTTTTAAAATTTCAAATCAATAGCTCAGCATCAAAATTTATTATTTAAGGTATTATTTAAACAATTTTTACAGATTTTTTGCATTTAGGGAAGGTGAGTAACAGATTTACAATGTCATGAGCTCTCATTTATAGATGGTTGATAAAAAATAAAATTTTCGTTCAATATAACCTCTGACTGGAAATGTTACCTAATGATGGAAATTTTGATTTCGAACCTTGAACAGAATGTTACGAATTCTCACAATAACGTTAATAACATTCTTCTAGCTTATAGATCAACAGTGAATGGGTAGATATGTTATTGATTGTAGACTATACTAAACTTGGCGGGATGATAATGTAGATTGACCAACCTGTTATGCGGGTTGTGCAGGGGCATGTTGGTGTAACTTGTGTCTCCTCGAAAGTGCCTCGAACAGAAATAGCCGGCAACGAATCCGATAACAAGAGTGGCTACTACTGCGCTTGTGACGACCATCCCAAGCGTATCACCGGTGTATATGACAATTTTTTCTTGTCCAATAGTATTTTCACCTGCGCACAAAAATCATGAAATAGTAATATTGGCCGTAAAGTAGTGGTTTGGGAGTGAATTTATAACTTTCCTTATTTAAATAGTGAGCATCACATTCACCCAAGAATAATAATAGCAACTCACCAGGGGAGCAAAGGTTGGTGCTGCATTCTACACATTTAGGACACATATTGCCTTCTTTAGGTTCCATACCTATGGGAAGGGGAGAATAACAAAATTCTCATTTTAGCAAAGTTTGGGTTGAGAAAAATGAACCTAATGCCACACCCAATCATACAACTAACTGAACAACCATCACAATACTTTGTTAAACAAGGAAATATCTTAAGCTGTTTAATTCAGGAGTCATTATGAACGTGCATTAAGTAAATGATGAAATAGAATGTTAAATTGTCGTACCTAAGTCATCCTTTTCAAATGGGTGAGTTGCAACTGCTGAAACAACGTGACCTGTTGATGCAGAAAGAATTAGTATGTACCCAATGGATCACTCCAAATTTCACTTCAAATAGTGCTGATTTAATAAATAAAGTGATATGGTGGGATTTAACTAATATGGTTGATTTGAGAAAAAATCCTTACCAGGCGGTTGACAGGAAGTGTGAACGCCACGGAAGACATTTTGTACTAAATGCTTCTTGTTTCCAATAACCGTGTTATGCGCCACACATACATTGGATAAAGTGTTCCAAGCACAGTAAGGGTCTTGAATACCAACACATTCCCTGAAACAATACAATGCTTGCATCATACTGCTGCATAATTGATAGCTGAAAGTTGCTACTCCAATCAGTATTATTACAAAAGTACCTATAAACTGCATTGACTTTTTAAAATCTGAGGATAAATAACAATTTTCAATATTCATTATTTCTTTGTATGACTTCATATTGTTAAATACGCGGGAGTTTTATCATGACATTGTTTTGGTACGTTATTTGATGCTACATTGAACATTTGTCATCAGCTCATCTTGTTACGAGTACTTGGCAGGGCAGTCGGATAAAAGAGAGAGATTTTTTAGTTTGCACTAGTAGTCGACACTGCATCAGTAGTCGACACCACTTTGGGAAAATGAGAAAAGCTAAGAATATAACATATTATGGCACTTTCTGCTGTTGCTGATGGTGGCCTTGATCCTTCAATGTCTTTTGAATGTTGGAGGAGGCGTTTTCATGGAAACGCGAGAGAAACAACGAAAAAGTGGAAAGTATCAGGTTGCTCTTCTCAACTCGTCTGTTTTTTTGGTGGTTCGTTGACTGGAAGGCTAAGGAACGAGTGAGTTTAAATGCATTTTTTACCTCTTATTACGTGATATATTTCAATGTTTCTTGAATTCATGTCTTATTTAGGGTTTCTAGTTTACGTTTATCTGAAATATTTGCCAGTTTAACCGTTTGTTGTCTGGCTTCCAGGCATGTCGACTATTGACACAATAAAACGGTAATTTTCAGTACTCGACAGAGGGGTGTCGACAACTGAATCATATGGTAATCTGCTGTGAGTCAGTAGTCGACACTGGGGGGTTTCGTAAAAAGCCACATTTTTCGATTACCTACCTGGGTACTGATTACTTACCAGTACATCGCTCTTTTCAGAATTGGGAGAACAATGGTGCCGAGAAGACGAAGGAAGATGCCACGGGTGCAAAAGTTCAAGAAGGGAAAGAACAATCCATCGAGGAAGGGGACAAAAATACTTCAGTATTCGGACGATCAGATGAGAAAGGCAATAGAAGACGTGGATAATGGAGCGAGTGTTCGAAAAGCGGCAATGGACAATCATGTACCTCGAATTACACTTCTTGATAAACTGAAAGGGAAATCCCCTCCCCAGAGAAAAATGGGACCAGCCACGGTGCTCCCTGGACCTGATGAAAGGATGATTGTTCAGTGGCTCCTGTTTTGCCAAAAAAGGAATTTCCCTTGTGATATAAAAATAACGTATGCCGATCTGTAGGCTTTATTCAACAAAATTGAACGTGTAATGAACTAACGAATTATGGGAAAGAAGTTCGTTAGAAACGTACCCAACAACGACATCATGTGAGCTAGACTAACTGTAGTAATAATATCACATTCGCCCCTCCCTCAGAATTGCACATAATCGTCCAAAAACCTAGGGGCTTTCCGGATTCGAGTACTCCTTCGCAGAGGAGGCGAGCTAGGGTTTAGGGTTGCCTGCTGACCGGGAGTAGCGGGCGGCAATGGTGGTTCCGTCGAGGTAGGTGAATCCAAGTCTTCCGGAATGAAGTCAACTATTCCTTCAGGCTCAACCAGGACATCCTCAGCTGCTTCCGTCGTGAGTTCATCAGTTCCAAGTGGAGGAAGATGTCTGGTAGAAACTGTAGACTCTCGACCGTTTGGATATCGGATTCGAGCATAATCATGAGTTCCGTCTAAGAGAGTGACTTCTTCAACTAGTGGTTCGAATTTGGAACGGCGATCAAACTTCCTTAGGAGAACTTGACCTGGGTTCAAGAGCCATGTGGGACTAGACTAACTGTAGTAATAACATCACATCCCTGTCTCACAAGAATTGCTTTTAATGAGTGTGCAGAGGTATTTGCAAAATATCATAATATGTCCAGGCCGAACTTGGCTTGAGAAATTTAATTTCCCCCCAAAATGTATCTTACGTAATGATTCTGATGGAGTGGTGAGGGACCATGTGATCTCAGGTACTGATTAAGACTTGAAATCTGTACCTCCTAAAGTTATTACTTCGTTTAAATACTTACAACTTAATAAATGATTCAATACGTTTAAAGATTTGTGTTACTTGAGTACCTAGTCTTACCTGTCTGTAAAATAAAGTGATTCTGAAACTGTGATTTGGTACAAAAGTCTGTGCCAGATTTAGTGCAAAATTAGAGATTGGAAAAACTCTCATTTTCCCTGTTAACTTAAAGTTCAGAAACAAATAAAATTTCCGGTTGTATGGCATAGGGGAGGGTTTTGTGTCCACTGAAAGCAGATAAAAACCTGGAAAAACTCAATTTTGTGGGTGGGGAAGACGAATACCCCTCGAAATTTCCTTAACGTGTCGACTACTAGTGCATTTACCTTAAGTGTATAACAATGGTCAGTAAGTAAATTTCAGGGTACTGGGGAGAATGACAAAACAATAAGGGGAGTGGCTCGCAAGTAAAAAGCACAAGCTTTTTGGTTTTTTAGTTATATTGCTCACGTATTGATCTTGATAGCTATATAGTAGTTAGTTTATTTCCAGCTTTTATTAATATTGGTTTGAAGATTCTTAATATTCAAATTAGATTTCACAATAACGTAGCAAGTAATATAATGATGGAGTATCAGACTCAGTTCTGGTTACAATGGGAAGTTACCTGCATGTTTGAATCTTTGAACACCTTTGCAGGGGAATGGTTTCAACGTCATCATTGGTAATAATAACGAGCTTTGGGGCAGTAGAAGCAGTCCTGGCAATTGATAAAGTTTTGATTGGTGCATGCTTGGCATTCACCTGAAGTTCTTCCGAAAAAATGGAGCCACTTTTACCTCTGTTGATGGCTTTGACAACTCTACCATCATCTGAAAACAAAAATATCTTTTATGGTTTCAACAGTATTATAATGTTCGTGATAATAAAAGGCTTTGTGGAGTAAGAACCAAATTCCTCTTTTTCGATGCATAATTCAATCATTCCTTAAAATGTTGACTATTTTAAGAATGCCCCAAATCATGAATATCTTAAATAATAAATAAATCAAGATAACCCACAAACTAAATCAAGATAATTCCACAAACTGATCCACCTCCCTTTCTTTACTTCTCTACAATAGTTCGTTAGTTTAATGTAAGACATTTTCACTTCTACATGTAATCTCACATGAATAGGGCTTTGTTCCATTGCCGAAACGTCGTGAGAAAATAAACACGAAAAAAGACTAGCTTGGTCATTTGAATACAACCTGCTTCAATACACTAGTCAACCCCATCAACATAAATCAAGATATTTAATTAAGATAACGGATAAACAATCACAAAGTAATTATCACCTGTGCCAATAAATAGGACATCCATTGGGACACCATCCAATGTTAGTACTTGTGGGTCAACTGTTATTGCGACAAAGCGATTCCTGTAAGTTACAAACAAACAATATTTACCAATTGATTGTGTAATGAAGGAAATAAATACATTTTGGCAAAAATGTATATTGTATCTTGTCCAAGTTTGAATGAAAAAACATCAGATTGGTACGCGGAAGGCTTCCTCACACTGTTCATTCACAATCAACTTCGAGGCTTCATTTTATCAGTAGGCTCCCCCAAACTAGATAGGGTATATTAGAGACGTAGGTACTTCAATAGAAATACATTCATGGTGCAATAGCATGATCCGTGACAATTTCATCAAACCCGATTGAACAGAGAATGAGTAATAATATTACGCAATATTATGCAATATGAGTTTTATTACAAGAATTAAAAAAATTCTCACAAAAAAAGATACTATGAGGTTTCAATTAAATTCATAGGGACCATGAATGGTACCTCAATATTTTGCTGAATTAGACTGGAATTTCTCTTGGGATGAGATGGTTTAAGGATTGGGTAATGACATAGCAACTATCAGATAACAGTTGAGCCAATTTTGAAGAACCAGAAATTTTGTCACTCACACAACACAAAAACCCAAATTCTGGCAATAATGAAAATAAACACACGAGTTAATAATTTCTCAATCCCTCTCTTTTCAATAAATGACAGTATCTTATACCAAAACAAAATACAGTTCATAGAATTTACTCTTCAACACTCCAAAGGTCGCGCCGGGGTCTGAGAGATCCACCAACTGTCTTTCACTAACTTGGTTCCCGCCAGAAGCTAAAGTGAAGGGCCCTCCCCTTCCATGTACCCTCCTAACTCGTGGTGCTTTTGAACTTAGTGCAGTGAACATCGTTGAACGGGGCAGAGGTACGCATTAGGAGCTGTTTTGGATCTTAGAGATCCACGCGATCAAGTATGTAATTTTTGTTTTGTTCGATTGATCTTTTCGACGATATTTGCGAAGTTGTGTTTCGTATATCGAAGTGTTGTATCCAATTATTGAGTTCCTTCCCGGATATTACAGTAAAATACGTGGTTCTTCAAAGAATTCTTATGGTTTGGTACCTAATGACGTTTTCTAGCTTCTCTGCTATATGATTCCTAGACATTTCTAATGAGTAAAAGCATTCACTTGTGGTGGATCTCACAGATCCAACGCGACCATTTGTGTTACATGTGGGGCGCAACCTTCCAAGTGATAAATGGTGTCACATTCGTAACAGAACATGTAAAAGTCCAACCTTTGGTTATCAAAACCTTTAATATACATCATTTTGTCGTGTAACTGAGAAGACAATGGAAAATACATATATTTTACCTAGGGCTGATCCTCACAAGTAGCGGTTGACTATAAGAGGGGACAGTTTGGTCCATTAAGCTGTGGGTCTTGATGAAGTTGACTGCAACATCTGGTAACGTTCTACTGTCATTAACACATTGACCGGGCCGGGGTTCTGGAATCTAAATCATAGAAAAACGCATGATGAAGTAAATCAGTGTAAATTCGGAAACATGAGCTCAGATCTGGTTAGGTTTGGCGTCCTTACCTTGTTAGTAGGAACTTTCAACCAGTTTGCATTCATGCTTTCCTGCTCTTTGAAACCACCATCGAATGTCCTCATAATCGAGTCCATAGAAAAGGCACAAATAGCTGAGCCTCCAATGGCATTGATTGGAGTTGTGAAGACGCCGTATATCATCTGTGTAGGTGTTGAGTTGTACATTCCTTCAACTATTTCACTGGTAGACTCTGTAAATTGTTCAATTCATTGAAGCACTAATAAATGAGAGAAAATACAATGAGACAGTTTTCATCACAACATAAAAACATAATATAATAATAAAAACATAATAATAACAAAATATATTATAGTCAGTAATGCACTGGATGGTAAATCAATCAATAAGGCACCCGTCATATGGAGATGTGGCCACATGGCATCTCTAAACAAGCAATTCAAATATTTGCCTGAATTAATTACAACCAAGAAGGCCATAGTTAGAGTTATACTTCAGGCGGGTTATAGTGATAATACGTTTCCTCTATTTAAAAAGCTACACATTTTATATTTTGTTGATGTCATGGTAGTTACATGGTTGAAGCAGTTTTTGAAAGAGAAGTCGTATAGTCATCTGAAACACCTATTTGAAACTAGAAGTAGGTAGATACGATTATACAGGGTGTCAGGGGGCGATTCGATTATACAGGGAGTCAGGGGATTGATTCGACAAATAATTTCTGATGAAACCTTTTTCTTTTATTTTGTACCGATTGATATCCGACTTTTCAGATTTTTTCGTATTTTCGACCTTGAGTCACTAGAATGGCCATAAGTCCCTCATTTTTCGATCGAAATTCAAATGTGATTATACCGTTGGAAAGAGCGTTAAATTCCTTATCTCCCTAGTCTTAAATGAAAGTTTTAGAAGAAGATTCATATGTTGAGAAATGTGCCCGAATAGTCAAGACTCGGAAATGTACAGTTTTTTCAAACGTTTGTAAGCCTAACTGAATCTGCCAGTTAATTCCCCACGGTGACCCCAAAGGTTGGCCCAAAAGCTCAGCTTTCCAGCGGTATGATATAGGAACCTACTTATTTGTTGCGAGGCTAACAATAGGTCGTTTAATATTCACTACAAGCACTTTTAGTTAGGTTTAGGAGCCACCCAAAACCGTAACGAAAAAATTCTTATGATTTTCACGTACAACCAAGCCGTTGGTCGGGAAATTGAACTTCCGTAGTGTTCATCGCACAGAAATCTTTCACCAATTTTTGGAATCGTCTGCTTTTTTAGAAAACTTTCATGATACTCGCTACCCTCTCCAACCACTGGAAGTGTCCCAAAAAACATTACAATGTTTTTTTTTTTGTGCTTTTTTTTTTTAAATTTTGTTTTGATGACGGAAATTTTTGACTGACCCCCAGATAATAGACATATCCATGTCAAAAAAAAATAAATAAAAATAATTGCTTACAGTGGTGTAAAATCCTCGTTCCCGTGCTAAAAATCGTGGATCTTTCAGTAAAAATCGACAAGTAAAATTTTTCGCGAAAGTCGACATTCTTACCATAACATGAATTAGGCAGCAATCTTGTCGAAAATGATGACACAAGACTTCTCGAATAAGCAGTCACTGATATCTTGTCCAATTTACTTTTCGATAATTGTCTTAATTTCTGTTGATTTGTATGGCATTTTGTATTTTTTCAACACAAGAATATGCCGACATGCTGCTGGTTTATGGTTTCACAATCCAAAACGCCCGTGAAGCTGTACGGTAATACCAGCGGCGGTTCCCACACGCGCGTACCCAGCAAAATCATGTTTTCAAGAATATGTAACCGCTGACTGTGCTGTTCATGTTCTGTGTTCTCTTTGCGTCACTATCAAAGGGGATGCGTAATTTCGCTCAACGGATTTCAAAATTCGATACTTTCATTTAATGAAAGTATCGAATCCTTCGTTCAATAACACTGGTTTACAAAAAAAAGGTCAGGACTATTAAAGTAAGAATACAAAACTCCCGCGGAGTTGGCCGGAGCTTTCATGGAAGCTTACATTTCAAAATGCTCTCAAATGCGAACTAACGGTCGCATTTGAACGCCGGACTTCAGAATGATTCCGCCCATAACGCAGGGGGTTCCGTATTTGAAAAGAAAAATTTTCCTGCTGCGCAAAACGTTTTGTATTCTTACTTTTTGATCGTGATGGGGCTCAGATGACCTCGGAATCGGATTCAGGACGCAAAAATACCGTCAAATAGTCCAAACCTTTTTTTTTTTTTTTTTTTTTTTTTTTTTTTTTGTAAACCAGTGTACCTAATCGTTATTGATACCTTCCAGCTTTATGAACTTATATTCGGTTTTGCATCCTACTATTAATTAGGCGTAAGAAGTAAGTACTTCGAGATAAGGAACAAGGTCAATCCGGTGAAACATGTTTGGCCACCAAGGCCTCCGAAGCGGGCCTGGAGGGACATATCATGTCCAACTATTCTATATAGTACTAATCAGTTGATTGGGGGATGTTTTTATTCCTCTACCCCGTCCACTTGATCTATATGTCCAACTAATCTACTCGTATATGGTACTAATCAGTTGATTGGAGGTTTGATTTTGCCCTCAATTTCTTTAAATTTCTCAGATTACTTCCATTAGTTCTTCTTATATGTGGTAACCAGAGTGCAATGAAGCCATAAATCTCTTTATTAATAAAATTTATTAGTACCTAATTTAATTAGTCATGAAAACTTTGTGGTTGAATTCTATGACGGCATTGGTAAGTGGCACTCTGATAATACCAGTAATTTCGTGGCCAAACGTGCCATTCATCTTGTGGCCAAACGTGTTGCGCTTTCAGCCCTCGGTGGCCAAACGTTATACTCCCGGTCAACCAACTAATTTGAAAAATAAAAAACTTACGAATTTCATCAAAATAGAATGGGTAGTCCCCTGGTATGGAACAGTTGAGTCGAGCTTTTACAAAGGAGGTCCATCGGTCTCCAAACAGATGAGGACCACCTTTATCTCGCTTGCATACCCTCGCAACCCGGGAATAGACAACCTATGAAAGATAATATGATCGTTAAATACAGCAGTAAGTATAATGAAAATGTGTTTTAAAGTATACTTTATACCTACTAGTCATACTTACTATTCAATCCAAAATGTCAATATGTAAGCAGAACAAACAGATTGGCATGAGCAAATGCAATCATAGTTTCCTAAATTTATATTGATGCTTGAACCAGGTACAAATTTGTTACTCATCTTTTTTTAGAACTCCACATCAGCACTAGCAAAATCATTCAATTTTTAAGGCTTATTAATTCTTATACAGGGCTTGGGTGACACAGTTTCAATATTGAAGATAATGAATCTAAAGCCAATTTACATGATTAAAAATTGTTTAGACGACTCACTTTTCCACAATTGATATATTCAACAGCAGCCTCCCGGAAGAAGAAGAACACATACTCTCCATGGGACACAGAACTAATGAAATTGGCATCTGTAACACAAAGTGAAAGAGCAGACCGAATAAAATGAAGCCCCAATAAATTTGAACTGAACTGCTTCGTGGCAAAGAAACGGCTTTCACGTGTTTCTTGAATGTAGGTAGCATACAACAATTTACTCACCATTGAGTTGTTTGAGATCAGATCGTTCAGTTCGAAGAGGCTCTCTGTAGATAAGAGCTTCGACCCCTCCGAAATCAGCAACTGTTGCTGCATACATGTGGCCATCTGATGGAGAGACGTGTAAGTGAGAATTTGGCTCAATCATTTACATAGAAGACACGAATAAAAAATCAGTCATGCAGCATGGCTATAAGAACACATTTTCGAAGTAATAAATAGTTTTATAATCATTTTTGGTCTAACTAACATTTGCCCATTTCCACCCACTAAGTAAGTGATTAAACTGGCCAATCATTGAGATTTTTAAATCTTGATATCATACTAAACCAAAATTGTGTTATTTTGTCACTATTTGTTGTTTTCGGTGTTCTTACTCTTCTGCCTAAAACTTTCTGAACTCTATACGATACCATACAAAATTAAAACAGGAGCAGTTTTACGCAAAGTAAAATTTGGGGTGGAAGGGGGTGGGGGGAATAAAAATGTTTGAATACCAGATGAGTATTAGATACGTAAAAATGTTGTCTCCTTTTTTTGCCAATTAACACCTCAGTTTATAGATTTTTGAACGCTGAACACGATGGTGAAGTCAGAATTGCGATATCCCATTCCGTTATCAGATTAGGGCAGATGAACCGAAAAGAACATCTCAAGTAACAACCACTTTTCTTCATCTTCAAAGTGTCCCAATTTGAGAACGGAATGAGATATCGCAATTCTGACTTCACCATCGTGCTTGATGTAATGAGGTGTCACTTGTCAGGCCGTGAGGAATTGATGGGTGAATGAATTGAACTGTTATTGTGTTTTTAATAATGACAATGAATAGTTATTAAACCAGCCAAAAAGCGTCGAGTGCCGTCAAAATCACCATTTACTTCATGGAATTGACAGGCCACAGAATACAATTTAAAGCATGGTTTTATAATGTGGAGATGGAACTGAGCAGGACTGGTCAACATACACAAATTACATTGTGAATGTTCACGTTACTAACTAATAATTTATCACTTGTTGATGAAAATGTTCTAATAGTAGTATAAGTCTATAATATAAACATAACAAACTATCAACACTGCACATGGAACTATCAACGTCGAGTTTCAATATTGACTAGAATGAAAGTTCATTCTATGGAAAATTTTCACAAACTAATGTTTTTTACCTGTGAACAAAGCCGTACTGTTGTGGTTGGGGTCATACGGACACCATCCTTGGCCTTCACTCTCTTTTATCACTTCAAGCTTGTTCTCCTGTTTAAAAAGTTACAAAGAAAATTACTGGTAAGCTAGCAATAGGCATATCTTGATATGAAGGAACAATTTAATTCCTTGGTCTAATTTCGCATTGCAAGAAAATAGTGGTATTAATTTGACGTGAAGATTTATACATGAACGACGTCTGGCTTGAGCACTCACACAACTTAACCCTTAACCAGTTTATATTATAGGTATGGCTCATTTTCTATAGTCTATTATATTTGGTGACTTATGAATGATTGTTATTACTCGAGAATTATTCCAAGGTTGATATCAGAGCATAGTGGAACAAGCACAGGTCAGTCAAATTGTTTGTATTGCTTTCTGCAGAAGCTTCATAAATTTGTCTAAAAGATATGAGTAGACCTGATATCAGACCAACTGAAGGCCTAAATCTGGGTGTTACAAATATTTCTTTCATACTATGAGCACACAAACCGCATTGCCTTCAAACGTTTTTCTCCAGGTGATTACAATACTACCCGTTACCATTCAGGTTGAGAAGGGGGGTTGGGTAAGTGGACAACAACACCCCTTTCTGTTGGCTTATGCTTTTGGTGAATTTCATATGAGCGACTATATCGAGAGTTATTAACGTTATATTCATCAAATCACCCACGCCGCTCAAAATCGTTTATCGATCTTATGTTTCCCAAATCGTAACAATTAGTATTTAGAATTGGAAGCTTTTATCAAATTGTGGCAGCAATGAGATTCAAGTACCCACCTCACATGGATGTGATCTGTAATAATTGTTTTTAATATCCAAGTACATATATAGGAAGATACTAATGGAGTTCTTGATGAGTGAGAGTTGCTCAGTGGAATGTCACAAGTTCACACCTAAAATAACACTATGTTCTTGCGAGTGATAATGTTAGAATAGGAAAAACTGTGCCATTTTCTACAACAACTCACTATTCCTTGAAAAGGACGAAATAAATAGTCGAAACGTTGGAAAAATGAATTTCATTTAAACCTGACCGAACCTCGATAAAAACAGCAGCAAATTTCGCTTCAACATATAGGAAGATACTATATATCCAATCCAGTATAGAACACTATTTCATAGGTACAATGAGTAATTATACTATTCTGATAGGTAGGATTGTATGATCAAGATGCTTACATTAAACTTGTAATGACGACAGAGAGGCTTGTACGCATTAGTACCACAAACAAGGAGGTGGTCTTCATCAAGTTTAGCTCCCACTCTAATATAGTTGTGGCAGTCCTCCTGTAATAGAATCACATAACATGAATTGATAAATTAATGTTAACATTGAATCAGTATAGAGTACACCTTTTGAATAGTAAATAGTAGATATTTACGATCTACTTGATAGTCCGTGAACACCAGTATAATTTGAAGATTTATACAAGGCGTCCCTGTCCCTGAAGTAATTCGTCAAGCTTCAAGGTCTAATAGGAAATTTCACGCGAATCACAAATGCATCGTGTATTAGAGGTTCCTGAAAGAACCTTCACTTCTTATCTCCTCTTTGCTACATACCGATTTTCAATTTTTCCAAAAGGTTTTGGGCAAAAAACACCACAAGGAATGCTCAAATGGAAAACGTCCCGAAATAAATCAGATTATGCAGCAAGTGAGACCAACTGCAATTTTTCAGATAGTTAACATGGTATTTGCCAAAATCCCAGAGTTGCATGGAAAATTGAGCAAATAGAAATTGATCATTACCAAGGCCAACAATTTAATGAATTGGAAGATCTCTATGGATGCTGAAATAGGAACGCTGAAAAAAGTTTGATGTCATTAGGCGAGTCAGACATCGATTCTTTTTTATTGATTTTGGTGACAATATTCCAATCCACATCCAATCGACAAACCCAACAACTTTTAAAATATGAGCTTCCTTATATATTCCGGTATATTCGTGACCAGCATTTATCGGAAATTTTCTATAGGACCGTGAAGTTGAACGAACTGCTTTGGGATAATTTCAATTACCAAAACATGGTATTTACTAACCTCGCTTTTGCCCTTCAAATAGCAGAGCTCTCGATGAGCTCCAGTCGGTGGCCATACGATCCGCTGATGGATGTTCTCCGTCAAATTAGATAAACTGATGTTATATACAATGTTCCTGAAATTAGAAAGATGAACATTAAAAAAAAGATACAAATGAGAATGTTATTGTTGAATTTATATCATAATTAGAATAATATTTCTCATAGTGGATTTGAATACCTATGTAATGTAATTTTGTTAGTAATATCTTTACCAGAGCTAAAAATAGGAAAAACCAATATAGAAAATTTCCTGCTTATAAATTGAAATCTTTCCAGAAAGCCAACTAAATGGTTAATCTGCTCTAGTCTGATAACGGAATGAGATATCGCAATTCTGACTTCCCCATCGTATCCCGCGTTTAAAAATCTATGAATGAGGTGTTACCCGGCAAAAAATGGAAACAAAATCTGTTGAAAACCAGTAAAAAGGAGACTATTTACATAAAACAAGCCATTTTTCGAAAATTCGCTCTTATGCTGCATGACTTAGGATTTTAATAAAGATATTTTCAATGGTTGGTTTGTCGAGCCCCTATGGAATACATACGTACCCATTGAGATTTAAGGCCTTAGTGAGAATTTTCTTTACTTACCTCGAGCCAACGAGGATCGAGTCAACATCCATCTCGAGGAGTTTGAAGTAGTCCGTATACGAGTCATTTCCATAAAACTTTTCGATTTGATGGTCTAGTTCGCCTGTAAGACAAATGGAAAAGAATTGGGGATGTGATTAGTCAATTATGGTTTGGCAAAACGCACCATTTCAGTTCATTTGGTGATAATTAATGAATATTTTACTTATACTAACATTGGAAATAACGATAATAATGATGGTACCGAATCTTTGCTTTCAACATGGAGGAATCATTCAAATAATTAGTAAAAACCAATCAATACACAAAGGTGGGGGAACAAAGCCTTCACTATCGCTCATTTAGAATGTAGTTTTCTCTTCACTCAGTGAACTCGTGATTTCACGAGATCCGATTCGTCAGGACCAGTTCTAGAAAACCAGTCGTCCGCTGTCCACAGGATAGTGTTGGTGTTGTAATGGGCTATTGATATACACAGAAAACAGAAAAACTACTAGCCCGTTTAAAATCCAAAACCTAAATCAGGACCCCAATAACACACAGGGAAACTCAGTAACAATAGACGAATGCGAGTTAGTAGCAGTAATAATAATTTTAAGTAGCATCATAATATCCGTGTGCTGTAGGATTTCGCAAAAATATCCGGATGATTTTGAAATGTTGTTGAAAGAGGCGAAGGCAGTTCCGGATATTTGTCGGTTGTTACTTGACATAAATGATTTCCGATGAAGGCAGGAACAGTGATAACCCGTGAATTATAAAGGTCGGTCCATCACTGAGCTATTCATCGACTGCCACTAACTCAGGAACGAACACACAATATTTCACTTCATTACTCCAATTATTGCGTAGCTGTGGGAGTCACAAGGATATAGCAAAATTTAATATAACAATGAAGGTTGGTATATGCAGGAAGTAATAAAACCATTTGCAGCGTTTTTGCAATTCCAATAGTCCATGAATCCTTAACACTGTTTCGCAAGTTTCACTTGAAACCCTGTATTTGTCCCAATTTTACACCCTTGAAAAATACAATTAAGGTTCCAAAAAAGTCTTGAAGAAGAGTCGGGAGTACCTAAAGTTTCAATTTACTTAGTACTGCTGTACTATTCTGCTGCTGTAATACTTACTGTACTGGTAGTATCTCCTCGGGTCGGGTGTGGGGAGCCAGGCGTAGGCGCACCGGAAAAAAATGTACAGGAGACAAAGGTTGTAGTTCATATTGAACCAACTCTCTCTCCACTACCTGAAACAGAATCAGATGCCATAACGTCAAAATCAATCTCATGAAGAACAAAAGTAAAAGAAATTGAACAATCAACTCGGAAGCACTAGAGGTCAATAACAGAATGACAAACAAATGCAACACGCCAAGACAAGCTGGTATTATAGGGATGTTCAGTGGGTATTGGTTGCCCAGACAACGAGGTATATGCGAATGGATTAATATAATTCGTGTGGTACGATTAGATAACAAGTTGTAAAAGATATCAGCGAACATACGAAATCTACGAAAATTGAATTGAATCATTCCATGTTCATACAACGTATTTATTCCTCGAGTTGTTCAACAGTTCAACATAAGTACACATTGGATTAACGTTGGACTCACCATCACCATGATACAATTCCGCAATCAAATACTCATCTCTTCATCTTTCACACAGATTTCATCCTCTCACCGTTGGGTATTATGTCGCAGAAATATAGACCTTTGATTTAAATCCGGACTCTTACGAAACGACTTAGTAGTTGTTGGAGTTATTACTAATCACTTCCTACTCTCAACTTCAAGATCTCACTACTTTCACTCACGAATCTTACCAATATGTTACCTATACCTTATTTCACTATTATTTGAAATATATGAAATAATTGAATGCGAGGAACTAACAAATTATTGAGGCATTTGGCGAATTGGATCTTAATTTGAAGGTGATAATTTTGAATGTGTTCGGCCCTTGTGAGGCCTCAGTTTCCTTCCTCCATGCGCCTTAGCTCTCCCTTATTCCATGACCCAGTTAGTTCCGTAGCCCACTAGCGCCCCGACCATTCACTATACTATACATTACCACCGAATAACAACACTAATACTATTCACCCGACACATAATATTTCCAGATTATTATTTACCGAATTATAAATGCCAGTTGGGGTAACATGCTGAGAAAACGGGCAATGAAGTACCTATATGTATAAAACTGCGTCGTGCGACGCCATGTTTTTCTCCCCCACCGAACGTCTAATCAGTCTGTCTTCGACTCATACCAGTGTAACTTCGCGTTCCCCAATTTCCAATGTTTTACCGATAATACTTCCAAATAAAACACCGATTTACCGACGCAATTGTTTCGTTGACTAATCCCGAGACTACTGTACATGGTGCCGAAACCCATTAAACGGTAATCGCGCGTGTGAGTTTCCGCGATTGCCTTCATGAAACCAGTTTTTGAAACCAACCAGCCCGACGCCATCTTTTCTGCAACTTCCGAAATCAATTGCCCGACTCGATGACAATATCATATTATGTTCTCCCAAAATCAGAATCTCCCGACAACCCAACGTCTTCTTGACTTCCTTCGTTCCCGTGATCAACGCAATCACATACTACCTCGGAATGTACGATCATCAAATCGAGACCAATCTACCATTCTTCCATCCACAAGCGAACTTATTCACCCGATCCGGCCCTGAAGCCCCTCCAAAACCGATTTCCGAGGTCAGTACCGAAACCAAACATCCGTGGTCCAACCCGAAATTGCTCTTACTGTGACTGCCGGCATTTTTTGTATCGCTGTCCGGAGTTTCTCCAGTTACGCTACACCGACCAGATGAACTTCCAAAGCGCCTCCAAGGTGCCCTCAACGATTCCAAGAACGAAAACCATCGTCACCGAAGAACCCGACACATCTACCTCATGCGGTCACGTAAGCCCTATTGTTATTTCTCAAACCATGTTACCCCTACCAGACCGACATGTAAACTTATTCCCGCGACACTACAATTTTCATTGTACAGACTATTCCAAAAATATTCCAAAAAATACTTTACCAAAAAATTCCAAATATTCCAAAAAATCCTTTACCAAAACAATTCCAAATATTCCAAAAAAATACTTTACCAAAACAATTCCAAATATTCCAAAAAAAATACTTTACCAAAACAATTCCAAATATTCCAAAAAATACTTTACCAAAACAATTCCAAATATTCCAAAAAATCCTTTACATAGTTTACTTCAATGCTTCCCAAAAATTCTGCCATTCCAAAAATTCCAAAAAATTCCAATAATTCCAAAAAATACATGGTTTACTTAAATATTTTCCAAACATTTCCAATCCAAAAATTCCAAAACATTCCAATACTTCCAAAAATTCCGCCATTCCAAAAATTCAAAAAAAAATTCCAATACTTCCGAAAAATTCTTCCAATCCAAAAATTCCAGAAACTTCCAATACTTCCAAAAATTCCGCCATTCCAAAAATTCCAAAAAATTCTTTACAACATTTTCCCCTAAATTTGTCACCTTTATAGTGTTAGAAAACCCGAGTTCCCAATCACCGACGTATTCCTTCCCGATTACCCACTGGCCAGAAGTTTCCAAACTTCCGTTGGCAGATCCCAATTTTAACGATATTTCCTTTAACATAGACCCGATCGTATTTGACGATTCTCCCAAACTTAACGGAACGAAATTTATCACTTTCCCGAGGAAAAACCGAGTTACATTTCACCAGATAATGAACGACCTCCCGTTACTTTCCCTAGTGAACATACAAAAGCATAGAAACGATGTTCCCCGAAATAAACTTTCCAAAAACCCGACGCTACAAGCTGCCAATACATCATTTTTGGATGAATATATTTTCCTAGGACAATGTGTCTCAACAATCACTCCCAACTGCACCGACATCCCGACTTCTTCCTGCTCCTATGTCTTCCGATACCTTCCTACGTTCCTGCTGCCACCTTTCGCCCCCGGGGTGCTCCCTTGGGGGGGGGGGGGGGGGGGGTGGAGGATGTTCGGCCCTTGTGAGGCCTCAGTTTCCTTCCTCCATGCGCCTTAGCTCTCCCTTATTCCATGACCCAGTTAGTTCCGTAGCCCACTAGCGCCCCGACCATTCACTATACTATACATTACCACCGAATAACAACACTAATACTATTCACCCGACACATAATATTTCCAGATTATTATTTACCGAATTATAAATGCCAGTTGGGGTAACATGCTGAGAAAACGGGCAATGAAGTACCTATATGTATAAAACTGCGTCGTGCGACGCCATGTTTTTCTCCCCCACCGAACGTCTAATCAGTCTGTCTTCGACTCATACCAGTGTAACTTCGCGTTCCCCAATTTCCAATGTTTTACCGATAATACTTCCAAATAAAATACCGATTTCCCGACGCAATTGTTTCGCTGACTAATTCCCGAGACTACTGTACAGAATGGAATCGTTCATGTTTCATCTTTTACCTGTATCAGGTGTTCGAAATGTGTATGTTGCAAACTAGGCTCCTTCAATTCTAATGGGGCAATTAAAATTATTAAGAAAATCCTATTAATTGTTAATCATTAATTAAAATCCTATTTGTTGTTACGAGTGTCCAAGCTAAAATGGTTACTGAAACGGCTGAAGATATGAACACATCACCGATTTCGCTTCCGCGAGAAATACTCCCCAATCGATCAAGTTCACCGTATCAAAAGTGTTTGTGGAAGTTTCCCCCCGATGCTCAAGCTTTTGACAGAGTTTGGCACGATGGTGTACATTATAAACAACTCAGCAAGACCCATTATAAACAACCCTCAAGAGTTTTCAGATATTCCAAGTTCCCATTTAGCTGACAGGTATTTTGGCGATAGAGTTAATCAGACGTGGATTTCCAATTAGGAAACGCCTTGAGCCAAGTATTCTACCTCCTTCACACTGAATATGTACCAAGTTGCATACGGCAACCACTGTTCAACTTCGCTGATGCCGCATCAGTGTCGAGGAAATTTAGCATCAGTTGCGGATACAGCCAGTGAGACAAGCAAATATTAGTGCTAACTTCAATTGAACAAAATCGATTCAATTTCCAGGCAAGAGAGAGTCACCCACGGCTATAAACTAATATAAACAGGTTATAAAACCGGTTTGGACGTATGATAATCAGGTATGAGCTCCACTAAGGAAATAATATAGGTACAACTTATTCAAGCATTCTCAAAGGATCTATGAGACATTGTTACTTTTCGTTACATTGGAAATTATGAGTTCTGCTCTTCAACATGGAGTAGATCTCATCAGTGAACCCTAAATTCCTCCAGCTATAGGATAACTCCGGTGGAGAGGGAGGGAGTGATCAAAGTAGTATGGACCAAACCACTTGACCTTGTGTTGTGAAATAGTGAGATATTCTGTCAAGGTGTTGTTAAGGGACAAGCCATTGGTCTCCCATCCTTACAAAATGGGAACAATTGAGATAATTAAGTAGCTAGATGAGCTCCAGCTCAGTTGTTCCCCTGCCTTGTATATCATTGAATAAACTGTAGGGGAAAAAGGGTCGGCGTCAATATTCCTTAAGCAATCTGTTATAATTAATTTTTTTTTTCATTCAGATAACAAACTTAACGGTTCTCATGATAATTGATCGTTTTATACGTATCCACTTAATATAAGCAGGCTTAACATAGGCACGAGATTGAAGATTGCTGCCCATTAGCAATTAAACTTCTTTAAAAATATAACACTCAATTAATATGAATAAATAGATAATAAGTTAAGTGTAATAGTCAAAAATAACTTGAATATCTCAATTGAATTTATAGGTATTTTTGAAAGTAGATAACAGTTTTTCATGGGCCATCAAGAAGATATATTGGTCTTCTTCTTTTTAACCTCCTCCCGGTTTGATGGCTCAACAGGTGGCCCGTAAATCCTTCGAATATTTCATTTAGATGGAACGGGATCGCACCGAACTGTCTTTGGAGGATTGTTGCTATCACATAGCTCACCATTGGTAAAGTCAAATCTCGATGTATGACCGTAATAACTCACGTACCATTTTGCGTTTGTTGTTTGTCCATGATTGCATTCATAATAATTATTAAGTATTATGATGCTCCATAAACTTGCTGGGTTGGCTGACCAGATGCCTCACGTAACAAGCAGTTTCATCAGAGGTTTACTTTGAAATCAGCCCAAATTTATTAAGGTTAAGACATAATTATTAGGTTAAGATATTTATTTTCCTTCTCTTCATGTTAGGCCAAAATGTTTCTTAAGGTTAAGATATAATTATTGGGTTAAGATATTTATTTTCCTTCTTTTCATGTTAGCCCAAAATGTTTATTAAGGTTAAGATATAATTATTGGGTTAAGATATTTATTTTCCTTCTTTTCATGTTAGCCCAAAATGTTTATTAAGGTTAAGATATAATTATTGGGTTAAGATATTTATTTTCCTTCTTTTCGTGTTAGCCCAAAATGTTTATTAAGGTTAAGATATAATTATTGGGTTAAGATATTTATTTTCCTTCTCTTCATGTTCGCCCAAAATGTTTCTTACGGTTAAGATATAGTTATTGGTTTAAGATATTTATTTTCCTTCTTTTCATGTTAGCCCAAAATGTTTATTAAGGTTAAGATATAATTATTGGGTTAAGATATTTATTTTCCTTCTTTTCGTGTTAGCCCAAAATGTTTATTAAGGTTAAGATATAATTATTGGGTTAAGATATTTATTTTTCTCCTTTTCATGTTTGGAATTCTTCCTATTAAGAATGAACCAATTCGTTTTCTAAATGGCACATAGTCCTCTTCCATATCATTGTAGATTTCATTCAGGGCATTAAGTTGGATCGAGTTGGCAATTGGTGATTTTTATTGGGAACTTTATAAGAAATAAACACGTTGTGTCCAACACACTGGGCCATGAACCCTCGGAATAATCTTCGGGGCTGTATCTTGGAGCAGTGGACGTCAGCCTGTGAGAAGAATTGTCACCCAAGTCACCCATAGTCGCAGCAAGAGATGCACAAACTAGAGGTGTTTGGAATGCGTTAAGCCGAGCCTCGTTTGACGATAAATTCATCAGGTCGATTTGAGCATCAATATTCCTAGTTGTCAACTTTCTTGGGCACAAACGTTTACAGTGTGCACCGATATGGATATGTGTCTGACCTCCTGGAGTCCCGACATCAATAGCTGTGTAAGATTGAAATAATCATGCGAGACCTATCCAATTTGATTGTTTGCATCTCCAATAGTTAATGGGTGTTATCCTCGTGCTGTGTACTCGCCTTGTGATTATTTCACATGAGGGTTTTCTCAACAAAGGATGTTCCCAGAACAATGACACCAATTTAAAAAGGACATCTCGGGTATAATTACTGTTCCGCTTCATCGTTATGAGAAGAGCTCGGTCCCAGGGATGTCCTCCCGTTGAAGGAACTTGAGACAAGAAAGGTGAACTCTCACGCGCCGGTTCCCTCTCGCACACAATAACACTCGCACACTTTCTTGGCCGTCGGTAAGGTGGGAGCGGCAAAGTGGTCGTGGATAATCTAGTTCTGCCAAATTGCCTCATATCTGTGGGGGTCCGTTAGACCGCTCTTCACGAAATAACATCTCAGGGCACCCAAGCGATGCAACGTCACAGCTTCCCAGAGACCCCATCAAAAATAGTCGAAAGCAACAGATTCTTCAACCACCGGAAGAATCTATAATTCTATTTTCGTATTTTGGAAACACCCGGCACATTACAGCGTTGCTAGATACGAACGCCAGATACTTAGTTTGTGTTGGTGCTTTATGTTCAACGTCTATACGAACCATTCAACTGAATTTCATCCAACATGTTTTTAGTTTTCAAAACTAATGTCGTTTTCTCCATTCAACCACTGCACCTGTCTCAGTAGGACGTTTACCCATTAATTTATTACAGAAAATACATTTATTTCACTTTTCTGACTTTGAAGCGTGCTTACAACGTGCTGAATTGTAAGCATTTTTGTCGAAGTAAACGTGTGGTTGGTGACAAAGGAATGGTGAAATCCAATTTTTACTACATCCACAGCGGCGGCTTCGCGTTTGAGGTTTACTTCATCAATCATTTGCGACAATTTCGACCTATGGTGAATCGCCCCGTTCTGATAGTTCCATGTTGTAATCAACGACAGCTAGGCTGAATAGCGAGACGGGAAGCTCGTGAGTCGCTAGTTAGACGGCTGAAGGGAGGCTTCCTCTGCCACCGTCGGCGATCGCGCCTTCTGGTCCAGATCCGTCAAATCCCGCTCCTCCCACGGCCATCCACCGATCATCCAGCGTGCTCCACTTCTCAGCTCATCAGATCATCGGCTTCCCGTGCAATTGAATCAACTCAAAAGATACGTCCGGGCCTCAAATCAACACGAGGCTACACCATTTCCGGACTTCAAACTGTTCATTTCAAGAGTACGACAAGAACTCATCCCTGATATACTCGTAATACAAATTTTGTACCAGCTTCATCAACAAGTGATTGTACTAGAACATGAACCACGCATCACCTACAATAAAATGATCGGAATTGTTTGCTTGCCTAATTCCTCAGAATCCCTCACTCTCTGTTAGTCCAGTGTTGCCATTCTACCGGAATTCCTCAAATCTAGCATTGTAATTTTCGACAAATAAAAAAAAAACAAAAAAAAAACAAACAATAATTTCTCATTCCATTCGCCAAAGTGGTAGGTTTACCTTGCAAACAAAACAAGAAGTGTACCTACACTACAAGTTGTAGTCTTCAACAACTACACCACTACCAACGTTTCCCTTTTAGCGAATTTTCGAAGAATATGAAGCTATTGTTCCAAGATTGAAACGTTGCAATAAACGAATGATAACGGCGACTAGTGTTGGTCATCCTCACCCGCAAACTACTCTACTGTTTCCTAGTAAAAAAAAAACCTCCACTATATTTAGGAAAACCTCCATCCTATGTATGTGTCACTCCGGAAGACTGGTAACTCTCGATAAAATTGAGATAGAAAGTTCAAAATTGCAAGTTCGTAGATGGGTAGAATCGGGCCATTCTATGGGTGAGGGGGGGGGGGGGGTTAGAGGGGAAAATTACCCTTAAATTCCCAAAATGAAACAGTCTGACAAGTGGCCACTCATTTTAAAGGTTTTTAAAGGCTTCTAAAAAGTAGGCGAAATTGACTATCGTGTTGCTGACTCATCCCTAGAGAACAGCAGCAACACGAATGTGAAACTTGAACGATCGGCATCCAGAAATAAGATAATGTTGTTTTTGGGGATTTATGTTTTGCAACCGACCTACGATTCAATCTTTGGTTTTGATTTGAACAATTCAACTATATTTATTCAACTTTGAATCTTATTCCGTGCTCAATCTGGAGCACTTTGAAGAAACGTGATTGATACTTGAGATGTTCTTCATGTTTAGAATTCAAACAAACAAACACAATAAAACGATAAGTAACTTTTTCTTCTTCTTCAAGAGATGAGGTAATGGGCCTTGGGAAGCTAAGGTACATTATTCCACGCGTTGGTTTTTGCGATGTATCAATGTTCTCCTGAAAAATTTGCTTCTGGAAGCTAAGGTACGTTTTCCTGTGGACGGTCACATATGGAGACCTCTTTCATAAAACTGGTTATTTCTTCGAAAATTCGCTCGTATAGCCATGCTGCATGACTGTGAATTTTTCGCTGTAATAGCTTCTTTCCATTTTACCTATTTTGTATTTTCGCCCGATTCGGTTGCTACAGTTCCGGTCTGTGAAGTTTCGTGTCTGTGAAGATACCTACCTACCGTTCGTCCATCCGTATTGGCTCGTTTTTCGCGGCCGTTCTTGAAAATACAACTCCAACTTGAAAATACTAAAACTCCCCTTCGGCCGAAAAAAGTACTGAAAAGAGTGGGAGAAGGAATTTCCCTGGATTCGCCCTAGCAAATGAGGTGTTTCTTACTTTTTTTTTGCAATGATTTTACAATGATTGTAACTGACCAGTAATTTCGAGTCCGGCCAAAGCTGTTCGTAAAAACGATAACTTACGAGTAATTATCTTTTTCTTTCTTCTTTTTTAATATAGCAATCACGAAATCGTCGAAAGCTAAGTTTTTGTGCAGTTCTTTGGAAGTTTTTGTTGTTAGTTCTTTGGGTTTTACGTGAATTCATCGAGAAAATTAATGGGTGTAGTCAAGAATACCTTTTAAAAAACACGGGAAATGTTTTACCGGGTTTCCTAGCTCAATCTACAGGAATCTACCGGTTTTTTCGACGAAGCCTACCGGGCAAGAGGGCCACAGTTATGGCAACACTGCCTTAGTCCTTCCTATTCAATCTCAATCAGTTGCTCTTGCTCGGTATTATCGCAACCGCTGAGAAATGCAAAAGGTACATTAAAAAACAAAGGACCCAGTTTCCAAATACCTGAGAGTTTCCCGATGTGACATTTAATCCTCTGCTATGCTTCATGACTGTGGATTTTTAAAATAAATATACAGACTACTTCTAAAAATGTTTAAATAGTAAATAAAGCATTTTTCGAGTTTTTTGGTATTACATATTCTACCCATTTGTTTACATAGTTTAAATAAATAAACACACATGTATGTACATATTTCACGATTTCTATCACATAACTCCCCCTTTAATCCTATACTTACTCGTTGTTCCTATACCTACAAGTCCGAGCAAATACTTCTTTAGTCCAGATCTCTCCTAATTTTCTACTAATTTCAACGAAATTTTCACGAAAACTGAGCGTGTGACGCGTCTCAATGTATATACCTACTGGTTTAGGCGTTTTCAACCCTTCTTGCATCTCGAATAGCTGCCAATTGTGTATATCAGAGGTACACAAGTACCTCATGTGGTCATGGATTGTCAGTAAGTGTAACTGGGAAAAAGATCAGCTGCAATTTATGTACTCGACTTGTAATGCCTACGTTAGATGTAGATATGGGACAATGTATCAACTTGCATTTCGTACAAACCTACTCGTGACTAAACTCTGATGGTGGCCGGTATCGAAGAAAACAAGAGACGTTTCCGTAGTTTGTAAAAAGAAATGAGATCGAACTACCTACAGTTTCATTTTATCGCATCTTCACCGTTACGCCTCAACTAATTTAAAACCAAGATCCTAACTACTTATTGTCAAGTACTTATTAGTTGAATAATCGTTCAATACACGTATTGAACAATTGTATACCACTATGGTTTTATGGAAGATTAAGACCTTTTAGAGACGACTGGTAGAAATATATTTCGTTCTAGAAAGTTTTTACAAAAAAGATTCGACAAAAGATAATCGAAAACAGGTGATTGAAATCAGGTGATCGATGTCACAAATGGACTGGAGTTACCAGCCACACTAGTAGTATAAATCTCAGTTATTGAACGATTATTCAACTAATAAGTACGAATTCGTTTATCTCATATTGATGAAGTAGAAAACTGAATAGGGATAACAAGTTCGTTCCTAACGAAATGAAGGATACGAGTATCGAAGTTGTTCGTTCCTATCGAAGTTCCTATCGAGTAAGGAACAAGTTCGTTCCTATCGAAGTTGTATACACGAGTATATCGAGCCTACACTGAAATGTTACTAAGCACGTACAACTATCATCCACTAGCCACGTAGTTACGTCACGACCAAATTCAAAGCCACAACTCTTCAATTAGCAGGAAAAAAATTAGTTTATATTTAATATAAAGAGTGGGAAAAGCTGAACAATGGGCTTCTATAAAATAATCTCTCACAAGATCGAGCAAACTCATCATTGGAACAAGACCTGGGTTTGCATCAATATAAAATCACATTGCCAACTGATATTATTTTCGATGTGATCCTCAGGAATCGAACGATAAAAAGGTTTTCTACTCCCCTCAAAATTTGTTGGTTTAGTTTACAAGATTCTTCGAATCCAAACATCAAATGATGAAGAAAAACACCTGCAATTACCCAACAACTATGAAATTCGGCCAAGGATGTTTCTAGAACCAATTTATAACCCCCGTCAATAGGAAAGGGTGAAAATACTACTAATCAAGACCACCTAGCGCATTGTGAGACCAGCAAAAAGATAAAGCATTGAGGTCTCAAAGGTAGTACCCGGATAACATCAATATGAACGTGAATCCAAACAGTAGTCACCGACAATACTCGGAGAGGACTGGTGACATATTCGAACGGATAATATTTTCGTCTCATTACTCTTTATTCCGCATAGTTACAGTAGAGTACAGTAATCCAAGGAGATACATTGTCGGGGAAGAATTTGAGCCGTGTTTTGAAATTCCAAATATTGAAGTAATGAAAGTATTAATTATTCAGGGCTCACTAAGGTAATATTTACAACAAGTGCCAATAATAATACTGCAACAAGCTACAATCCATAAATCAACATTAAACTCTCCCGCAGAAAGAAGAATGCGAGAAACTCGTGAACCGTAAATAATTTACTAAAGAGGAACCTAATGCGTAACGTGATGAGGATCAATTATCTCAGTACGAACCAACTGTACCAAACGGCAGGGCGATGAAGTTTGTACCGGACCGTGGAACTCATTTAGCATACTGAATCTTAAAGTTATTATGGAATCCCCTGTTTTTCTTCTACAATATAGAAGTATAGAAAAAGAGATGTTTTGTTGAAAAAAGGAAACATAGCCAGGGAAAACCTACAACCCTTCGAGCGTTTGAGACCAGACGGACAAATGTTTCTGATTAACGTTAGGATTTGGGCAGATTAATCTATACTATCAAGAAAAATCACGCTCCGCGTGAGATCAAAACTTAGCTTCAACATCACCTTCTCTATCACAGTCGATTGAAGAAAATAGGAAGAGAGGTATCTTTCCAGGGAACGAGGGAGCTATAACTTATAACTTCCCTCGGTCTAATAACGAAGGATGGAGGGATTCCTGATAAATTTTCTATTCTGTCCGTTGTGGAGAGATATTTTCAACCGAAATTTGGACCGCATAGGCATCTTTAATTGCCTAAATACAATAGGAAAATTCAACGAGAGATGAAAAGTTGTGTGTTATACAGAAATGTTCCTCGAGTGTTCCTAGGCTATTGGACAGACAACAAAGATACTTTAACGGTTAAAAACGAAGTATCTGGCTAATGAGTTGTACTCAAGCAAGAAGAAGAAAAGGCCAAATTCAAATTTATACTTCATTTTCAATTTTCAACAATGAACCGTTGAATACCGTTAGTTCACAAGGATATTGCACAAAGAACACTGATTTAGACAGAATCTGTACAGAAAATAGTAAACAGTTGTGGACAAATCTGCAGCGTTTTCGTATTCCACAGCTTCCAGAACCAAATTGGTTCTGTGTCTGTCTGTCGTCGAATCATGGTCCCTGTTTTAGTTCAATCACAATAATTGTTGAATTATTGAAACAATAGTAGGGTCTACACACGTGGAGACATAAACTCGTGTAAAGCTCTAGATCAGTGTTTCCCAACCTGTGGTCCGCGGGGAATTTTCATGTGATCCGCGAAGCCAACATAGTGAATTTTAATCTTGTATCTAGACGAAAATTGATGCATCTACCGAAATTGGTTTACTCAACATGCAACTGCTCCATTCTAGAATTGTTTTAGCCGTGAGTTTTATTCATCCTGAAGTGTGTGTTTGCAGTATTCTACCTGTGTAACTGTTGTGGAAATATTAATTCTATCGTTTTTGGACCGCCTCGGATTCTGAAGATGTCCTCAGTAGTGAAAAGGTTGAGAACAACTGGTCTAGGTCACAAAATACTGATCCATTCATAGAAGAATGGTCTAACGGATATCCGTATATGTACTTTATAATATTCAATAATAAATGTTCAGGCACCATTATATTCTTTGGCAATGTTCCCGGGATGCAATGGCTAAACAGCTGATTTTATAAACATCATCCAATTGTATACAAGTTATAATGCGTGGAGGCATCACGTTAAAGTTTTCTGGAGAATAAACTAAATTGACTTTGATTCTTGGAAGTTTGCCTGGGATCACGAGACTATACAGATGTGATTCTTAGATCAAACAAAAATTACTCGGCACCAAGAATAGGTTGAATAAAACGTATCAAAGATCTGGAAGGGTCCAGTTTGTCTGGTATATGGGCGAGGCCACAAGAAATCAAGCGGGACCGCGGCCTGCGAAGCACCAACGGTTCCGCGGTGAGCAGTTTCTATTTTCGCTGGAGAACCGCGCGGTGGTCTGCAATTTTTTTTTCCTTCTCCTTCAACCCGCTAGTGGGAGTTGGACTGTTTTATAATATTATTTTCTTCATTCTCTCACCGAACTTCCATCACAGTGCAAGGGCCAACGGAAGCGATTCTAGCGGAAAATAGGCTCCCAGTGTTTCTTGAAGTGCACTGGGAAGAATGATTTGATAAGAGCTAGAGGCTTTTCTAACTCAACATAACAGCTATTTATAGTAATCCAATGGAATTGAAAGCTTTTGAAGTAGATAGAAGCAGGATCAGATCTCTATATTCGGGTCTAACCGAAATAGGTTATAATGGAGGCTTCAAAGTTTATTGGCGTACTTATGAAATCAACTCGAATCTTTCCTCATTGCCTTGATAAATCCATGTGGATCTATTTTTGTTCAACGTCCAACTGGTCAGGTAGGTTTTTGTCCAACATCTTACGCGTAATACTGGAGGATGTAACCACCGATGAAACGTTGGCACGCACTCCCTGTATAATGAAACGGTTCGGGGTCTCAATACAAGTGTGAGCGAATTTGCAATCTTGTTAAGTTACATAACTACTCACATTCGTGCGTATTGACTGAATCACTTATCAACGTGTTACAACTGAGTAATAGAACATGCTACAAAAGAGAATTGACGAAGAGAATGTTTCTAATACGAGTGTTCGAGAATGATTCTAACTCGTAAGACTGTTTTGTTATTCTCATCAAACTAATTGGATTGTTGCCCTGATCATTCTGCCAGTGTTGAACCATAGGATACCAAAGTCATCTTGAAGTTGAAACCGACTAGTTATCTTTTCGCTTAGCCGAAAGAAGAACGACGATTCACTGGTGTGCTCGTAAGCCAATCACTACTGCTTGTACAAACAAATGAGCCACATACCAACAAGCGACTATGAAGCGTGGAAGAATGTCGCTAAAACTCTTACGACAACTCATGTTGTAATAGATAGGATTGTGACAGATTTTACGTTTTATAATGTGTAGTTCTATATTCCTACCAATTCTCCAGTAATACAGTTGAACAATCTCCTCTGCTCAACAACTCCTGCTTTTACCAACCCAAATTATTATCAAATTGTATATAATTCCTACGTCTAATCAATTACAGATAGTATTGGCACCTGCAGCAAAATATGTGTTAGGTATCATGTCCCGCGGCGCCTTCGTAACGCCAATAGTTGTCGCATAAATTCAGACGACTGTCATAATAATGTTGCAAAACCACTCTCGCGGGCCCATAAGAACGTTCTGGAGTTTCGAGTAGGCTCAGCAATGAATGGGAATACATCCGAAAACGCCGATATTCTCCAGCACCTCTGCGTAGTTTATGAGTACCTATGTTGAAAAAGCTGTTTTGCAATAAGGCCAGCCATTTAGCGCGATAGCGTCCCACTGAGTCCGGGAACTCGGACACGATTCAAGGAGTTCACATAATGTCGAATGCAATCCTTCGCTACTCGCGAATGTTTCCAAACTGTAGGTAAGTTTGTAGTCGTGTACCTACCTAGTCTTTGACCGAACGAATGCAATAGGAAGAAATGTTAGAATTTAATTGAACCTCGTGAAAACCCGATATACTCGTAATATACAGGGTGTCCAGTGTAACTATGTAACAAACTCAGGGAATCGATTCTACAGTTACCTAATTTGCAACTAAAAATCAGACTTTTTTCACTTTTACGATTTTTTTCGTTTTCTCGACCTTGTCCCTGTAAAACGGAAACTCCCTTGAATTTTTATGTAAAATAAAATCTGAGTATACCATTGGAAAGAGCGTTAAATGTCCTATCTCTTTGATAAAAAATCCGACTTTTTTAGTCTGGCTTCACCCTTGAAGAAAATGGCGTGATTTAAAAATCTGAAGATTTTCTTAAAATCACGTTTTTTCTTTAGTTCTTCGCTTTGTTATTACGGAGCTAATTCGGCGGGCACTCCAAAATCTCAGCGTTTCAACGATATAATTAGTTTTTATATTTTAAGAGGCACTTTTTTGAGATATTCGAGTTTTTATGCGAAAAAAAGTGTGTTTTCATGCAAATTTTCAGGCATATTTCGGACACATTTTCATGCTGAATTGAATGGTGACATACCCAGACCTTCCTAGCAACGAATTAAATGAGTTTTCAGTCGCAATATCTCCATTTCAAATTCTAGTTTTAAAAATTTTGGACCGAGAACAATAGTTAAGTACATTTTCTTTGAAAATATCTTAATAATAATTCATAATTAATAATAATTATTATTAATAAATACAAATTATTAATACCTAACAATAAATTATAATAATTTTCACTAAGTACTTGATCAATTTATGAATAATTAGTGATAATTCATAATAATAATTAATCAGACATTTAGGATCTAGACATTTAGACCTAGTGATCTAGACAGAAGGGTGATCTGTACAAAGAAGATAATGAACCGTTGTGTCAAGAATTTGCAGAGTTTTTTTTAATTCGATTTTCTGAATCTACGTATCTTGAAACGTAAACCAACAAATTTTGACATGGGTTAAACAATTTTTTTAAGAAGATAATAAACCAAAAACGTGATTTTAAGAAAATCATCAGATTCTTAAATTTTGCCATTTTTTTAAGGGTTGAGGCAGACTAAGAAATTAAAGAGATAGGAAATTTAAAGCTCTTTCATACGGTATACTCAAAATCTGATCTAAATAAAATCAAAATAAAATAAAATCTTACATAGGTAAAAATTCAAGGGAGTTTTACAGGGACAAGACCGAGAAAACGAAAAAATCTTAAAAGTGAAAAAAGTCGGATTAAATCCGACTTTTTTCACTTTTAAGATTTTTTCGTTTTCTCGGTCTTGTCCCTGTAAAACTCCCTTGAATTTTTACCTATGTAAGATATTTTGTAAGACAAATTTTGTTGTTGAGTAAGAAAAAAACTCTACGAGCCATTTTTTGTTGCAAATTAGCTGGAGAATCGATTCCCTGAGTTTGTTTCATAGTTACACTAGACACCCTATATATGCGGAATGTTGGGAATGATAGCACGGATGGTTTTGACAACCAGTTTAGACTAGAGGCAATATTCCCTCAAGGATTTCTACGAAAGAATTCGATCGTCGCTGATGAATTCCGTAGACTCGACGGAGACGGAGGGAAATGGCGGTGATGAGGATGAGACACTCAGTCAGAGAATGAAACCAGACGTAGTTAAAATCACAACTCCACACGCGGGGTTGATATCATGTCAGTTAGACAGACGTCCCTGAATTATATAAGTTGCCACTATCCTCGCACTCTGTTTCCCACCATGAATCGTACAGAGAATTGAGGTATGGTCATTATACTTTACGAAGTAACATTTATAGCGAAATTGGTGGTTAAGTGAGTGTTACTTGGGTACTTTTTATTGACCACATACCGAAAAGTAAGACTTGAGACGCATGTTCGACTAGGAAGTCCCAATGTCAGGGTCACCGAGCCCCTTACAAACTCAGCATGACGCCAAGGATCAACTGCGAAGACGTGTATCAAAACCGAAAAAATATATGACCGATCATATTATGATCGATGCAAGTTGGTGACAATGTCGTCGAATTCGGACTAAGAATGTATAAAGTTACAAGTGTTCCTTGAGTTCCACGCGGGTTCAGTTCAAAGTGATATTACGTTGGCTCGTTCTAACTCGTGTAAAATATCAAATTTTGAGATATCAATTTTGGTACAGCGGAGGATAACGAAGGACCTCTTATAGTGTGACGAACCTATCATAGTATTTTCCTGCATAAAAGTTACGAATATTTCATAATTTAGGATATCAAATTTAACTGGAATATGCGTTTAGTTTTGCTACATCCAAATCAGTTATTTATCCTACGCGGTATGATTCTGAACGCCGGTTATATCAACTCAAATGCGGAACTTTTAGGCGACTTTTCACAATGTGGACGCAAAAACAATAAAATTGCCTGATTCAGTATAATTATTTATTCATTTTATTCAGCCCCCAACATGAAGGGCGTTGACGATTTGAAATCAGAAAGAAGTACATACTCGTATCATAACTTTTGGGCTCCTTTAACAAATGTTCACATTTTGAAGCATTAAAAGTTCTAAAAGAGACAAATATTTCAACTCGTTTGACAGGTAGGCAGTTGAGTGCGTTTCTGAGATAGCAAATTGACATGCAACAAACAATCTCCATGAAATATGATCTGAAGTATGGTGATTGAATATAAACAGTGCAGACACCAATTGAAAAGATTCTACGGAAAACGGGAGAGATGAACGCTCGGCACCGCGTTCCCAGACAAAGTAACATCAAACGTTTGATGTTGGGGTAAAGTCCAAAAATAATCATTTCCAAGAAGGAGGAAGTGGGATCTAATATTAGATACGTTTCCTAAAAGATGTAATCGAGGAAGGGGTAAGCCCTGAAATGGTCACTGTTCTCACCCATCGGCCGATCCAGAAGTTCCTCTACGTATGTGGAATAATAAATTATTCAGCAATGACGTATTGCCAATCTCATCACATCATTAGTTGAAATGTTCTGAAAAAACTGTTGTCTTGATCGACACAGACATTAGAAGCACTTTTCCTCAGGCGACATTTCTCAAGAGTTTTTCTTCAGAAACATGGGCTACTAGCCAGCAGGATTCCTGTCGTCAAAAGGTGGCGAAGATGCTTGATGGGTGACAAAAAAACTTACGCGGTGATGAGCTCGTTGACGTCATTCTGTCTGCTTGGTCATTAGAGAGCTCCCTTGTTTTTGCCTGGTCAAACCTTTTGGCCGGAACTCAGTGAATGGGACATTGGGATACCAAATGAGTCATATTCAAGTCATATCGAATCCAACACCGACTGAGCGTTGACTGTGCAGAGATGATTCTAAGAAAGCGGAATAACTCCTCTTCGAATGAAATTTACTCCGCAAGGCAGCACCCCAGTTGAGCTTTCATACAACATGAGCTTTCCTACTTGCATATCATTGAACGAAAGTTCAGTAGAAACGAAGGGACCAACCGACATACATCCTAAAAACCAACGTAGTTCTTTGTTTCATAAAACCAAAAATGCGACTGGAAATTTTGATTTTGGTGGACAGCAAATTCCCATCAGAAATATTGTTTTCGGTTCTTGCATAGAACTCTATCAAACCAAATTTATTTAATAATTCAATAATTATGCGGTGCTTTCAATGAAAAGGCTCGATTCGTATAACAGAATAGGTAATGAGGAAGCAAAATTGTTGAAAATAACGCTAAATAATGATGATGAGGTAGAGAATACAACTTTGATTTAGATTTCATGGCGATACATGATGGTTGCGCCCAGAGGACATAGTCTGTTATTTCTCAATTACGTGGAAATTATCGAGAAGATAAAAGCGTTTGGAGATTTCCTAGCGTTCAACCGATTCGTGCTGGGAAACGATGCAACTGTCCCAAACAGAACAAATTAAGTCAAAGTGAGCGAAAGGTATTGCTGACAGAATATTAAGTTTAGGCTATGTAAGGTATATTTATATTGAGGTGCTGTAAGTACTATAATCTATAATGGAGTTGTGCTGGCGAATATGAAACTTTTTTTCAATTCTGTCTTCGTTTAGTAGTAACCCGATTCCAGTTAGAGCTTTTAACAACTTGAATAGACCGCCCCAGTTGGCGTAATTGGTCTTAACTAGCACTAATTTTCATCGTGCTAACTAGGCGAGCAAAGAAAGGAAAGGGATAATGGGGGGATGGAGAAAGAGAGAAATCTATAAACATTATTATGAACGACAATTACATTACCTGTTACGAGTTGGTTTTGTTCCCGAGTGTGCCAAGGGAAAAGCGTATTTCTTGTCCTTCAAAATCAAAGTACTCAATCGAGTTTGTATTACAGATCTCCTTGAACATTTCAGTTTTGTGTCCGTCTGTGGGTATCTCCGCAGGCAATGTGGCAGGCTTCTCAAGCAAATCATTGAGCATACTGGGACAGGTATTAGGCAGACATTAACAGGCCTAAGGATGGTGCTTAATAGTTCGCTATGAATTTAAACTAATTGGAGGGACGATAGCTGCTGTATATGCATATGATTCATCAGCTTTACTTCGATGATTTGAAAAGTGTAAATATCAGCAGATTTATAATGGCATTACTATTACTGATGGGATATTACAGCTGACTACCATTCATGCTCTACCAACATGGGTAGCTTGTCTTCCATCAAGGAGCATAAAGCGATGTTTTCACTGAAGTCTTTTGCCAAGGATAGAATACGATAGCACTGGAAGGTCTTGGCACTGAACAGAGCATTTGGCTCGCGTGGACGCGGGCGCCGTTCTCAATGACCACACGACGACAACCCACAAATAAAGAGCCGCTTGAGATGCAGCCTGGACAGCTAGCGTTGCCTAAGGAATGGGTAATGACGATCGGTAATTGGCAACCACCTTACCGTCGCCGCACCACCATCAATACTTGACCCATAACGCCGATGTCTCGCTGGGATCTCTTCAGGACTACCAATCGTCTCCCATACTCCGCAGTGAACGTGCTTGAAAGACGTTCAGTATTCATCACGGCGTTCACCAACTCTTACTATACACAACAAAAAAGGCAACGATTGGAGAGGACAACGAACATCAGATACCAAAATCAAAATTGAAAATGAGGAAAGATAGGGATTGAGGACCACATGACATTCAAATGAAGCATTTCGACGGTCTCACAGCAACACCCCACATCGTCATTTTTGACGAAAATGCTTTATGCATATCGAAGGATGCGCCCTCTTGTTACACACTGACTAACTTTCTTTTGTAAGTTCATAAAGGTGGGTATTTATGTTGTGAAAGTTCCACAATTAAAAAATATACTGATTATGGGAGGAGAAAATCGTTAGAAGGCGGTTTTCCAGCCCTCCTGACAAGTTGAGAAAATGACAATATGGGGTGTTGCTGTGAGACCGTCGATTTTTTAACTTGGCAGTTTAATTTTATCAAAGTTGTGCTAACCGCAATGAATTACGTTCAACTAGGAATTTGCAACAGAAATCGAATACCGAGCCGAAAGAAGGAGGAAAGAGAAACTTTGATTAATAATTTCTTGCATCCAGAACGCAACATTGCAAAAAACATTCGCAGGAAAAAAAAGAAACAAAATTGGAATTATAGTATGGCTCATATTCATGAGCTTCAACAACTGGATTTTATGGAGTTCAAGGAGATTATGGAAATTGGGTGGTTTCATAGTGAGAAGTGGTAATGTATTCAATAATGGATTATGAATAACCACGACCTTCTAAGTAACTTTGTGGAAAAATTCGCAGCCTATTTGTAACATTCGTCGCCAATTCCTCACTCATGGCTGCAAAGAAGTCAATCATGAATAAAGAGAGAAATATACATGATCCTACATCTATAAAAGCAGTCTAAATGATCTTGATATGAGAGATACAAAGGGGGTCGTACATAGGTACATGAGAGTGAGACTTTTGTCTTATTGGCACACAGCTCAATCGTGCAAGAAGTGTTTGCTCTCACATGCGCTGGAAGCCGAATCTGAAAACAACTGACAATGGGCCATCGCAAACAACTGACCGCGAGGTCACCGGAAAACTTGGTTGATGGACCTAAAAGGATTTTCCGCTTCGGGTATTGTACAATGGCTCCATTCACACCGGACACCGGATCCGAACAACGCCAAAATATTCTCAATGGTCAGTCCATATTAGGAAGAGAGACAAACAGGTTTATAATTATGGAGCACGTATCAGTTGCAACATGTTGTAACATATTCCAGTATGAACTAATTGGAACATTATCATAATAACTTTCTCAAATTAACTACCACCTACTATAATTCATTCAGATAACCACGTATTGATGCAGGAACTACAAAATAGTGCTGTCGTCCAAAATAAAAATGTACATTTGATAGCTTCCCGAAAAGATTTGTTTACGTGTTTGTCTGCGGTCAACACCCACAATTTTGATGATATTTTGATTTATAGGCGTAGCTATAAGTATCTTGAAACGTAAACCAACACATTTTTATGAGAGGAAGTGATTTATGATCAACATAATTTTCTCCTTGGCCGATACTGGAAATGATGAAACGAAAATATTTGAGAGCAAAATAACTCCTAGTTATAGGAGTTATTTAGGTTGATGCCTTGATGGATCGGTGAATTTCCTTCAAATTTTAATGTACCTACCTATATTTTGCGAGCGCATGCGTTAAAGTAAAATTCACACAACACACATAACTCCGGTTGTATTATTTCAATTGCCGCCAGCGAAAATGCTGTATGGTGTTTAGTTTGGATGTGTGGTCAGAAATCATTGCAACACGTATAAATTTGGGTTTCTTCATCCAGGTTAGAGCAAAATCGAACAGGTTATTCGGGCCGTTCTCATATGAGTTTCATCTGTACGCAGAAGTAGTTTCACCGGAGCATGAGCGTCTTGAACATTTGATGGTATAATCAAAGGTCGCTTGAAATTGATTGTACATTCTTTGTTTGAGCCGTCACTACTGGCGTTGAAAATGTCAAGTGTACACACAGATAATAAAGAACTATTTAAGCTCCTATGAAAACAAGCAAATCATCAAAATGTCAAGTATCTACACCCATTCGTAACGCCGTTTCCTGTCAAGTTAACACGTTTCTTTCACTGTTATCGTAAACATTCTGAGCAAAAAATGGGTAATTTGGCACACTGATTGTTTTCCTAAAAATAATGACATTTTGAATTTTGTGCTCATTTGAATTTTATACCCAATTCGAAAAGAAGAGAACTTAAATTACCATTTTCACACTCGAGCACGCTTCTCTCGAAGTCCCTATATTATACAAAGATATTGGCTTTTTCATGGTTGCTGAGAGCATCCGTCGAAAATTGATTCAGACCGTTAATCCACACGTAAAGTGAGCTACTCACGCTGAGCTTGCTAGTCAATTATGCAACGATGCGGCGTCCATTTTTATGTAACTCGAATCCCAAGTTTCTCCGGCCGCCGGAGTCGGTGTCTGGAGCCCAACTCTTCAAATACTCCTCTTTCCGCCTTTTCGAAATGCTTTCGACTTTCTAGTTTTCGTCAACTCCACTCGTCATAATCTATCGGTAATTCTGCTTCACCAAAAAGCTCGCCACTGAGGTATTGCACAATCTTCATCTTTTTTTAACCCATCGGAAGGATTTTACGCGTTGTGAGTTATCCCCGTTTCAAATGGATTTGGTGGGATGGAGGGAGCGAGTCAAGTCTTATACCGAAACTATCGTCCATATTGATAAATAATGACTACGGGATCACAGAGCTTACAACAGTCGAAATGATGCTCATGCAACGCAGAAGAGCGAACCTACATGTTCTTGAAATTCGGAACTGAAGTCTCGACATGTTTCACTATGCGGAAACATATTTTCAGATAACAAGTAAAATCATACCTGGAGCTTGGGTTCAAGAATATCCATTAGTTAGTCCATAAATTTAGTTAATAAATCATATCCACCAGCATCAACTCGTTATTCATTATCTCTAGGTATGAAGTATTCGGGGGAACAAAACATCTGCAGTGTGTTTTAGCGAATTTTAGAAGAAACGGAAGCTATTATTCTTGGTCGAAAATATTCAAAACTCGGATTTCCGAAAAGATTTTATACCAAAATCCCTGTCAGACCATCCCGACTTCACACGACGGTGAAGTCAGAATTGCGATATCTTATTCCGTTCTCATCTTGAGATGTTCTTCTCGGTTCATCTGCTTTAATCTGATAACAGAATGAGATATCGCAATTCTGACTTCACTATCGTGTTCAGCGTTGAAAAATCTATAAAAGGCAAAAAAGGAGACAACATTTGACATAAAACCAGCTGTTTCTTCGAAAATTCACTCTTATAGCCACGGTGCATGGCTGGACTTTTTAACATGGAAACAATTCGCACTTCATCGATTAAGATTAGTTAATTTGACTAATTAACTCACCAATAAGTATAATTTTAATATGATTCGGCGAGGCAAACCAGTACACACGGTGAATTTGATATTCAAAATTACGCACCGTAATGCATCACTATTAGTACTATAATCAAAGTCGTCGTACGATTTATTACGGCATATTACCTGTCTATTATTGGGTATCAGGTAGAACAACAGTACATCTATCAACTGTTATAAATTAGTGTTGGAGGCTACCGAAAAAAAAACCACATACAACTGAATACAACTGATTACAGTTCGAACTAGACTGGAACATGAAGTTTTACCTTTTTAATTATTTTTGGGTCCATTCTACGAGTGCAAGATTGGAATCCAACTAGTTGTGGTAGAGCATTGAATAAGTCCTTGAACCAAAACCCATGCCCCCCTTCAAGATATAATCTTCTGCCGAAGAGAGAATTTTCCAGTCATGCAGTGTGACCTAACGAAAGGAGCCAACTTCGAGAGTGATGCAAACAATGTTTAATCTACTAAAATTTACCCAAGAATTGCATGGGCTTGGAACTACTTAGACCAGGATTTGACATGCCAATTGTCATTCATATAACCGTTCCTAATATAGTCCTATAATAGTATCACCTCCCGGGTATGGATGGTCGTTGAACTAATCAAGGCATCTTGTGGGAGAAGCAAATCAGAAAGGTTCTTGATTGCGAAACTGGACGGAGCAGTTGTTATCGAGACCGTATCGGAAATCCGAACCGAACCGATTGCCGCCTGCAACCATGTCACAATGAATCAGCTCGGCGGAGGCATCAAGAGCTGTACACGAAAATTGAACAATCAAAGAGAAAATCTGGACGCCGTGATAAAAAAGACGAAATTTAATTCAATGGTTTCTTCTCCGCGACATGTTAATTTACTTTCTGCCCCACGTACATTAGGTATTACTCCAAAATTACAAACCGATATTTCTGCACAACCTGTGCCTGCAGCACATCTATCACAATATAATTTGTAATCTTCGAAAATTCAACTACCCGGTATTGGAACGGACCACTGATAACGGTCCCGCTCCCAACGTTACGCTGGCAGTTCGTGTCAAAAGTACATGAATACCGAGTCCGTGCTGAGTTTTGCGGCACGCGAACAAGTGACGGAGAATGCTCCGAAAAAGCGCAATTTTGTTCTAGAAAGACGTTGATAGACAATGAACCGATGGTCAGCGAAGACTGCTTAGGTCAGTTGACTTGAACGGTACAATGGACACACCGTTTTAAGTCTCTGACCAAAGATCGAGAAAGGAGACTACTATAAACAATGCTTACCAAATTCGGAACATTCCATTGCAGAAATGTCTTCCCCCATTTTAATTTTAAAATATAAGATTAGCGTAGAACAGATATGGAAATGACCACCAATCAACGATTAACAATCAGTTTATTCGTTGTAACTGCAAAGAAAGGGGTTCATCGCAAACAAAGAATCAAAGTTCGCTGTCGGTTTGCAAACTGGGGTATAACGTAAGGAATAAGTCGGGGGTAGGTAGTCTATCTACGGTTTCAAATTAACAGGGATGTAGACAGGTCCGTGTAAATAATTGATGTGACGACAAAACCGAATTAGAACCCATCGAAATACAAAATTATGGTTGCAATGGCTATTCCAGTCATACTGTTATTAAGCGAGTATCAAGAAGAAATGTTATATTCAGAATGGAGCATAATTTTGGAGGTCAACTGCCTGTTTCTACCCATGCCGCAGACCCGATCATTGAAAGGCAGGAATTGATTATTGAAATGTAACTATATAAGTTGGTAATCGTTGTGATACAGCGTATACCAAATCTCATCACAATGGCAGTGAGTACAAAATGTGCACGTAATGCTCTAGAGAAAAATATGACCCTACTTGTTCATTCTTCTCATAGGTACTTATTTGTATTATTCAGCGATTTATAGAAAGGTATACTTAAAAAATGGGCAATTAGGGACAAACCTGTATTCATTGCCACACATAATATTATAATGTGCAACACATAATATTATAATGTGCAACACATAATATTATAATGTGCAACACATAATATTATAATGTGCAACACATAATATTATATTATAATGTTTCAGGTCTAAAATTGATGATAAATCTGGCCAAAAAAAAAAAATTATTTGTTGTTTGGTGGAGAGGAGATGAGGGTTGGTGTGGGGGTTTTCAATTTGCTGAATTCAAGTCTGAAACCCATTTTTCGCCATCGCGTCTTATGACTCACTCCTGACCCAAAGGTCGAAAGCACTGCTTTGATCCAGAGGCTTACAAAATGCAGAGGCAACTTCAAAAGTAGCTCTGGAGATGGTTGGCAGGTTGGTGAGCGAGTGGGGGGTTATTTCGTTACTTCGCCACCTGACGCGCTGCCATCATCGAACCCCCCATCACCTCATCCCACGGATCCAGTTTCACTTTCGTCAGCCCAACCCCAAATGCCTCCACACTCTTCAATACTACTCAATACAGCAAGATCTTTCTAAATGGATCTAAAAAGTCTTCGTCTCAAGCAAGCTGCCTGTGGGTACCCAACCAAAATAACCACATTCCACACAGTTCCAAGAAGGTCAGACCATTAGAATCCATTGACAGTTTAATATACCCATCATCAACAGGATATTTTCAGGCAGATTATTCTATGGTACCCCAGATCTTGCATAATTTATGTAGCTCGAGTTTGGAATGAACAAGAGCTTTTTGGGGGTAGGTCCATCGTATTAAGGCAAATTGGAAATAAAAACGAGTCATTTCCTGCTCAAAGTTCTCAATAGCTTGATAGAAGGGATAAAAGACGTAGATATTTCGGATGCTGAGTGCCCCTCCAAGTTGGGCCCAGAAGTATGATGGTTTCGAAACCGTGAATCATTGCCTTCCGGTAACTTCTCTGGAAAACGTTGAGGATTCCTATGATCCACGTCAAAGTATTACACGGAGAAGATTGATAATATTGAAAAGCGAAAAATTATTAACACGATCTGTTATGTAGACGATAAAAACAATTCATTTCCGTGCCAACAACGTAGTGAATCAAACTATCCCTCTGACAACCAAAACCTGCAACTTTGCAATTCGACCTATTGCAATGCTATTTGGGGTCTTCCTTAGTTGTATCAACTTTATACACTGTAGAGAGTATCACGCACAATATCACACGACACTCGTTGCAGGAGCTGCTTTTGGTATCCCTTGCGTTTAGCCTAAAGATTTCCACTTTTCCTCCACTTCATCCCTTAGAAACTCGGATCATCCGAGTGAACCCTCCACCAGATACGACTGTAGGGTGACTAACCAAGGCTTTAGTCCAACTCTGATACAAAGAGTCACGTAGGCTAGTTCAATCTTTTCCTATCAATAGCAGACGCCATCTGCCCGAGCAGAGGAACGCGGATTCGCCTTAATTTCGACATCACGACCCCTGGAGTGCTGCAGGAAATTCTTGGGCAGTTAGCAGAAGCAATGTTCCCCTTGAGCCGCGCCAATCACCTCAGAAGTAGGAAACAATGCAGTAGGTAGCAGTCGGTGACTACCGCTGAGAACTAAGAAGCTTCCGCGAGTCTTACGTTGGAAATGTCACAGTAGTTTCAAATCACCTCACCACTCAGGGTGATTCGTGTTAAATCTAGTGACTACAAAGAAAAAACTCACACAAACCCATGTAAACTACCCATGTAAACCCATGTAAACTACATGATCCGACCGTTCTTAAATTCTCCCACTATTTGGAGAACGGTTCAAAAACTTAACTTCTAATATTATAGCGGGAGAATTTAAGAACGGTCGGATTATTATGATGAGTTAATCGAATGGTCAATGATCACATCACAATCTAACATGGACGCATCAACTAATTGTATGCGTCGATGGTATGGCGCGTGAGAACTATTTCATGCTCTTGAAAATTTAAAATAGTTTGTATTTTGAAATAGAGGAGAGAACGCAGGTCATCTCGGAGAAAAAGCCAAAACAGTTCTCAAAACAATGTTTTCCTAATAACGAAGTTAGCTTCTGCCCAAATAATGGATCTTGGGCGAGGAGAGTAAAAACTTGGTTCCAACTCAATTATCGACTTCCTTCAGATGGAGTTCGAGTAAGTGACGGAGTTACGGCTAATGCCAGTAAATAACATCAAGTTGCAATACTTCTACATTTTCCTATGTGTTATATATTATTATGAACTCTGCAGGTTTTTGGCGTCGTTAGCTACCAATTTCCAAAATCATTCCTTTCTGTAATTCTTTCATTATCAAGATGTATTCCGTTCATTAAAGCCTTACTCGAGGTATTTCGTTCTCACATTCATTACACTATGTGATGCGTATTTTCTTCAAAAAAATCTGCGTTAAATAATTAAATTACTAGCACTTGAAGCTTACCGTATCATAACAGAGCAAGTCGTGAGGCAGCGGGTCCCCGCCTAGAACAAGAGAAACATATAAAATTAGACATCTGGTAATAATTTATCAAAAAGGATAGCTATTTCCCTAGTACTATAACCTATTTATTACCTACTGGTTTGTACCAGCGCATTTCTAAAGGGGGGGTTTACATGTATGTATTGCAACTACTTGAGGCACAAGTTCCTGCAAACACTGAACTTACAAACAACACTGAGCAAACACTGAACATTTCGTCAATCATCCTGAGCATACGATTGGTTTTTCTTCTGGTTTCAGTTAGGTCTGGAGAAGTTAAGGAGCTCGAGAATTCTTCTCAAGGATTTGCTTTAGTTTATAAGGTTTTGCTAAAATTCAGTACATATGAGGTGGCTTTTTAGCCGAGCGCGCATCGGGATTTGGTTTAGCCATTGAGCGCTGAACCTTGTAACGAGAGCCTCGTAAACCTTGCCAGTGGTAGCACGAAAAAACACCAACAGTCTAATCGTAAAGCTCAAGAGGTCTCGGATAGACAAGGAAAGTTGCGGCGAACGGCATCCAGTAGGCCCGGTTATCCTCTGCGGAAGGTCAGCTTCGGCTGTTGTGCAAGTGCAGCGACTTCAATGGGTCACGGACCAAGCGAAGTATCCATCCCTTCCCTTGAGAGTATCCACTCATTCCTTTCTCTCTTTCATAGAACATAACCGATCCAATGGAGCCCAGCAGATTCGGTTTTCGTAGAACAGCATACCCCGAGCTTACAGAGAACGCAACTGTGTGTGGGACTCTTCAATAACGAATTACGGAGAACGATGCTGAGAAGCGAAACGAAAGGTTTATGACACTACCGATCAGTGAAACCACAAGGGCCTACATGTCGCCGAGCAGAATAGGATATCGAACTGCCATCAATGTTTAGCCATGTGACCTGTTAAATATGGTGGTAACATGCATGCATATGAAGTTCTTGTCGTGTAAAATTAAATAATGAACTAATTGTAGAAGTAAATTCTAACCCACTACTATTAGAAAATGGCACGATTTATGAACCATGAGAATCGAAATTATAACCACCTTGAGTCCGCCGATATATTTCCGACTGAATAGACGTTTAAACTATACATTTACAGCCCTACCCTGTTTTTGTCTAATATTACACTTCACAGCATTTTTGGTTTATTACCTTCAATAATGAACTATTGGAATCACCCAAGAGAACAAATTACCCCCCCCCCCCCCCCTTACAATTTGAGGGTTACGTTTCGAGAAACGTACATTCAGAAAATCGAATAAAACAAACTCCGTACGCCGGATTCCAATGGCGCGCCGTCCATGGCACGTTGCCCAGTCAGCGTTGTTCTAAAACTACAAAATTTGGTTGACGGGTTCGGACCTACCCCTCAATGATCCTTGAAACATTTCAGCACCCAAGGTCAAGGAGAAGGAGTTCCAATGAATTTTGACATTTTGAAAAATTCATATCTCAAAAAATTCAAATGGAACGGTATAGTTTTTATCCACATTCAACTAAAGTTTGATTTGTAGCATATTTTAAGACCACCCGGAGCTTTGTACGACCAGCCGTTCGTTCACAATCAGGCGTAGATCGAAAGTCGTCAACAGCCTGTCAGGACAATGTTCGAACAGCACATGGTTTTCAGATATAGAGTTGATTAATCATTATTATTATTAGTAATAATTGATCAAAATGATCAATAACTAATATTATTATAATTCATTAACAATAATTAATCATAATTCGTAATAAAAATTCTATATTTTTGATCTGTACAAAGAATATAATAAACCGTTGTGTCAAGAATTTGCAAATTTTTCTGATTGATGGCCTACAAAAACTGAAATTTAACCCATGGGTAACAAATATGAGTAGGTATTGTTCCTATGATGTATTCACTTACTACTCGTATTTACACACTGTTTGATTTTTTTTAAAGGCTGGGTGAAATTTTGATCACCCTGAAAATATTTGTATGAAACAAAATAGAATCGTGTATCAACTAATAAAGTTGGACTGCTGTAGCTTATTTATTATTATCGTCTTTCTATTTAACGAATCATCTTTCTACTTATTCGTACGAATACCTACTGCTCCGAAAATTCGCTTGTACGACCATGACTGGATGACTGGAACCTTTTTTTTTTCGAAAATTCGCTTCGGGGCAGTTGAAAGAAATAATGTGTTACAAATAGAACTGTTCGCGGTGGTGTGACCCCTTGGAGCGTCAATATGTTTGGCGATGCCACCCGCTGCGTGGCGATGGCTTACCAACTCTCTTCGAATACAACGAAACTTTCTCGTCATTGTACAACCAAATGAGAAACTACTCCCAGCCTCGCCACTCAATCTCTTTTCCGGAATGGACTGAAAAGGTGCGGAATGTGGGTTCAGTTCAAATTTCAAGCCGGTACGGAGTACAAACTGTTAGATACATATTTTTATGGTCGGTTTTTTTTTTTTTTTTTTTTTTTTTTTTTTAATAATAGGTATAGTGTAGGTTGATTAGCTGACAATATTCAGAACTTCTGAAAATTGGAACAAATGTTGTTTCACCTTTCGGAGTACATAATAGAAGTTTATGAAAATCTGTTATCCGGGAGGGTAACAGAGTTGCCCGTCCGTCAAAGTTGACTAATTCTGGTTTGGGTGTTCTGCGAGATTGATTGATTGTTTCATTTTACCACCAGAGGAGGTTGAAGCCTTGAGGCCCTTCCTTCCACCTCCCCTGGCTACATAATTCAAGAACTCCTCCTAAAATCATTTCTCATATACATATAAATGTATGTACAATCAACATAAATATATGTTCATAAATCATATAAGAAAAATAAATAAACTCATCCTTTTAACTTAATATAACTTACCTAATATTTTTCTAATAAGATCTTCTTTAAATTATTTCTAAATTTCTCTGTTTTCAATTTTAAATCAAATAAATCTAAAAATCATTAAAAATCCTTGTTCCTTGTACAACAAAGGACCGGTTGTATAGGGCGGTTCGGTGAATTGGGACCAGGAGCAGCTTACCTTGGTTCCTTGTATTAACATTTGAGAGGAAATCAAATTCTTCAAATAAAAGCCCCGGCCGCGGCCTCCGGAACTTCAGCACCTTGAACACCGTCACGGATATACTAGGTCAGTTTTTTCGCTCGGTGATCTTCAGCCAGCCCAGACGCATTTAGTACGGTGTGACGTGGTCGTTCATAAATCAAATGTTCGTCAATAAATTAAATATTGAATGAAGAGTTATTTAATCATTGATTCTAAAACATGGTTGAAACGGGGTTCTATACAAAATTTCATCATGGCACCAAAAATTTCATACTGTACACAAAGATTTACTATACGAACATGTTCACCGAGTCAAGAGTTAGTTATCACATGGCTGAAAAGCCTTTGCCATTAAAGTATCAAAATGAAACCGCGATTTCATCAATATTTTTACTACCATGAATATAGGCGACAAAGTCAAGAAACATTCTTTTGGTTTATTATCTTCGATAATGAACCATTGGAATCGCCCAAAGAAAAAAAATTTTTAACCCCCCCTCAAAATTTGTTGGTTTACGTTTCAAGATACGTAGATTCAGAAAATCGAATAAAAAAAATCCGTCCGTCCGCCGTACGCCGTCCGCGCCACTTTGCCCAGTTAGCGTTGAGCTAAAATTACAAAATTCGGTTTCTGGGTTTGGACCAGCCCCACAATGATCCTCGAAACTTTTCATAACCCTAGGTCAAGGGGAAGGGGTTCAAAACGAATTTTGAAATTTTGAAAATTCCATATCTCGAAAAATTCATATAGAACGATATGTTTTTTATTTCATATTTAGATAGAGTTTGTTCCGTAGAATTTTTTAAGACCATCCGCAGCTTTGTACGACCAGCCGTTCGATCACAATGACGGCTCAAAGATTGTGCCTCACAACACGATCGTGACTCAAACTGTTGAAATACCATTTTCATACTAACAAGCTCTTTGAAACATCATATGTCGAGTTTGTTGTTCTGAGGTGCGTTTCGTGCTACTGAAATGAAGGTAATTTCGAATGTTTGTTGGTAGGTACTTCTTTTATAGAAAGCAATATTGTGAAAACAATATTGTGAATAAACTGACTGATTGTTTTGAAAAAAAAAAAAAAAATTATTACCGACGTAGTTTTAAAAACCCCAGAATTATATCGTATTAATTAATCATAATTAATAATAATAATTATTAATAATGAATACAAATTATTGATACCTAACAATTAATTATAATAATTTTCTCTAGGTACTTGATAAAATTGTTAATAATTAGTGATAATTGATAATAATAATTAATCTAACATTTAGGATCTAGACATTTAGACCTAGTGATCTAGACAGAAGGGTGATCTGTACAAAGAAGATAATGAACCGTTGTGTCAAGAATTTGCAGAGTTTTTGTTCCTAATATCGTAGCATCGGTCGTTTTATAATATCAGTTTTCTTGCTCTACGCCCATATCCTTTCTCTGGAGCGGCAGTGAATCATCCTTTTCTCTTGAAGAAATCGAGGTCTTGAGGTTCATCCCATTTTTCAACTTGTCTATGACCTCATCACCATCATGTTGATTGGAAAGTACTTGGTTGGGTAAAAGGTTCAACAGGTATAAGTTTTACTTGTTACAACTCTTGTTACTCTATCAACTTCCACTATTCTAGAATAGTTGAAAAAATCGATATATAACAATCTCGATAATGAAACCATCCCCCGAGGAAGAACAGCTCGGACCGAATATTACGACTGCAGCAGAGAGATCAAAGACTACATCTAATATTGAAGTTATATTAGAAATTCACTGCGTCAAGGTGAATGGTTTTGAATCACCTATCTAACTGATACCTTCGCAAACACCATCGAAGAAGGAAGGTGGGACACTACACCACCATCGGTCCTAACGCACGACGCCCAGGAACCAAGGACATCCGTGACCCCGCATGTTCTAAACCCCTCGTCCCATGCCCTTATCTAGAGCGTTTCTTTCATGTCTTCCAGTTTTCCAGCCCCTTTTTCACATTCCGGTTTCAATGTCTTCAAAGGTAGCCATCCGGTGCCCCTCTTCGATTTCTCAACAGAATCTTTCCAAACGTAGGAAAATACGTCTTTATGAGAGGGAGAAACCAAGTTCCATTTTACCGTTCCATTGGACTACAATGCAACTCAACTCAGGAGCTCAAGTTAATAGCTCAGACGCTGTGAATGATACTAAGAAAACAACCGGTGCGTCACATGAAGTGAATGGCAGACTATTAACCTTAGTAGGAGCAGTACTACAAGCCGGTCAACGACTGAGAAGTGGACAACCAGCGGGCTTAATCAGGATGCACAAGCCTAAACAGTGAACAATGGGAATTTATGCATGATATACACTGTGAACCTGGCAAAGAATAACAATTAAAAAAGGCTCCAACATCTTTCTCGCCTCACACAAAATCTCCTCAACGATATCTAATAATTAAAACAATAAAATGAAATACCAGTATTTCAGAAGTTTTGTTCAGGTTTCGGATGATTCTGTTCAATCGAGTAAACTAATATGCACAATATATCAAGAAGAGAATGAGAGTCAATAAAATGTTATAACTGAAGTAACAGAGTATTTTCGTAAATGTTGAAAGTCAAAAACCAAAGGTGTACATCTTGGTAAGTCAAACCTAACTTTCGAATCGATTTGTATGGTGACAGTCTTCCTGGTGACAGAGTACAAAAGGGAAGCAGTGACTGAGGCGGAGAACCCCTTCGGAGGTGAGAACGGACTCAGACACGGCGACGGCTGATTGGCAACCAATCAACCGCCAACTGGAGATCCGGCAGAAAGAAAACTGCAGAAACAAATCCTACCAACCACCTGCAAGACTGATGATGGGTGACCGATCTCAGGGATCATCGTTGATGTTGTGTCATTATCTTCATAGACCGAAGACGAGGGGAAGCTAAGGACATGGAACGCTGCTCCCTGGAACCAAATGTCGATTCCAGCTTCTCCAGGGTTTTTCAAATGAATCGAAAAAGGAAGTTTCGTTATTGGAACGTGAAGCTGACATAATTTGTGCAGCACAAAGGTGGAAAGCTCCAAACCCAACGCCCCGCTGCTCTCTGCTGGGTGGTCGTGCTGTGTGCTCTATAAGCTTTCACAGCTCAGGATGCCAGAAGCTTTGATAGATCCCTAACCGCGTAGAATATTCTGCTAAAGCGAATCAACGTGATACAACAGAATACCAACGAAACCGATCATTTTAAACGAAAAACCAACTTCATATTCCACGAAGTAACTAAAAACTAAAACGGAAATAAATAGGTACTCTGTTATGAGCACCTATATTATAAATGAAGGAGTTGACATGACTAATCTTCCTTATCCTCTTATCGGAACACCGCCCCATTGTAGCCATTAACGAGACAAGGTCTGAGCTTAAGAGCTTCACAATGAAAAGCCACTTAGAGACCGAAATTACTAACAATTGTGGGTCCGACTGCTGTTTCATACGAATGTTGGCGCAATACTTCGGCAGTTCATCAATGATCCTATTCCCCATCAAACTGGTCCTCCAAATGATAGACATGTTGAAAAACATCCCTACGCACATTTTGACAATAGCCTTGGCAATTCAACCAGGGATGCTTCCACTTCTTGGCTTTCAAGAAACCCTTGTCGTAACGGTTCTTGTGGTGTCTTCTATTATAGATAAGGAGATAATATTCTAGGCCACTGGCTCTGTATCTCTCTATTCCATATTACCACCGTTCATTAACCAATGTGGGACTCATTTCCGCGCTGGAGAGACTTCTAACCTTTTATGTGGCTATTCGAGCCTGGACCTTCGATGTGGCATGGCTCGTCTTTTTGCATGCGTAGGTACGAAAACAATCCGGTTTTTTTTTTTTTTTGAGTTTTCGTAGCCACATGTTTTCAACAGGGTTGGGTCATTAGACCTATGCCCAGCTAGGAGAACCAGGTGTCTGTTATTTTCTTAACCTAAGTCGACTGCCAAAAGTTAATGAGCTCGGTATACCCCCCCCCCCCCCTCCGTATTTCAGCTGCTTCTGGTTAAATCTACCATGCGCTATCAGAGTGTGTTTAGGGTGAGCCATTCTGTTGACACCTCAGCTTCACCCTGATGACAGCAAACTATTTATCTATCATTCGCCTTCTACACGGAGACTGAAGAGGACCAAACCATTGGACCTTGTCATGACTCACTAGTGTGGAGTGATGTGTAGTGGATGTAGATAGTGATCTATATACCACAGAAACGCTCTAATGTATTAGAAAAACGTTGCTAGATGTTGTAATACAGTTGTAACATAAATAAATAAATGATTTAAAAAAAATTCGCCTTCTATAATACGCAGAGATACGGCAAGTTATTCTCAAAGTCCCCCACCCATAGACATAGATAGACATGTATGCGTATCTATACAGAAACTGTGAACTATTGTGAACATGTTTGAGGCTATATCCATTTTGAAATTTCCTCGTTCTCATTTATTCTAAAGAAACGCAAATTTAGGAGGAATTGTTTCATAAGAAGGTCGGAGGTATGAGAAGCCTGAGATCTTGTTGGTTGAGTATGCAAATAATCAAGTGGTAATGAGGGAGGGAGGTGTGTGTCGAGCTGTAGACAGTGGGGCGTCCCTCCGGTGTTGTTGGCCTCGGACGGGTTCAGCCGCCTTCCCAACACTTGTTACTCCGATCTGATTTGTAACACGCTGGATGAAAAATCCTTCGGAGCTCCTCGAGGGAATCCTCTTGGCATTCTCTCTTCCCCCACCGCTTTGTCCATTCAATACATGACTTGACCATTCATATGATTGTCTATATAACTGACAGACAATCACCGAAATCAACAATATAATGAAATAGAATTCCTAAACACGTTGTGTTTAAATGCCTGGGTTTTAGTTCCGATCTCTGATACTCTATTCACGCCACATATAGTTGCAGGAGACTATCAGAAGTCTGGTTACTTAGTGCATTAGGAGCTTTGAATGTGTTCCAAGCCCTTGGTAAGCCTGGACACCAAACAACAAACTATCTTCAACGCTACCAATCTTCCGATATCATCTTGATTGTTTAAATCAATCATTCTCTTGCTAGCACAAAATGTGAGAGTCCCTATAATGAAGGGATAAGGGAAACAACGTGAATACCCGTGCCAAGTACCTACTGGTTTTGGTTGCCTATTTTAGTTACATTTTAGTATACAACACAAAAACATAGTCGGGTCGAGTCAAATGCACAACAGCGAACATTATCAAATCTATGTACAGTCGTAGCTCATAGTTCACCCCAATTTTCTAAATATTGATAACATCTACCTGTATACCTATGCTTACTAGCGTTTTGTGTGCAAAATCCTCTTGCTTCCTCAGACAAAACGAACGGCTCGAGTTAACGAGCAGCTTTGTCGTACTTGTATAGCTGTTACTCACAATGTTCCATATTCCCTAATGGTAGTAACCGTCGGGATCCTGGCGATCTGGAGAGTTGCGAATGATACGCGCTAGAGTATTGTCAGATTGATGCGTGTCTAATGCAGGTGTTGTGGCCTCGCAGCAACGACCGCGTTTAATCATCTTCGCCATCCGTTGCGTTATGTGCATCAGGACCTCTGGAGGTAGTGGTTTCGAAATTTGTGAGGCCGCTTGTATTCGGGCGTTCCTATTTAAGGAACGTTCGGCTCGACCGAAATCTACGCCTACCTATCCGACCTACTGCAGCCGAAATATGTGGCAATCCAGTTGAAAAGAGGATATTATTTAGTTTGGATAACTATCGCACTGATTCGTCAAGGGAAAGACGTCAAAAGGCACTTCTACAATGGGAGCGGCAGATCTGGTCCCCCAATGGATCTCTTGTGGTGCATGTTGGAGAGTACTTAGGTCATCATGATATCCTAACACGGTAGTAAGTATTATTTTATGGTGAACCCATGTGACTGGATTTATTAAAGTTTTTTACTTTGCTTTCTTGTCTTCATAGATTCCGCTACAAAGTTATTTTTGGTGGAGATAATGATTATGATTTGAAGTCATCTTCGCCCAAGAGGAAACAGAAAACCTATAATTTCGTTGAGGAAGTTGATTCAGGTGTTCTTCAATTCACATTGCTACACATTTTACAGTTCTCGTGTTTTTCATCAAATGTAAGATGTTTGCGTGGTCGTTTGTATCGCCAACTTCAGGTAAACAGCTAGCATAGGTACCCGAAAGAAATAATTTCTAATAATTAATAATTATTATAAGAAAGAAAGAAATTAAGAAAGAAAAATGCCGAATTAATGAATAAATAATAAATGATCTTGTTGTTACATTCTATACATGAACCTCATACCTTTCCATCAACTCATAACGCTCAATGTTGAAATGTTCGTAATTTCGTGAAATTTGGTCATTTTATTTGTCCGTTCCAATACGTTGAATCATACTTTTGAACGGTTCCTATTGTAATCGGTTACTATGACATAGTAAACATTATGTTTAACCTAGAAAGAGTTCCATTCAAAACTAAATTCCTCATTATGTGGATGTAGGTCATGAAAAAATGCTTGCATACGAGTCTGCAACACATTGGGACATTTTATGTCTTTGCAGAAACTTATATGAAGCTTGCATTCGTGTTGACAATATAAATTATTGAGAATGATCACCTGTCTGTAAACAATTATTTAAACAATCACGCTCATCCCGCAGCTTGTCGGCCACGCACTCCGCAGTGGTTAACGTAATATGGTTAGGTAAATCGAGAGCTATCCAACGAGTGGTGAACGATTTTTGTACGATGATAACTGGCGAAGATAAAGTTCCGTAGCAACGAATCGGTTGTAAGCGAAAATCATCAGAAATTTTCGTGACGATTTCGTGTGACGCTTTTTTTTTGTGTAACGTTTTTCGAGTTATGTGCCAGAGTAAAGACATAAAATGTCAATAACTTGGTTGGGAGTGTTCTCAAGTGTTAAGTTGTCAAATTAGAGAGTCACATACGAACATTTGAAAGCTTTTGGACCTACATGAGTTGGTTATTGAGCAGTGTAGCTCCTGATTGTTTAATAATTACATCGCGGGGTGATATATTATTGAATATGCGTCAGGCTAGTTCTCAAATAGGCAATGGGAATTTAAGGGCGTTCTGATCAATTGTACCTTGGCGTATCCACAGACGCTACAATGGATTCAATTGTGGTGGAATTCATAGATCCCAACCTACATGGCCTTTGAGAACATCTTCAAAATTAGCCCTGGGACAAGGATTTGATGCCAATCGACCGGCAGAAATAGAATAAAAATTTGTCGGCAGCTATGGAATGGAAAACTCAAGTAGAAATGTTTATTTAGGACAACTTTTTTTTTTAATTCTTGCATAAATACCAATACCTTAGGTAGTGAGAAAGCGAGAAAAACAAAGAAAACGAATAATATGCACATATTATGTGCATTTGTACCATCGACTTGACCACTTGGTGCTTGTGGGTAGTCGTTAAAAACAAGGAGGGAGAGGTAGTGGAAGCCGTTTGTTCACAATATGGACTCCAAAATAGATCTGGAAAAACACCATCAACCGGAATCAAACGGTGAAACTTCAGGCCGATTTGAATAATCCAGAGAATAGCTTATTCCAACAAAACATAGTGGTCTCGGGATATCGGGATATCCTGAGATATTTTTCTCGTCTACGGAAAGAAGGTAATTCGATCATTTGCTGAAGGCACTTCTTGATATAAATAATTGTCGACGTAGGACGGTACAAATCATCAATTACACAGGTCGGCAGGAATTCAGCTTATATATTGCTGCTGGTCGACTATTTGTACGAATCAACAATATTTCGAATTATACAGGATCTCGTATGAAGGACGGTTATCTCGACAGTTTGGTGATCTTTACAGAAAATAATGAACCATCAGCGTTTCTGACAATAACATCCTTGAGAAGCAATTTTCAAATGAGAGATCATTAGATAGAAATCATTGTCGGCGACGGGAAGTCCATGTCCGTTAAATAAGCTGTGTGTTGTTATTGTTATTGGTCACACTAGAGCAGCGATTTTACCAGAGAAACGGCAGTCATGATGCCTGCGGCAAATGAGATAAGATCATATCGGCTTCTTAATGGCTTCGTTTGAAGTCGGTGTCGAGAAGGATTATCATTGAAACTGGTAAACAGCTGACGAAGCTGTCTACACGAATTGAACATTGGGGCATTAGATTTGTAGGGGGAACGAACGAAGTGATAGCTTGGACAGGAGTCTGGGTACGTCTAATTCGATATGAGGGGATATTGAACTTGACGTTCAACTATCGAACGGGAATATTGTACAACCTGTTGATCAATAATTGTTCAACAATAGTTCCATAAATTTCCAATTTTCCATAAATTACGGAATTTTAGAGTAACTTGGAGTAATTTGAGTGTTCTCAACAACTTGGTGTGGTCTTTGGGGATTTGAAAACGACCGTATTTTGAAAAGTCTCATCAGGAAACACATTGCGATAGCGATTCTATATCTATCTATATATTCCCGGCGATTGTGTCCATACCAGAAGGACTCGAGTCCATACTCGATACGTTGTAAAGGAGTACAAATGGAGATCAATCACAAGTATTTGCACCCTTCCATCTCTGCAGTTTCAAATTTTTATAATGGGTACTTTAAAACACTCATGAAGTTGACATGATCGTTGTCTCTGAATGATATCAATGAACTTGACACACACCCTAGAACGAATTTATAAATTTTGGTTTTGAACTTTCTTGTCAACTGCCAAGAGTTTACGACGATGCAAACTTCATTCCACACAGAATACAGCGAGTAAATAGAGAGGTCAGGCATATATCCAAATTTCATAGAAAATCAAGGACAACCCGAAGCCTACGAGCCAGAAAGAGCGTCTTTGCTTCGACGTAAGAAAGATTTAAGTGATAAAAGAAGGTGGCTACGACAGAAGGCGTGGTAACAAGACGCATCGCAAGGGCAGACCCTTATCGGTGATGAACTGCACCACGTGCCAACGAATGTGGGCCTTCTTTATTAATAGATAGGAACCCCCACCCTTCCATCCATCAACTAACTAACTAACTCAATGTAGCTCTCCTCACTCACTAACTCGCTCAATAGCTATTTTGCAATGATCTACTTAATATGTGCGCCTCTCATAGATAATACTGAGTTTTGTTTCTCGACGAATGGATATAAAAAGGTTTATCAAGAGGTATAGGGTTGCGAAATTCAACGTGTAAGACACGAATATTAACGACCTGGTCCATTGAGACACTTCATAAAAGATCAAACAACCTCCATAATATGGAAGAAATATATTATATGAGGGCAATTTTTTTTCCTTTTAATAACAGACATTACAAGGCCCATTTGCATAGGGACTATGTGAGGCATGATAACACATGAGATGATGTGGTTATAAGAGAAAAAAACTTGAGGGGTATCTTATAACCAGGTTTCACATCAGGTCGGTACTTTATTATTAGGGCTAATCAAATTAAATTTGATGCTCTTCAATAAATGATGTTTTTGTTCGCAAAAATGTAATGTTGAAATGTGGATGTAAAACAAACTACATAACTTCGTGATTTTTTCTACCATCCGCGTCAAAACCAGGGACAACGCAATATTTATAACCCGACATGACCGAAGAATGTGATCTTGATGTGTAATAATTCACAAAAAACCACACGAAAAAATTGACCAGCAAGGAAGCAATCGCGGGAGAGCAATAATCATTTCTCATAATTCCAAATTAGGTTGGTAATCATGGCAACCCTGAACGGTTATAAGACTTCGAGAAGGAGCGATGAATGTGGATGTAAGTCATCCAGTTCTTGTGCGGAGGGAGGGAGTCGATGTGAGAAGCGGCCATAACGGGGACTTGCGGTTAAGCAAGCCCCCACAGCCCGGAGATAGGTACGTCCGCAGCATCCCAACGGCTTCCTAAAGAAAGATATATCATACCAGCCCGAGGTGTCATGAATACAACAAAGGCGTACCTACGTGTAACATTTACGCAGCCCTACCCGAGTATCCATGTCATCTCAGGAATCAATTACATGGAACTGAAATACTTTTCGGATATCCGGGACAAGTTCGAGGGGGTTCTCGGGATATTTCTTTCAAACTTTCAAATTTGAAAGTACATTAACACTTCTAGTAGGTTAACACTTCTTTAGCATGCTTCTAGTAGATTAACACTTCTTTTCGCTATTAAACTAACTCCAGTTCCTATCTGCTCAAGAAACCGACTTGAATTTTGATTCTTGAATTGAATTCTGAAACCAATCTTCATACAGCAAAATGTTAAATGCATAATTATCCTAAAGTAGGAACCAGTATTTTAGGGGTATGAAAAGTGAAATAATTGCATCGACCAACTTTATTGAATTCGGGCTTTATATGCAAGTTTCTTTCGCTTATATGCAAGTTCCTTTCTTCTAAACGAAATTGTTGCTCCAGATTGACCCGTTCTTCTTTTCTGCGAAAAAGAAGAAGATACACAATTGCAATTGCATCAGAACACGGATTGTTTTTGACAAGGACGATATGTACAGGAAACGTGTTTAGTCTGTGCCAATTAGACGAATCCTTAATTTCCGCAATTACTACAGAAAATGATCAGCTCGAAGAAGAGCATTTCTGAAACCAATAAGTGAGCCGAAATTGAATTTTTGCGAGTAAAAACTACCCACAAGAAAATGAAACGTTGATAGTCTGCTCTTAGGATCTGCTGTGGTTTCACGCCAAGGGAGGTAAGGCAATGAATGCTCTGTATACACGGTAGAACCCTATAAATACGCTTGTCACTGTTGGCGCAACAATGGCTAAGAATTGATTATCTACGTTTTCAACTTACGTAGTTAGTGATGGTGCCACCTGTTGTGCCAGTAAAAAAATATACGTGTTTCGTATCGATGGTTACGTTTATATTTTGAAGTAATAGACAATCGAGTTAGGAAACTCCCTCCAAAGGTCGTGTTGTTCGAATGAAACTGATTTCCATTTAAATCGGTCAAGAATGAGAAAGTAGCCTAGAATTGTTCAAAATTAATTTCACGTTACAATGATGGTTGTTCAGCGGCTGATCAAGGTACGTTTACACCAGCTGCCAAAATTGCGGTCTTCTATCAATCCCACTGGCAAGACGACCCACAGAATCCGAGTAGTTTCGTCCACACGTAAACAGATATGTTAAACTACACAGAGCCAATGGTTCTCAAATTAGGCAATAACAAATGTTCCTCTGCAAAAATGTCCCAACTTTTACCTTGAAATTAAATTAAGTTTCAGCATCACCAAAATGGGCGGAAATGTGCCTAGTAATGTCATGATCATTTGGATAGTATGAAGTCACCGATCCCATCCGGAGGACAACCAGCATCCGGAATACGTCTGCAGCACAGGCCATACTACCACCGGTATCATCACAGAATTACTGAATGTTTTGAACAAAAATATAACTAGACTGAATATGAAATGAATCAGTTTCGGAGCATCTAGAATACTCCAGTTTATGGGGAGTAGGGTAGTGATGAGCAGCAGGTAGGAATGGGCGACATATATCACCGCCCGATATGTATCGATATATTTGTCCGATACATCGGGTCTGTCGATATACAATATCGGAGGCGCCCATATATCGGAAAATATATCGATCTTTGTATTTTATTTTTTATTATTTTGGGCTGCACTTTCCGTTTATTGACGCACTTTCACATTAACTACTTTAGGTCATTGTTGAAATAATTGTCAGTCTTAATACTGACGTATCCACTGATAAGATTTTTGCCAGTTTTGTACGTAATCCCAATTTAAATTAAAATTTGTTTAATGAAATCAGGTCTGATTTTTTTTCCAAAATGTCTCAGTAGTCCAGTCAAAATAAGAAAATTGTAGGAACTAAAAATACTAGTTCACCAATTTGTTTTAGGAATGTGTGTGGTGGGCGGTGGTGGGATACAGGTAGTATTGGTGGTAATGAGTACTTAGTGGTGGTACAACAGTAAAGTATTGAGCCATTTCAGGCTGGCTGACATCGCGAATCCAAGGCGTCTAAGACTTATATAAGTACACTGTATTACTGGTGGTCACGAGTAATCAGTGGTGGTACAACTCAGTGAAGTTATGCTCCAATTCAAGCGTGTTCATCTGGCAAAAAGCTCCAGCCAATAGCATTGAAAGAAGCGAAAAGCTCCCTGCAGTTGCAACAGAGGAAACAGTGGAGGGTGAAGGGGGTGTCGTGGGAAGAAGACAGGGCACAGCAAAACATTGACGGTGGAGGTTAGGGGTAGGAGGTTCAGGTTTCTATATGCACACTCAACAGCGAGGTGCGGAGCACCGAGCATCCTATATATGTGGCTGGCGGGCAAAATGGATATCATTCCTTTTTGCGGCCAGTTTTTACAACGGAGTTGTTTTTTGGGGGTTCTCTTTACTTACCTATCCTGATTAATCCAGAGTCTACATTATTGATGTCTCAGTAAGTTCATCATAGCACAACTACAGAGAATGAGCCGTGCAGCATAGCACAATAATATTCGTATAGAGCAGCATAGCACAAGGAGGAGAAAAATTATGACAGCATTAAACAACACAATTTTTCAAATTTTTCTGATTATTTAAACTCGTGTTGGATATATTATTTTATCTGCACAAATTGAAATGGGGAGGAGAGAGAAAATGAGAAAAACTCTTAAGGCTTTAGAACAAATCAGTTTTTTGTCCTCCTGAAAAGTAGGCGATTGTCAGATGTGACATGCGGGTTCTTATGCGACGATATATCAAATTATATATATCGATATATTTCCATTTATCGCCCATCTCAAGCAGTAGGGCAATTTGAAGTTTGAGATTAATAAAGCAAGTTGTTATTGGGCTCACAGTTAGGAGTAACGTCCGTCATAAAAGGAAATGCCGAAGCCGTGAAACGAATTTTGAACGATCGTGATAAGTTTGGATCGTTTGATCTCGCATAGTTAAGTGAAAAGTGGGGAGGCGTACGTGGTATGGTGATGTAATAGCATAGGCGTGTGTGTGGACCCAACAAGAGATTATCAAGGTGTTTTTGTCCTTTTTGCCCATCAGGTGCAGGAGGGACGGGCTCCGGAGTGTCTCCCTTCCTGCTCCGATCTCCGGAGCCTCAAGGTCCGCCAGTTTACGCACACAGAGACAACCAACATCGACGAGGCACATACACACCACCTCCAGCGACCAGAACCAGATCTCCTGCTCAACTCCTCGCCCTTCTCGGTTCCACCGAGGTCACGCGGTCTACGGAACGACCAGGTGTACACTGAGCTCGTCCATTCATTCTCTTTGTGGCCCCTAACTAAATAGTAGGGCTACACTAGAAACGTTCAACACTAGAAACCTCACGACGATTTGAAGTTATTACAATAACTTACTCCCAATCAATACCCATGATTCGCACTCTCCAATAATTTTCCTGGCGATGCATCGTCGATACCATTATCGGCCTGCAAATTCAGTTTGTCTGAAAATTATTGTCACAACGCAAGGCAAAGGAAGGGCAATATTCTACTGAATCATTCGCAAATTGCATTAAATCACGGCATCAAAAGTTCCGTTTCCAGCATATCGCAATCACTACCTTCCTATATTTTTGGCATTTTCATGTCTTTACTACTTTGGCACACAACCTCGAAAAGCGACATCAAAACACACGATTTACCATTTTTGAGGATTTTTTCTTACTACTAGTGGGCGGCTACCATCTTACATCTAAACCCCCTCCCAATATTCGATATAAAACACGGCCTGCAAATTAAGTTTGTGTGAAAATTATCATCATTACGCAATGCAAAGGAAGGCCAGTATTCTATTCAATCATTCGCACAACATCAAAAGTTCCATTTTCAGCATGATTCAATCGCTACCTTCCTATATTTTTGACATTTTCATAGCTTTACTTTGGCACACAACTTCGCTATGCGACACCAAAACGTGCGATTCCCCATTTCTAAGGATTTTCGCTTACAACCAGTGCGTTGGTACAGAAGTATATCTTCGCCATTTCTCATTGTACAAAAGTCGTTCACCACTCTTTGTTTTGGAAAGCTCTTGAATCGAATTAAAAAAGTGCACATCTCACGCTGCAAATTGCCCCCTCAATACATCCTGGAGTCACATTTCCCCACTGTTGCCACTCATTATTAAATTATTTTGTACATCGATCACCATTCGGTATAGATCCTTGTTCTGTATACTGTATAGTAATGAGGTAAGAACATCGTACACTAAATAAGACCTTTATTGGCATATACATTTACAATAGGCCTCTAAGGGCCCTTAAGGTTGTAAATACAAACAAAATTACAAAATAAATAAAATCATAGCCTTTAAGGATCACATAAATTACAGAGTAAATGGTAAAGGTTAAAATTGAAAGAAAAAAATACAGCAACAAATTTGGTGGAAAGAGTCTGGATCTCAAAAACATATCCAAGGGGGCACCATGTTAAGGCGAGGAAAATTTTAAAGGGAAATTTTACTAATATCGAATGTGGTAATCTTTCTTCCCGAGAAATTGTTGTATTTCCTTTCAAGCCCAGAATCAAGACTAAGAAGAGAACGATTACGTAGAGTACGATGTTCCTACCTCATTACTATACAGAACAAGGATCTATACCGAATGGTGATCGATGTACAAAATAATGGACCTTTGGGACTTGATCATTTTTTTGGCTAGTAGTCATTCGCAAGAAAGGGCTTCGTTTTGCCAAAGGCGCCAAAGAGAAGATCGGACTTTCATGTTCAGAGGTATTATTCATACCAGGTGATGCCCAGGCTCCAGTCAGTAAAAGCCAAGTTTGTTTCGGTCTCCTAAACATTTTTTTTTTTTTTTTTTTTTCGCTAGGTCACTGCCCGTACGACCGTGGGAAATAGTAAGTGGAAGTCTGCTAACGGCGGTTCATGTCCAACAGAATATATGGGATATCATGTGATCTATAATACTAAAAACTGGTACCCCTACAAGAACGACAAGTTTTTCAGCGACGAACTGGAGCAAAATACTTCAACACGTCACACAAAAACTGAAAGTGACCGCATGACAGGAGATAAATCATAGCACCACAAAGGTACCTCTCGTCAGAGAAGATGATCGTTCAAATTGACCACGATGTGAATCTGGTGAGCACGTGTACGTGAGAGATCATGTATTGGACACGAGTCGAAACGCTATCGCGGTAGTAGTCCCCGCAACACTTTGGTTCAGCCGCCGGCGCGCCGTCCGTACTTTCACACTATTGAGAAAAGTACCCACCATTTCGTATCTTTCTCCCGTGAAACACCGACTTTTCATATCCGGAATCAAGCCAAGATTGAATACAGTGTCAATATAGTCGAAATACTCATCGAACTTCAACTAAATCAAATCTAAGAGGTTCCAACGGTAACAGGGAACCTGAACATGTCGACTTACTTCAAAATAAGCTTAACAGCGTTTTCAGACTTCCATGCTGCGAATTTCCACCTAGTTTGGCCGTAACACGGTGAGAAAGGCAGCGAGTAACCTTGTAGTCCAGTCAAATGATACCTAGTTTTCTGGTTACAAAAATGAGGTAGTAGGTTTCTCAACATATATATATATTTTTTGGTCGCTGAATCTGAAGTTTTCAGCCCCCTAGCTGGTCGGCGTTAGGTCAAAAAAACGCAGAAAAAACCTCAAAATGTTGGACGTTGTCTCGGTATTACGCAAATATCTTGGAAACGAAGGGTCTGACGGAAATCATCACCCGTATCAAAGTTAAAAGCATACAGCTCTGCGCCGAATGACCCCCACAACTTTCCATTTTGACCAATTTATAAGACCGCACGCAATGTACGATAAAAAAATCCGATGTTTTCCAACTTTTGTAAAAACTGCAATAACATGACTTTTGGACGCCTGTGATTCGCAAATACTTATTCTACAAACCCCATAGAAAAAAAAAGGTGTAGGGCCTTAAATTATTGGTAAAGTCCGTTTCAATTCAAACAGATGGAAATCATTTAGGACCATTTTGTTTCAGGAGATGCTCGTGCAGTTCTTCCTTATAAACCAGAGACCATTTTTCATTGATTTTTAAATTGGTTCTCTAACAATGATGTCACTGTATTTGACTGGTTACAATCTAATAGGAGGGATGTGAATCTACATACTGTTATGGAATTATAATATGAAGAATGAAATGACAAGAGACACGTATAAGTTAATTATATTAATTTATTACAAATTTATTAGTAAATAATGAGGTGAATATTTAGCTGAGATGTTCTGAAATATATAACAGTGAATAACTTCCGGAGAAGATGTCAACAAACTGACTGAATGAATGAAATAAAAGTAGGAAATAATTTCTATTCGAGTTTCAGGTATCAACGAAATTCTTCACACTAGGAAAACTCACATTGAAACCAGAAACCATTCAATATCTGTATGTCTCTCATTTTAAAGGCAGATAAGCACGATGAATGATGTGGTAAAGTTTCAGCGTTATCGGATCCTTCCACGTTTTTGCGTATGCCCAAACGAAAAATGTATCTGTTTCTAACAATCGAGTGCAGGACGATGTTTTTTTTCCCGGAAAGTGGAAATCTGAACCAGGGCTTTTGAACGAAAGATAAAACTTGCATTATGAATTTCGAGAAGTGTAAAATGAAGTACGTCCCCTCGACCAACTCGTATAGAGTGGGACATACACCGGTACGCTCGATTGGAAAGAACAATAATGAATGAAACGTAAGAGCAAATGGGCAAATGACACCGTGGTTATGTCGAGTGTTGGTGCCGCTACGATCGCCCTGAAACCAGTTTTTAGCTAGTTGAATTGAAAAATGAACATATCATTTTTCAGCAATGATTCTTTGAAAATATGTTCGATTCAAATCAGTTTTGGGACATGAAATGCAAACATCCATCCCTGGCTGTCGACAACCTCTCATCTCCGCTTCGACCCCAGAATGATAACCTCTCATCTCCATACTACCTAACTTCCTAGGAGAGGGGAAAAATGCGCATGCTTCATGCAGTTGCCGAGGTTTTTGTAGGAGGTATTCATATTTAATGACGGTGACTTCTTGGAGATAATAATGACAATTTTTTAACGCTAGGGTGTGAAAAACAATTACAAAAACAAACGGAGAAGCCAAATATACAAAAATTCCAAATTCTGAGAAATTGGGAGTTGGGAGGATAATTTTTGAGTTATTCACAATTTATGACTTTTTTCAAGTTTTGGTCCTTATGTGACTTAAATAGCCACAACTCCCAGAATTTAGGAAACAGTTGAAAATGGCGCCAAATTCCCTACGGTAAAAGGCACATGAAAAATTTTCAATTAGATTTTACGAGTGAAATATCAGTATGTTTGAGAAATTTCTGGTTTCATCAATAGGTTTCATCCCTCTATTGTGCATCGACTGTAAATTGGCTCAAGCTGAGCTTTCCAACGGTATAGTCAGTTTAATTTTACAGTCGTAATTACTTACTGGTGAAATTGGAGTTCATGTGGGAAAAATCACTGCCATAATTAAACCTGGTTCAACAATGATAGACGATGGTTTCAAATCCTCTTCAACTAAGGTAGAACTCGTAAAATAAGAATAGGTAGTTAATGTATCGTACAAAATAGGGTCCATCAACTATCTGCCTTGTGAAATCTCTCAAAACGATCCTAATAGGTTTACCTGAAATAACGCGAGTATTATAATGAAAACTTGGCTGATGTTCCAAAATTTTCGAGCGAAATGGAAACGATTGCCAAGTGGGTCGACAGAGCTTCCTTACTAACAACTAGCCAGCGGGCAATCCGAAAATGAACCATATGCTCCTCACTTTAGTGTGACCTTAGTAAACTTCCAGAACTACGTATAAATACGAGAGTATATAATAAATACCGGTACGAGAGTTTATTGGAATCTCTTGATCAGTGATTTATGAGGGCTTTACACTGGGGACTTGAACCTCGTTTTTTCTCGTTACGCCTGCTCCTCCACCGCTAGTCGAATGAAGTGAAGATTACATTTGGCAAGGCTACATGTGCGATCTAATAACCCCTGAGATCTACAGATACATATCTTCTTCGTGTAGCAAAATTTGATTCACATCACTTTTGGACATCAGGTAGAGAGCATATATCTTCTACCCGAGAAGAATGTGAAATCCGGTGAGACTAATCACATACTTACAAAGATTGGATGGAGCACGTGCAACTTTTTCTCTAACTTTCCTGAGTAGAGACATGGTCGAACTGAATAGAAGGTGAAGACAAAAATATGCTCACGCACGTTCATTCGTACATTCATAATCGTCCCTTAAACCGCCTAAATATTTCAATGCCGGCAATTCCAAAATTTGAAATGAAGCATGTTTCATGCAAATGAAACATCATTCCAGATCTATGAAAAAAAAGAAGAAATATTATTAAATAAAGGTATCGGTGTATTAGATTCAAAAAAGGAGATATTATCTCATTATCTCTATTTGTTGTTATGCTCCATATCATTTTCAACAGGTGGTGGAACCGTACAAAATCAACATCAAAAGTTTCATAGAGAATATATTTTAGTTTGATAATCGAATTTCATCGATAAACTCAATAGCTCACTTGAAGGATAAAACAAGGAGTTTCACTGTTGATGATTCTATATCGTGAGTACAGGGCGTGTCGAGTGTTCCCAATCTGACAAACACTATCTTCCAACTCACATTTAATCTACAAAAAACGGGACTTCATCATGTCAAAGACAACAGATGAATAAGGATTTCCAAACCCCCTGGATTTTTCTAACTAGCAACTGAAGAAACATACTCGACACAACATTTGAAGATAAAATCTAATTTGGTAATGACATGAAAATGGTTCACACAAGGATACTCTAAACCAGGGGTTGCATACCTGCAAACCGTTTGAACATCTGAATTTTGAAAAAGTATTAATATTCTAAAAATGAAACACTAATAGAAATCTCAAAGTAAACCATTAATTTCGGATTGCATTGAATAAAATCTCTACTTTATTTATAATTTTGAAAAATAACCAAGTATTACCAACGTAAACATTTTGAAAAACAAGGACAGAGCTCGATTACTGGTCAGCAACCTTAGCGACTGTTTGCGAGTTGCAGTCACGAACTATGAACCTGACTTGGAGCAAATAGTAACCAGCGAAATCTAGTGCCAGGTGTCAAGCTGACTAACCATAATGTTTACCGAATTTGTATCAATTTTAGCGTCAAATGTGTATAGAGCTTTGAGTGGGACGGAAAACGAGAGAAAGGGTAAAGTCGGGGATTTTGAAGGTTTGATATGACAGCAGTGTCAAATCATTGTTAGAATTTGGAATTCGTACTTGTAATATATGATTATATAGGTACTATAGGTCGTAAATCGACGAGACTATCACTGAGCTAGTTACTAACTAACCTCCCCTCCATCTCCGAGAGGACTTACAAGGGTATAATATGCAGTGGACTTGTAACTTAACAGAAAACAGTAAATCTTCGTGAAATAATTTGCAGCGTTTTTTAGTTATGAAGTGGCTCCTGTTATAGAGTGATGTTAAATTATGGAATAATCGATAGATTAATTAAAATTAAGTTCCATCTGATCATCAGCGGCGATGAGTTGACAAACTAGACGGATCACAACGGATGTACAGCGATTCAGATCAGACGGAAGAGTGGAGAACAGAGGCGAAGGCCCACAGAAGAACATCCCACGACTACTCATTTCCACCTTAGGAACTTGTTCTTTCTTCATGTTTCTTTGACATTATTTATGTTTATACGATTCACTTCATAACACGCATTTCCATTAATATCCATAGATAAGGAGGCTCTAAAACAAATTTCCGCGGTACTCGCGCTAACTAAAAGAGGCGAGACAATCCCGACGGAAGTTTCGATTTTATATAGGTGACGTTTCACTCCTTTCCGCTCCTCTACCGAGTAGGTATGCTTGGAGCATAATAATATCTTACTCGGAAGAAAGCTGCAATTGTTGGTAAGCCCCATTCTGCCCTCCTCTGAGGTGAGACTATTCCAACAAAACCTAATATCTTTATCCACAGTTATCATTCATCCCTTGTAAAATCTTATCTACTTTCTCGTAACATAATATCATCCGGTTGTTGGAACCTACAAGCACGTTGCGCGTTGATAGCATTGATTGGGATCCACGTAGGATCGACAATCATAAAAATAATACTACGGTTGTCTGGTATATGATCGTTTCTCTCGGACAGCACGTCGTTCAATGCTTATTCCCAGTTATCAACGTTCGTCAAACTCAATAACACACGACTCGACTTCCATGGAATATTGTGAACAGCAGATAATTTCAACCCAAGACCTAATTTTAAACCTGGCAGCCACAAGATTATGTATACACGTATGTATGAACGTTCTTTGATTTCACACAAATATATGTTGAAAGAATGTTTTCTATTCTCGTTTATTACTATCAACAATCACATGTAGAGTAATCGACAGAAAAATCTTCAGATGAACCCCAACAAGATTAGTTGGTTCACAGCACATAAAATATGGATATAACAGCGAACTTTCGAAGAAATGACTGGTTTTATGTAAAATGTCTCCATTTTACTTGCTTTTATGACGAATTTTGACTTTTTTTCTCGAGTAACACCTCAGTTTATAGATTTTCCTACGCTGAACACGATGTTAAAGTCGAAATTGCGATATCTCATTCCATTATCAGATTCGAGCAGAGGAAACGTCAAGAACATCTCAAGTAACAAACGTTTCTTCATCTTCAAAGTCCTCCAGTTTTTAGAACGGAATAAGATATCGCAATTCTGACTTCACCATCGTGTTCAGCGTAAAACAATCTTTGAAATGAGGTGTCACTTGTCAGACTGTTTCATTGTTGGAATTTATGGGTAATTTTAACCTCCTTAAAATTCACTAAAACCCCCCTTAGAGTGGCCCAATTATGCCCATCTACGAACTTAGCCTGTTGATTGCCAGAACAAATTTTTTGTGCAAATTTGAACTTGAATTGATTTAAATTTTATCGAGAGTTATCGTCTTGAATGACACACACATAAATATATATCGAGGGTGAAGTGGCAACATGGCCTACCTCAAATGGGGTTGAACAACTTGGCCTACCTGAGATAGGGCTGGTCAACATTGCCTACCTCCAATGGTGCTGCTGTACAGCATGACCTAAGTGTTTTTTTTTTTAACTTTACAGGAGACACAAAAACTGTTCATTTCTAAAATTTGGGAACATATAAGTGAATGTTTGAACTATGGACATTTCTGGGATGATAAATAATTTTGATTAATTTTAATTTGAATCCCGCTGAATAAAAAAAGTCAATAAGCCCAAAAATATCAGTTAGGTCATGTCATTCTGTAATATTTGAGGTAGGCCATGTTGCCACTTCACCCTCGATATAATATATCATATCATATTATGATTTTTGGATGAATACAGATATGGTGACTTTTGGCAGCGAATTCAGGATGGTCTGGAACGGGTTTTGGTATGAACATTTTTCGGAAATTCGAGTTTTAAACATTTTGGATCGAGAACAATAGCGTTTCTTCGAAAATTTGCTACAAGAGAAAAAATCTGTCTGTCCAGCATGCTAAGATGAAACCATAATTAGCAACATTTAAGCAGAATTTGAAACATGACAGGAAAATTAACAGATACGGAAATGGAAGGTACTGTGGCATTTTTATAAACGACCAACAAACACCGTTCTTCAATAATTGAGCTGATCACGATAATTTATTCATAAGAAGGGTATCAAGGCAGAAAGAAGGGACCTAAAGCGACAGGAAGGTCCCTGAAATTAGTCCTCCCTTTCAAAGCCTTAGGAAAGTCTTATAACTTTTTTTTTAGGTAAATCAATTTTTCCGACAAATTTTTACTGCGCAAAGTGCGGAGGTTTCATTTTAAATCGATTTTCGGATTCTTCTACTCTTGAAACGTAAACCAACTCATCATCAACCAACTCTGAGAGAGGGTTGATGATTTTCGTACTTGGTCGATTCTAGTGGTTAATTTTTGAAAATAATTAACGGAACTTTTACAGAAACTCACGAAATGTCGTGGGCGTTCAAAATATAAATTTGAACTTCTTTCAATTCAGCTACTTATGTTACACAATTTCAGTCACTCGAGGCTTCATTACACATTGTACCCACTGATATTGAAACAACGTTTGAATCGAAGCTGAGAATTGAGTGAGGTTCAGTATTCGGTCGAATTCTAAGTGTTTTGGTTATTGGAATAGGTTGAATGATGATGGCAAGTACGTACTTAGGACGTTTATTACCGCCGGGAGTGATCACACGCCTAGTTGGCAGCATAGTGATCATAAAGAAGGTTCGAGTTTCCATCCATATGACTTCTGCACGTAATAACACATAACAACAGTACATAACCAGGGTTGGGGACAAGTAGGTACCAACAAAGAAAGCCAATCTGACGTGCTCGAACTGCAATCACGTCCATTTGTCAGGCGTGAGAACAACGAAAAAGTAACTTTTGACGCATGCTTTCTGAACAGCAGCAAGAGGGAGCAAATTACTTACATAGAGCCAAGCGATTAAACCCACCTTCGCCAAAAATACCAAGTTCATAAATAAATTTAAAAAAACCACGCATATAAGGGTGCCTGCAGAAATTATAGGACAAACTCAAGTGATCAATTCTACAGGTAATTTGTTCATTACTCAATCAAAAAATCGACTTTCACTTTTTAAGATTTTTTGTGTGTTGTCGATCTTGTCTCAGTAAAAACGTTGAGCCAAATCAACGTCAACCAAATAGATATCCTCTTGTCTTGACCATTTAAAATGTGGAAAACGTGATGTGGCACGAGGTAATTCCATACCTAACTTTGGCCCTTATACATAGAAAATTGCCGAAATAGTTTCTGTTGTAACCTAGAGTTAACTCACTACACAAACATAGTATGGTGATGAAAAATTCACCCTTTGTACGGTGGCGAGTGGGAATACTCGCCATTCCGTTCGAATGTTCAAAATAACCGCCGTGTCAAAATATGAACGAAATCAGATAATTTTAGGGGTGGCGCAACGCGCTCAAAGTTTCTCATAGGAGCTGTTTGCACGGTTTACAGCCGAAATTAGACTTCAACCATGGGGAGCTCTAACTCACTTAAATTAATGTGTAAAATGAATTTTGAGGGTACTGTTGGAAGGAGCGTTAAATTTTCTATCTCCCTTATATAAAATCCGATTTTTTGAGACAGTCCTAATTGATGACAAAATTGCCAAAGTCCAAAATTTGACGATTTCCTCAAAATCACCGTTTTTCTTTCGTATTTTGCGCTATCGGTACGGGGTCCTTTCGGCGTGCACTCCTCGGGAAAAACTTGCCCGGAATCTCAGCTTTCCAATGGTATAAAAAAAAGAACTTTTCCACAGTGAAATTCGGTTGAGAAAATGACGCCTGAGTCCTGAAAAACGTGGGGTTTTAGGTGAAAATCAAAGTTATCCGCCAAAAGCTAACTTGCTTCATGGAAGTGGCGGTATCGCAATTTAGGCATTTTTGACGCTGAAACGAATGGTGACACCCCTGAACAGTTACAACCATATCTCGGACAACAGGGTAAGTGCACTATTTTCCATCTAGGGGCCTATCTAATACCGACATCCCTATTCGCATAAATCAACAATTTAATGAAAAATGAGATGCCAAAAAAACGAGTTTCCTCCTTATCAGGGAGGCATGGAAGTGTCACCATTCGATTCAGCGTCAAAAATTCCTAAATTGCGATACCAAACCCCACGTTTTTCAGGACTCGAGCGTCATTTTCTCAACCAAATTTCACTGTGGAAAAACTTTTTTTTTTTAATACACCATTGGAAAGCTGAGATTCTGGTCGTTTTTCCCGAGGAGTGCACGCCGAAAGAACCCCGTACTGATAGCGTAAAGTACGAAAGAAAAACGGTGATTTTTAGGAAATCTTCAAATTTAGGACACTGGCAGTTTTTTCATCAATTAGGACTGTCTCAAAAAATAGGATTTTATATCAGGGAGATAGCAAATTTAACGCTTCTTTCAACAGTATCCTCAACGTTTATTTAACATACTAATTTAAGGGAGTTAGAGTCGTTTTACTGAAAAAAGGTCGGAAACACACAACAAATCATAAAAGTGACAAAAGTCGGTTTTTTAATTGAGTAATGAAAAAATTCCACGAAGCACTTTTTGTTGCAAATTAGCTGTCGAATAGATTCCTTGAGTTTGTCCCATAATTTCTGTAGACACCCTGTAAAAGAAATAATGGAACGATTCATAAACCACATGATCGTAATTAATAGATCAGAGGCTATGACGAGTTAGGTGTCCCCCCAGTTTGACTGTTGAGTTTACTTACCACCCCTCATTAGGTGGACAAGATTTAGTCGTTTGCCAGTTCAAGCTAAACTATGTCAATAAAATTACTTGTTGCCTTTTGAAATAGTTTATTAGTCTCTTTTAACGAGGAAGGTACCTAAATTTCTCAATTTTCTAGTATAGTTGTGACAATTCACGGGAAAAGGCCTCATAACTTCTAGAAGGAAAGTTCTCGATGATGAAGTCAAAAATATCGATTTGGGTTTTTATCGATTCTGACGCATTAAACCCCATTTTCATCGACTGAAATATGTAAAATCGAAAAAAGAGACCTTTAAAAAAAAACCTTTAACTTTCTACCCCCCCCCCCCATCGCCTGTCAGACGTGGAATAAGACGTGGAGGGCCCTTTTTCGAATATCAGTGTTTCTCGTCAGTGAAGTTTGTTTTCCACCTGCTTTTGTAAATAAATCGATTGAATAAATCAATATGGACAGGTGCACCAGCGATTATAACTTCACTTTATCTTGTCATCATATCACAAATCATATTCATTCCAGACGATAACTCTCGATAGAATTGAGATAAAAAGTTCAAATTTACACAAAAAAATCTGTCTTGGCAATCAAAGGGCTAATTTCGTAGATAGGCGGAATCGGGCCACTCTAAGGGGGGTTTAGGGGGATTTTAAGGGGGGGGGGGATGACACATAAATTCCAAATATTAACCGGTCTGACAAGTGACACCTTATTTCGAAGATTGGTTTAAACTGAACACGATGGTGAAATCAGAATTGCGATAGAAATCGATGGAAAATCTGTAAACTGAGGTGTTTTTAGTTTTCAATTCATCATATCAAGAAAAAACTGGGTGTGCAAATACTTTTTCCTCCCACTGTGAAGACATTTTACATAAAACCAGTTATTTCTTCGAAAATTTGCTCTTTTGGCCATGCTGCATGACTGTGGATTTTCTTTAATATGTTATTTAATATAACTCCAACTCCCGGCACAAGTTTCATTAATGGGAGTTGTAGTGTTTAGTATTATTTATATCTGCTCTTTGTGCATATGTAACTATTTCAAATGAACGCATATAAATAAAAAATAAATACATGAAAATCTCCCTATATCGATAGTAAATGGATAGAACCATAATGTCGAATGGGTTAACCGATTCCAAACATCCGATTCCTTCCCACTCGTGTTGTCAACCTGTTCCTCCAGCCTCACGCTGTTGTATATACAACATGTGAGTGGCAAACAAATGAGAACGATTCCAGTGGATATGATATATACCTACAATAGCGAGTAGAGCATGTTTAAGACACTCCAGAATTTTATAGAAGCGTGAATACAGTTATTTGAGGTGATGAAAGATGTGTGAAGATGCGGCTCGCGTTTAGAAGGTTGACAATTATCAATGCTAGTACACTACTGCTAGTACACTCGAGTGCAGGATGATACACTCGTAACGAATGGTTTATTTATCGACATCAATTAGAAAATGTTTGAGTGGAACCTGAATCGACTTACTTTCAACTGCTCATCTTCCAAGTTGAGGCTGAGTGGATGGTGAGTACCACGGAATTACTTGCATGTCCACATCCTAACAGAGGCGAGTGACAGAGCGGAATTCCAGTAAAATCGTCGAGGCGATTCGGTGACTGTTTATTGAAGTTTTGAAACTTCAGGCGGCTCTCGGGAGAAGGGGCGTGCACCAGGAAGGGTCACTGGTTATCCCACAAAACCCGACCAGACGACGGTCTAGAAACAATCGCGCAATTAAAGCTCACAGAAATACGAAAGACGGTTCGACAGGAGCGAGGACTCGGACAATGTCTTCGATGGACGGAGTCAAAAGAGGTGACGGGTCTCGGGATATTTCATCGGAGGAGCAGGAGAAGAGACTTCACGTGAATGAAAACAACAGAACACGGTGAACACATTCAAACGTCAACGAACAACGCGCGGCAACTGAACCCGAAGAGTTGAACTGACTGATTTGTGGGAGAGGGGGAACCAAGAGAGAAGGGCCCACTGTGATGCCTTCTCGGAACTAGTGAATAGAGGGGCGAACTGGTCTGAGCGCCATCATGCTGCCGAACGAACACCGTGGATACGTTAAATATTTGTAATATCCACCCGTTTTCACGAGGGTTTGCTTGGGAGTTCACGAGTTGAATAGCAGAGGGCGCCAGGTTCTGGGCCCTACCTTCGGTAATAGGTAGAAATATTATTCTATTAAGAGGCAGCAGTTCTGACATCACACAGTCAAGGAATGGGTGAAGTAATGAAGACAAACTCTGCAAATTCTCATGTTTTGTACAGATCTTCCTGATGGACAGATCTTCCTGGTGTACAGATCTTCCTGTTGGCCGAGGAGAGAGTATTCGGGCCCGGGGATCGAAATCAACTGTAGGAACCAAATAGTCACTTTAGATGAGGTGGACAGTTCTGTGGAGGAAGTGGAGTTTGTTTGATACAAGGTAGTAAGCACACTTGAACAATAAGTACAATTGTACCTACACTTACACAAGGTAATACACGTAGTCCTCTCTAGTTCTTGATTTTCACCAATAGTTTGGGAGAACTGCCACTCATTGGACGTTTTTATCTTTTACCTTAGGGATGAGTTATTTTTGGCGGCCACTAGGGACCCGAGAATATAGGGACGCGGTAGCGTTCCGCCAGGCCAAGCAAGCAAGCTGAGAAGAACGAACGGCACCAAGTGTATGTTTACCAGACGTCACATAACGAGTTTTCCAAGTATCCATACATCGGTTCCTATTTGACCAATCAACTTGAAATTTGTTGTGGACGTTCTTGGTGTAGATGAAAGTTTCAAGTCGCTAGGTCTAAAGGAAGCCGAGTTATATAACTTCAAAAACTCTGCAAATTCTTGACACAACGGTTTATTATCTTCTTTATGCCGATCACATTTCTGTCTAGATCACTAAATGATAGATTAATAATTAATCTATCATTATTAGTACGAATTATTATTATTATCATAATTATTATTAGTACGAATTATCATTAATTATTAATAATTTTATCAAGTACCTAGTGAAAATTAGTATAAATTATTGTTACCCACCTATTAATATTTTTTATTTATTATAATTAATAAATGTTATTAACCCTAGGAGTGCATTGTGGGGTCGATTCTGTCCCCACAGTTTACGTTTGATCTCATATCTTCGTTAAAATATTTTTCCAGCGCACAGGGGTATTTTGTATTTTATGTGTGTAGTCTTAGTGAGCCCCCAACCCACTGTTCATAGTAAGTAGTACGCCCAAGTCGTTCTAGTGAATTTTCAAACTACCAGTGGGACACTTCTGACCCCACAGTGCACTAGGTGTCAGCGTTTTTTTTTTTCTTTTTTTTCGGTGGGGGACCAATTGACCCTAGGGTGACTTTTGGAATTTCCGACAAAAGTAAGTAGTTCTACTCATTTGATACCCTCATACATCTTTTTGTTTGGTATTTCCTAGAACCTCGTGAGTTATTTTACTTTGCTAAGTAGCCTTCCTTGAAGGTCTGGTTTGAACTAGTATGCTCGGTAATAATTGCAAACGTTAGCGAATCACAGGGGCAATCTGAGGTCTTAAATTAAAAAAAATTAATTAAAAAAAAATTAAATAATAATTAAATAATCCTAATAATAAATTTAAAAAAAATTAAAAAAAAATTCCATAAGTAAATTAAGTAATTTAAGTACCTAATAAGTGTATTAAGTGTATTATGTAATTTTCCTATTAGTGCGCTATACAATTAACAATAGCACGTCTCCTCCTATTTTCAGGACAAAGAAATAAACGGATATCGAAATATACATGTATGAGATTTATTCTACATACCTCCGGGTTCTTGATAGTATCAGAATACACTGAAGTTAATTGAAATATAATCGTAATGAACTTAAGTAGCAGAAGTGAACTTTAGGGAAACTGATCGCAGTCGATGGCAGAGCAGAAGTGAAGTTGAGCCGGAGGTGGCAGCGTACATAGCGCCAACGACGGTTGCGGTGGTTTTAGGAACTAGGTCCACGGCCATCGGTATCCACGGAGTATGTATCACGAGAGAGGACGGATTGATAATCTTGACACTCCCCTCCAAGTCGTCATCTCGATGTCCAGTATCCCGAGCAAGGCAACAAGCTTCCATTCATGACACTCCGTATTCAGCATAGCGTTCTCCGTATTGGTCGCAGCATTCTCCTGGTTCTACATATCAGTCTCCGGGTTGAGCATGGTGGTGATGGAATCGACCAAATCTTCCGACTTAGTCGATTCTAGCTGTTAATATCAAAATAGAATCTGATCAGTGTTTATACAGCATTAAATCTCTGAATTTGACAAACTTAGCATGATTTAATGGCTTAGTTAGAGTATCAGCTATTTGATCATCCGTTGAAATCCATTTAATTTGAATATTTCCATCTCTATGTTCTTGACGCACATATAAATACGACAGTCTAACCATATGTTTTAATGTAGAAGAGTCATCTACTTCTGCTAGTCTAATCGCCGGTTTAGAGTCTTCATAGATAATTGGAATTAAATTTAATCCAATCATTGTTGAACACATGGTCCTGATTGAAGCTAAGTCTCGACACGCAGTACTCATAGCTACAAACTCACTTTCAGCTGAAGAAAGAGCAACATGATTTTGACGTTTTGTGCGCCATACTACCGGATTACCAAATAAGTAGATAATATATCCCGTTGTGGAAAAGCCTCTTTCCGCAGATAATCCAAGAGAAGCATCTACATAACATTCAATGTTATTATTCCCTTTATCAGAAAACAAGAGTCCATAATTTCTAGTTCCTCTAAGATAACGCATGATCCGGATTACAGCTTTCCAATCCTTCAAAGTGAAATTTGACTGACGTCTACTTAACATATTTGTGGCATATGAGATATCCGGTCTAGCACCACCTTGCAAGTAAAGTAGAGAGCCTATTGCTTGTCTAAACGGAATGGAACTAAGATCACAAATTTGATTTTTCTCCTCCTTTTCAATCGATTTATCGAATATCATAGGAGTAGAGACAATTTTATCACTATCAGGATCAAATTTCATCAACATGTTGTCAATATGAGATTTCTGAAGTATCCCTATCGTTCCTTCACTCCGGTTTCTAATAATTTCTAAACCCAGGTATTTTCTAGGTTCCCCGAGATCAACTATAGAAAATTCCTTTTCTAAAACGCATTTAACCTGTTTAAGTTTTTGATTACTATTAGTAGCCAGAAGTATATCATCAACATAGAGTAAAAGAATAGCTATTTTGTCTCCTGATTTCCACATAAACAAACATGGTTGAAATGGGTATGGTTGGAAGTCCATCTCGTTCACAGCTTCTTGAAACCTGATATACCACCTTCTTGGTGATACCTTTAGACCATACAGCGCTCTGTGTACTTCACACACATGTTTAGTCTTAAATTTTTCATCCAGTTGTAAATAATTGTCATAACCATCCGGAATTTCCATATATACCAATTTATCAAGCGAACCATTTAAAAAGGCAGTTTTTACGTCATATTGAACCAAATCCAGGTCATATTTCGCTGCTAAAATTAATAGGAATTTTACATCTGGTAACCTTGCAACAGGAGCATAAATTTCTGATAACTCATAGTTATTATTATCAGCAAATCCTTTGACTACCAGTCTACTACGATACCTTACCGATCCGTCAGCTTCAGATTTCCTCTTATGTACCCACCGGGTTTTCATTACTTTCATTCCTTTGGGCACATCCTTTCTAGAAATGATTTTCCAGGTGTTGCACTTTTCCAGGGCCTGAAATTCTGTATTAATTGCATCTAACCAAAGATCAGCATCAGGTGCTCTTAATGCTTGAGCATAGGTTAAAGGTTCTTCACCAGAATCTTGAAGGAAAAATGTTTTATCTCCTATATCGCCTAAGTCTTCAAAGAATTCACATTCATCATTTTCATGAATAAGCACCGGATTTTGTTTGTTTTCGATGCCCTGTATGGAATCTTCTATCCTAGTTGGTATTTGAATTGAAATGGAATTATCCTCCTGATTAATATTGGTGGTTAGCTCAGAATCCTTGTTACTGGCACCAACATCACTATTAACCTCTACTGTAAATTCCGTTTGACTACCGGGTTCAAGAGCCTTATTTTCATTTTTAGTATAATCACCATAGGTTCGGTTTTCTATAAAATCTACATGTTTTGACCTAACCACCGTTTTATTTTTGTAGTGCAATAGATGGTATCCGGTTTCACCACATTCTAACAAGAATCCTAAGTTTGCTTTGGGTGCAAATTTAGAAGTGGATTGAGTATCCAAGATATAAGCTTCACATCCAAATCGTCTGATATATTTTACCGTAGGGGCATGATTTAATACAAGCTCATAGGGGGTTTTAAAGTTTATCGACCCATTTGGAGTTCTATTATGAATATAGATTACATGTCTCATGGCATAAGGCCAGTAGTGAGTCGGAATACCTGAAGAGATGAGATTGACCCGGATTTTCTCTTCCAATTCTAAATTTTGCCTTTCAGACACGCCGTTTAATTGAGGGGTGTAAGGCTCGCAAGCAGTTAATTTTATATTTTCTCGTTTAAGCAAAGCATTCATTTCACTAGTTTTATATTCTAAACCCCCATCCGTTCTAATTTCTGAAACCTTAGTTTGTGGGCCTTTTAATCTCCTGATTTCTTCTAGACAAGAAAGCAAAGCTAAGTTTACTCTAGTTTTGTTGCCTATTTCGTAAGCAAATACATACCTAGAGGCATCATCCGTAAATGTAACAATATATTTAGCTTGAGACCTATATGCCACCGGTTTTAATGGTCCCAAAAGATCGCTATGCAAACGATGAAATACAATATCTGATCTATGTCTTTTACTAGTGAATGGCTTGCGTTTGGCTTTAGCCATTTTGCAATCAGGACAGTCTAAGATATTAGTATCAAATTTGACTCCTTCCAACTCCGGAATTTGTTTACCCGCTATCTTTAAATATTTTAGAGAAGCATGATTTAGTCTGTAATGCCATCCTAGACCTACATCGTTTCTAAATTGCAAAGATTCATCCTTTTTAAACTTCTTTGGGTCAGAACTCCCCTCTAAACTGAGCCCCGGTTTCTGAATTTTTCTTTTAATTCCGGTTTTGTTTACATCTTTAGTGATTTTATCTACCGTATTTGTTTTCGCCGGATTTTCATCGCTTTCTGACTTGGTCATCAACGAATTTCCTTGCACCAGACTGAGTATCCTTAATTTTTCATCCTGATTTGCATTTATCATAGGAAGCGAAAAGGACAACCACCAAAAACGTCCATCAAAACTACCGGTTTTTAGAATGTCCCCTGAACTCGGATCTATAATTTCTAATTTATTTTTATCAAATTTCGCACTTAATCCTTTTTGCATTTGTTTCCTAATAGAAAATAGATTTTCTACTAGTTCAGGTGCATACAGCACACCTCTTAAAATCCCAAATTTCTTTAGTTCATCGTTATAATATATTATATCACCTGATTGTCTAATGATTAAGTCCGATTCCTTACTACTATTTGCACACGATATCCTGATTTCATTATGCAAATTTACTAAATTAGAAAATACCTTCTTATCCTTAACTATGTGTTCAGTAGCACCACTATCAGCTATAAACCTTAATTGAGGTAATTTACCATCCAACAATGACATCTCCGAGCCCCAAGAATGCATTGCTGAGGGCGTTTCCTCGGAATTAGGCCTGGGTACAGCAATGGCAGCCATCGTATTTTCGTCATCGTCATTATCATCATCGGATTCTTGTGCTGCATAATGAGCTCCGTCTGAGGTTGTTTTACTCCGGGTTTTTGAAACAACACTCCTCAATCTGGTCTGTGCTGGAGTCCTAGAGCGAGCTTTAGAGGTTAGGATTAACACCGGATTCCGTATTTGAGACCTCGTCAGTGACCATTATTTCATCGCCGTGAGTACGACGCACCGGGTTGGTTAGCGTGGACGCCAAAGCGTTAATCCTTAAAATGGACTCCTCAGAAACCTGCCGTATTTGATCCTTGATTTTATCAAATTTGCTTGCGTATTCCTTTTCAACCTCCCGCCTAACCACTTCACTCCTCTTTTGGATCTCCTCCTCCACGATTCTCCTTATTTCGTCAGAGTTCATTTTTCTCTCCGGAACAGATAATGTTACAGCACCAGATTAAATCTATATTTTGCTCCTTGTTAAATATAGTTCTACCTTAATCCGTAATAAACGAATCTTAAAAGACACCGAACTAAAATGACTCCGTGAGTTTAATACTCGTTGACATATCGTTAAATTACATTCTTACTTGAGCACCGCGCACGCCTTATTCTCTCCGAAATACTATTTTTGTCCCCAGGTCTGGAATTCGCTCACCTTGCGTCCCGAATCGTGATTTTTCGGGTTTTTAGTGTATAAAACACTGAGTGAGGTTGCAGTTACGGGGATGTTCGATCCGCCCCGCTATCCATGTCTGTATCCGTTCTCATAGAGATACCTTACCAGACATAGACGCGCTGTGCGTCGGTAACAGGGCCTGAACAACTAGCTTACACCTCAGCGACACGCACACACATAAATAAATTATGCTATGACTATCCCGCTGGTAAAACCCAATGTGAAAAATGCACGATTCATTACATGTTTCATCTCAGAGACTAATTCCAACCTATATCTTATTTCAAACTTTATTCGAAAACTCCGGGTTTGTTAAATTTAAATAAATCGGATTTTAGTTTCTTAAATCTCATTATTTATTAGCTTCTGCATTCAGCCGGGTTACTTCTGCTTGCCATCTGCGATACTTTAACTTTCCTGATTCTGCAACATCATACTGTTATTAATTTAAATACTTTACTTCTCTAAATTCACACACCACACTGGGGACGTGAGCAAATTCCGACCTCGTTAGGTCCCTAGGCTTTCATGCAGAATAGTGTCTCGTGTTTGCGACCGGTTTACCAGTAGAAAGAGGCACACCGCATTAATTCCGAACTAATGTCAGCACTCCGGGTTAATACCAAGCTAGATATTTATCGAGTGGGTTTTCTTTTTTTCAACTTATAAATACCGTAACTTAGCACCTTAGTTAATTTAAATGTATCAAGGTAACACTCCCGCCGTATTCAGCCAACAATGTAAACAAAACATTCACCGAACTCACTATTTTGAACAGGAATCAACCGTGATCATCTGTTTTGTCTTCATGACATCCTTGTTACTACCGGTATAATTTTCTTACATGCACGAAATACACCACATATTAAAAGGAAAAGTCAGTAGTTCCACCTTATTGCAAAGAAAAGGTTCAATAATAATTCTAGCTATCAGTGGAAAATCAATTTGTTGTGATAACGAACAACAATCGATAATGCTGATAGAATGTTACTTTGATACTATAATTTCGATCGATTAATCGATTCTTCGTTGAATATTCGAATCCGGGTTTTATCATGAGCCGTTTTATCCGTATTCCCCACTTCGATAACTGTAACCTACCTTAATATCGATTTACATACATCGATCTTCTCTTTCTACCGACGCTCTAACGCATTTCTTTTTATGCGCCTCCTTACTAATTTTTCTCGAGATGGAATAGTTATCACCCGCACTCTCCGAAATTTAAGAGCGATTTTCATCGATAAAACTGAGTTTTTCATCGTTATATCCTGCTAGACTTACGGACCATCGACTTGACTCGGGAAGCACACTCAGTTAAATATTGCATCATCCTTTTTTGAAGCAAAATGTCCGCCGCCATTTTCCTCCTGATTTATGAAGCTCTCACCTGCATTTTCTCCGTTGTGCTTCCCGTCCGGATTACAGAGAAGAAAACTAGTATACTTCTCTAACTATTCCATAAAACTATAACAACGAGCTTCCAGTTGTTATTTCCTGATTCGCACCGGATTCTCGAGAAAAATCACGAGCACTATTTCTCTGCATGGGACGGCTCACCCGTTCGCCGGCCCACCTATGTTAACATTTCAGGACAAAGAAATAAACGGATATCGAAATATACATGTATGAGATTTATTCTACATACCTCCGGGTTCTTGATAGTATCAGAATACACTGAAGTTAATTGAAATATAATCGTAATGAACTTAAGTAGCAGAAGTGAACTTTAGGGAAACTGATCGCAGTCGATGGCAGAGCAGAAGTGAAGTTGAGCCGGAGGTGGCAGCGTACATAGCGCCAACGACGGTTGCGGTGGTTTTAGGAACTAGGTCCACGGCCATCGGTATCCACGGAGTATGTATCACGAGAGAGGACGGATTGATAATCTTGACACCTATATTATAGAGAAAGGAGTTCAAAGTAGATAAAGTATGTGGTCGGTCGAGAGACTCTCCATCGGAAGAGCACGTTGCCACATTTGCCGAAGATCAGTGGACAAAAAACATCCAAAGTGAGCAAAAAAATGTTTTCTTCCATCTTGTGACATCCACTCAGTAATCCACCATACTTTTGACGACTGCTAGGATTAAAGTTTTTATTTTTTAAATAACAAACACAGTTTACTACCTACCTCGCGAAAGTCGGAGCAGTAATTTTGAACTTTTTTTTTTTCATTCTTTATTGTAAAGAAAAAAAAATACTTTTGATACCATACAACTTTCTTTCATTTTACATCTATTGGGACAATCAAGGATACATTAATGAGAAAACAAAAATTGTAGGTAAAGATGAATAGTTCATCATAATTATTATCGATGACAATGAAAGGCAAAGGAGAAAATCCCTGACTCTGTGGAACATAAAAATAGTCATGTTTGAGATGCTCTATTAGGTATCCGGCTTGTATGGTGGAATTGAATGATTTTTTGTTTATTTGACTTATTACATTATCAAGATTGGATTAAGATCAAAAACTCCAAATTAAACTTCTTGAAAAAATTCACTTTTCCAATTTAACAATTTTTAGATTTAGAAAAATTTAATTTGCTGATGTTGTTGAAATAATGAATGAAAAACTCTGCAAATTCTTGACACATCAGTTCATTACCCTTCTGTCTAGATAGATCTAAATGTCTAGATCCTAAATGTTAGATTAATTATTATTATGAATTATCACTAATTATTAATAATTTTATGAAGTACCTAGTGAAAATTATTATAATTTATTGTTAGGTATTAATGATTTGTATTTATGATTAATAATAATAATTATTAATTATGATTAATTAATAATTTGTGATGTTGAGGGATGTCGAGGGTCGGTCAAATGAAAATTGATTTATGTGCCAACGTTTCGAAGAATATATTTCTTCATCTTCAGGGCAGGTTATGAAATAGAGTTAGACTCCAACAGGAAAGCTCCTTCCTCCAGATCACAGAAGTAATAACTTATTAATAAGTTATTACTTCTGTGATCTGGAGGAAGGAGCTTCCCTGTTGGAGTCTAACTCTATTTCATAACCTGCCCTGAAGATGAAGAAATATATTCTTCGAAACGTTGGCACATAAATCAATTTTCATTTGACCGACCCTCGACATCCCTCAACATCATTCTTACTGACGGTCAACCTAAACCACCACACTTAATAATTTGTATTTATTATTAATTATGATTAATTAATACGATATCTGGCTGTTGGAATCGACTAGGTTCCTTTGTGCAGAACCTGAATGATAGAGATGGTGAATTAATTGACCCCAGGGTGACTTTCACGTTGCAAATAAATATGTATGCACTCCTAGGGTTACTTAAATCATAATTATTATGATTAATTAAGTCGACGTCTGAAACCATGTGCTGTTTGAATCATATACAGGATGTTGTTGCTCTAGGAGTTTTTAATTGATGAACTTATTTTGAGTACCTACTTGAAACATCTATCTAGGAAATACTGCAAAGTGGTTATACCATTGCATGAATATTATTAGTTACTTATTATTATTTATTATGAACTAATTCGATATCTCAGAACCATGTGATGTTCGAATCAGCTGGGTTTATGAAAAGTTTCAAGAATCATATTGGGGTTGGTTCGAACCCGTAAATCAAATTTCGTAGTGTTGGCACAACGCTGACTGATTGAAGTGGCACGGACGGATTTTTTTTTTAATACGATTTACTGAGTCTAGGAAACGTAAACCCTCAAATTTTGAGGAGGTAAAGAGGGTTAAAAAATTTGGTCCTTTGGTCGATTCCAATGCTTCATTATCGGAGATAATAATCCACTTGGTGAGTCTTCCATACAGACTGGTAATAGTGGCAGCAATGTTGGATTTTTCGTTTCTTAGGTAATCCAAAACCCCCGGTTCCATTCATTTGGTCCCAAGGAAATTTTGAACGGGATCCGACCGGTACTACAGAATGTAATATAGATATTTACAAAATCTAATGCATTTATGGAGAATCCTCCTTCTGTTCACGAAGCACTAGCAAATCTCATTCAGGTCATCTGCAGACTCTAAAAATGCTCCTATTAAAAAGTTACTTGATACACCCTAGAGATATCCTTCGGCTACGCTTAACTCAATGGAAGTAGAGTAATTCAAGGCACTAGATTCTTCGTTTGGAATCTAGTACCAAGACAAGTTTTCAAGACAGGCATCAGTCGTGTTCACATTTCAAGATGGACAGCCGTAGAACTACTTCCTTACCTGGCCGCAACACAGAATATTATAGTTAGAACGCATAGTACATAGGTACACCTTCTGTATAATAATGAAATTATTCTGTCCAATTTCCGCAACGTGATATATAGTTTTATTGAACAACATTTTGTGAGATACTAAGCAGTACTAATGTATTTCGTAAGGGTGCTAATGCTTAAATATTGATAGAGTTATTATTACATAGATAACGATAGTACAATGTATTAATGTGAACAAGTCATCCCCAGGGAACACTAGTCATTTAAACTTGAGTCTATGTGCTAAAATCATATCTTTTTTTGAGATTTTTCAATTTCCTACTGTGGTAACATCTCATTCACCGAGGGTCAATTGCCTCGTTTTCTTTCATAAAATTCTCAACCTATCTTGGGAGTATCTTCTTCATTCGCTTAAATTAGTGCCCATTAGTGCCCAGTGATGCCGTTCGGCATCGCTGGAGGAGGGGTTGCTCAGGTGAGTTTTCTGACTGCACTTTGGACTTTTCTTTGATGTTCCGACTTGTTTACTTCTCTTGGAGGTTTGGTCCGTTCATTTTTCCCCTCATTGATCAATATAACCTCGTGCAGTACACTTATGACACATTAGAAGATGGATCAAATTTTCGAACTCGACCACCTGAGAGATTCTTTGGCGTAAGTACACTTTATTATTATTTCGGCCAAGTATGAATACTTTTCAATAATCTTGAGATGTTTTCTGAGTACAGTATGAAGTTTCCGAATCGAATAAACAAGATATCCAACTGTGGTGACCGTGTTCATATGTGCGATGCCAAACGGCATCGTTGGGCAGTTACCGACAGTTTTGGGAATTCGTTATTCTCCACTACGCTTTTTGGTTCTTATGGCGTGCATTCGTATCTTGTGGTTTTACGGAGGTAATTACATTATATTTTAAATTTTTCTTCTAATTTCAGACCAGGATTTTTCCCTTCAAGTTGCCCTTGACATGCTCATTGACATGAATAATGACACAGTCACCCCAGTTGATATTTTCATCGAACCTCCCAATCCAGATGAATTGTCAGATGAAGTGAATTGTCAGATGAGGACGTCAAAGTGGCTAGTAACTACAAAATGAGGAATTTCCCTTCGATCAACTATTCACAGTTCAGTGGGTCACCTGTTGAAATTTTTGAACCATTTTTTTATGAATAAGTATGGGACATGCTGCAAAAATAAACGGAAAATTACATGAGTTCAAAAAATTCCACTGACGAGCCAATTACCATCGAAGAGTTGAAATGCTTTTTTGGAATACTGATTTTGAGTGGTTACGTTGAGCTACCTAGAAATCGTACTTATTGGGATCTGATAGATCAGAAAAAAACAACTACCGGTTTTGTATAAGAATGAAGAAGTGGTGGTGGTCTCCATTCACCTGGTCCATTGACGCTGTAATCCAAAATGCCTGGATTCTGAATAAAAAAAACAAGAAACATATCGCAACTTGAATTCAGAAGAGGCATTGCGGAAACATACTTGACGAGGTACGCCGTTGCTAGAAGACGTCCTGGCCCATCAGGCAAATTTATTTCATCAGCTAGGGTTTTGGAGGATATCCGTTTTGATCGTGAATATCATTATGTAACTCATACACCGGAAAAGAAACGAAATACGCTGTGTAGGGACCTCTTGTACATCCCAAACACGTACAATGTGTTCAAAATGTAAAGTTGGCCTATGCATTGACTGTTTTGCTCTATTTCATAGTAAACTATACCTATTTTTTCCTATTTTCAATGTAATTTTATTCTACAATTTGTAATTATACTTTCTATTCACAATTTAGTACCATCCAAATCCTTTTACTTTCATATTCTGATTGCGAACGAGACTTACATTGGCCTCGGTTCATCATGGATCACAATACTGTTCCACGTCGCTGTGTGCCCAACGATGCCATATGGCATCGGCCAATATTGGAAAATTGGCTACAGATAGAATTTTTTTGATATTTTTCCCGTGATCCTCGGGTCAAAATTAGTGGGGAAATGAAATTACACGAAGAAATTTGAACACAAATAATTACGGGCACTAATGGGTTAAATAGTATTTCATATATTTATTTATGCCGGTATTTATACCCCTTTTGAAAAACTGTTGGCCAGATATGAATACCCTCAATTAGAATCACCCAATACAAAACATACAGTTCAATCAAGGAGTGGAGAGGGGCTATCAGTAGTGCCGCCTGTTAATACTGGGTTGACGGTCCCACAATACAGCTATGATATGCGGGTTAGCATCATGTCGTTTTCAGGATCCCTGTTAACACGCGGTCATTCAAATCATTAATCAATGATTATTTGATGGGGTTATTTTTTGTTTATTGGGCGATTCCAAAGGTTTATCATCCAAGATAATAAACCAAAGCCGCCAAGTAAAACACTAATAGGGGGAATGATGAAATTGAATGGAATGATATATATTCGTACATTTATAATGTTAATTACATATTTCCTAAGGGTATCAAGTAATTGACCAGATATTTTCATATTTAAAGAACAATTGTGTATTCTTCTCAAAGTCCATAGGATTAATGAAGAAACAAAAGAACATCAAAACGAAAAAAAAAAACAGCGAAGTCTTCTACTCAAATTATGAGCTGCCAAGAATAAAATTTAATGTAAACACATTTCTGGCAAACAACCTATTCCTAGCTTGACAATAGAGGGCCCCTGCCTTAGAAAACAACCGTTCTCAAGGAACTGACGTGTCCACCACGATGAGCATTTTGCAAGCTTCGTTGTGAAGATTTTGAAAAACAGTCTTCATTTCTTGCCAAACGTCGAAAGGATTTGAATTAAGGATGGGTGCGCATTTCAGGGTCCACTCGCCAGCCAAGCGATTTTACGCATTTTTTGTTGATTTCAGGGCGGCTTTTGACTGTGTCCGGTATGACTTGTTGTTCAGGAAACTAGATGGTTGTGGAGTCAGCAGTTGGTTCATTCGTCTGGTTTCATTATTTAACGCTGGAGGAAGAGCGGCGCGGCGGTTTGGAATGTGAAGAGCACCGCAAGAACATTTGATGTATAATGTGTGCGGCAGGGGTGCCTACTTAGCCTTGTCTGTTCTTTGCCTTGTATCTCAACTACCATTGCCGTGTGGAATTGATATCAATGGAACCAGGATTGGATTGCTTATGTATGCTGATTACATAGCTATAACAGCCAAGTCTGTGGCTGGCCTGCAGTAAAATTGATGCCTAGCCTGCTCCACTGTCATCGTTGGAAGATGCAGGTTAATCTTGGAAAATCCAAGATCATGGTTTTCCGCAGAGGAGGACGGCTCAAACACAGAGAGGCTAGGTCGTATCGGGTTGATGAGATGGAGGTGGTGTCCTCTTATAAGTATCTCTGGATGATACTCAAAACTGGCCTGTCTTTTGCGGCCCATCTATAGGAGAAATCCGAAACTTCAAAGTTTGGTATAGCAAGTGTTTACGGTTCCTTTTTGCGGCATTCTTATATATTAATCCACTCCAAGTATCAGGGTTTTCAGGCTACGTCCCGAGCCACTTTGATGTATGGCGTTCAAGTGCGGGGTCCACAAAGATATCAGGCCATTGAAGGGGTTTTCAATTTCTTTGTTATTTGGGCTCCATCGCAACACCCCGGTTTACTTTGTTTACTTGGAAGCTTGTGTAACTCCTGAGTTCCTGTCTCTTCCCAACAAATACGTGCTCAGGGTGGCGGCTCAAGTTGCCTACGGGCCTAACAGGACGTTGTGTTCTCTTTGCAACCTTGGGGAGCCAGAGAATATGAGACACAGAGGCACAATTTAAAATATACACGTTTTATATCTATTTATCTATCAATATCGTCAAACAGTATCAATACTCCGATACGTCGGTGGTATCGTACCGTTCACAACGAGGGCTCAACCGAAAAAACCGAAAAAACATCAACATGAAAGTGAATCAAACATTGAAACTTTGGCCAAGCTTTCATAATGGTTTGGCTCTGAGATATTATTTGGGATACTTCTTGTTAAGTACTTTAATAATAGTCTCTGAATTTAGCATGATATTGCACACACTACAGTGATATCAAGTCGGAAAATATCGAGCCGTTGCAGAAAAATCGGCAAGTTTCATTTCCTTTCTCTTTTTTTCTACTGCTACCACTGGTTAGAAGAAGATATCAGAAATTTCGTTAGACAAAACAATCGCAAGCAACCGTTAAAAATTTGATCAGGGGGAAGCTGAGTTTTTATATTGCAGGGTACCAACTGACTTGTGATACCTACCTTGAAGATGAAACTCCTCTATCAATCATCCGATGATCATCTTGCGTCTTCCACAACGGATCGATCATTCGGTATAACTTCCTGTCAACAGATCCCCCTTCCCAGGCTCTTCACCCCCGTCCCACTGAATGCGTCTTTCAACCTCACCGATCATACGGATGAAACGCGGTTTCCGCTGATGGTCGGAAAGTAATGTAGCAGATATTGATTCAACCCCTTACTAGCCCACCAACAATACGGTAGAAAAAAGTCAGCTTCTGATGTGGCGTGAATTACCAATGGTTTGTAGGGCTCGGCCCCTCGGAAGCGGCTGATGGTTCTAATGTTCGATTTGAGAACTTTTTTAACTTCAAAATTTATATGAACGAAGAACAGTTCTCCCCATTTTTTTACCATTCTGAATACGACTCTGGCGATGAAAATGCGAAATTCCAACTTTTTCAGATCGCTGAGTGACTGTTGAAAAAAGTACAGTAAAGTAAGCAGTCAATGCCGGCTGGCGCTCTCTGTCCAACTGCCTTTGGGCGGCTCGAACGCGATTGTTGTCCTTTCGGGAGAATCAAAATTAGTTCCGCACATTTCACTTGAGGCAACCAACTGCTTCACGTCCCTGGTTGGAACCAAAGTTATTGAAACGCGAGAGGATGAAGTGATGTTCTACCACGGAATCGGTGAACGTTGTTTCATAGTGCACAGCGTGACTTAGTTTTTCGTAAGGGAAGGAATTCTATTCATGGGATTAGGTTAGGAAGTCAAATCAAACCTTCAAATTGAGATAACCATCCTTGTGTTTTCCTCAATCTGGTGAATGTACTCTTTCCGCGCAAACAGGGTATGAAGAGTAAATCACTCAGAAAGCTCTTTTGTCACCAGTGATTTGGTATATTCAGACTTGCTCTGGATTGCTGTGAATTCCTCACTGTGGATAAGAAGATGTAATTACAAACTGAAGCCATTAGTCCATCAAATCACATTTTGAGAAAGCCGGATTTCACTTTTGACTCACTGTGGATATGAATGTAAACGTTTGAAATCAATTTTATTAGCAATATAAACATCTAACAAAAACTGTGTTCTGTACAAGAAAATTTGAGATGCCACGTAATGGTTATGTAAGTTAAATTCAGTGGATAAACACATGTGGATAAGTTATTCTTCCCCGGAATCGTCAATCATTACAGGGAAGGCATCGTCAGAAAGGTCCTCTTCGTTACGGGTGCAATCATTTTTGCCTTCTTGAAATTCTTCTGTTAACAAAAACTGCTCTCGTAAATTCACCAGAGAATGTATTTCGATGCAAAATCATTTTCGGGTTGCCTTTGTTCACTTCGAGCACCCTTATTGGCCACATAGCAATGGGCAAATCTATGTGAAAAATGCTGTCCGATTCTGGAATTCGAATTCACTATCGCAATCTACGTCAGTCTTGAGGCACTCAGAACCTCTCTCCAATCTTCTGGCACTTCAGTGTGTGATTTTTGCTTGACTAGACTCATATCTCGCCCTTGGATGGGAAAAATAATTTTTATGCAGTCAAAACGAGATTGATGCACTTGATAGTGGATAACTCGCATCGTCGTAAAGTTCTTGTTTCGTCTAGAACACGAATCGCAAAATATCACCAAGTTGTGTACTTCTTCTGAAGCATCGTCGGCACCTTTTTTGCCACTGATTCGTAGTAAGTAAAGAAAACAGACTGGTTACCGCACAGTACGTGCATATTGAGCCTGATGAAGTTTAGTTGGCGTCGATAATACACGTCATTGGTGATAATGTTGGCCGTTGGAAGATTATTTTTGATAATCCGTGACAACCGATTCCAAATCTTCGTTTTTTGCTGGCAATTGTTTTGCACTTCTTCTTCTCATAGTAGAATTTTTCACTTTTCTTCGGGTGAAGTTCCCTTTGCAGTAACTTTTTCTTCAATTCAAGCACGAACTCAGCTCTCTCGCCTTCAACTGTGACATTTTCAGATTTTTGGGTGAGACATTCAATTTCAACTATCACCGAATCACGCTGGTACATGTATATTTTTATGGATAGTCAAACGAAATATCGAACTTCATGCTATAAATCTCGCGAAATTTATCATACAAAGTTGGATTAGATGGATTTTCAACCTTGTACATGCCGTGTAGTTTCTGGATGTTCAAATCTTCTGGTAGGTATAGCTTTCGACTCTTCTTAAGAGAATAATTAGACTTTCTCCCCTTCAAGGACTTCATAAATTCCGTCACTTTGGCAAGTCTCTTCAGGAGTGCTGTTAGTTCTGTTACTATGTCTCCCTCTTTTGTCAATTGGTGCTATACCAGTAGCAGTAATTGATTCGAAATGAGTAATTCGATTCTGCTCTCTGTTATACATTGCAAGGATGTAAATGCCTTGACGCAAACTTGTACATCAGTGATTTAGTCATCATTCAAGATTCTTACGCGGCAACAAAAGATGAGTTATGAGCTTTAGAGCTAGCTTGACCATCTGACTCTGAACGAGAACGTCGACGCATAACTGGAACAGCTGTCATCGTGTTTCTTGTTTCTAGATTCTTTTTGTGTTTATGGAAAATAGCTAATTCTTAATATTTGTCGGCAGTTACTTCTTGATACAACTTACAGCCAACAAAAATGCAAATAAACAAAGGTAAGAAAACTGATTCAGACTTCCAATAAATGCATTGGAGACCAATGGGGAAGTGAGAATTAACAGAAATGGTAATATTGTTTACATCGAGCAGGGCTAGTAGAGAAGGCAACCTTGTTATAAACTTGAGATGACCTCATGGTAATAGGATTTGAGCCCCGGAGGAAAGTGTCCTGCAGGTACGGGGCGATTTTGAAATTGGCTAAGTATGTCAGACAAATGGTCGATGTGGGTTTCACAAATTATGCTCTTCTCCGAGTATGTGGAAAGTAGATGAGGCTCTGAAGAACTCTGATGTTCTTTGATTTCTGGTTTTGAGTTATTGAACAAGGCAATTTGATCAAATTGATGCATTTGATCAAATTTCAATTAGGATCCCCTCGCTGAGATGCGAGAAGTATTAGATATTCCGTCATATTGTTTCAAAGTGTCCATTGTTTCAAAGTCCTGAACTTTCTTCGTTCAAAGTTACGTCGTTTCTTACATACCCTTTTAGAATTTTTCCCTCCATCCATTCTCCACTCATAATTTATTCCTTCTTCCGAGAAAAAAGAGGGAAGGAAAAATCAAACTACCCAAACCCTCTGTGTTACTGTTCCTTGTAATATGGCTGTCAGCGGTATTGTATCTGAGCAGAACCACAAACTTTACTTACCACCTACATTAATTTCTTGTGTGGCCTTAGGAGAGGTGAACAGGTTTTGTTGTGCCAGGCGATGTTATGTCGGCAATAAATTTCTAAAGAGAACAGGAAATACGATTTAGTAGCTCAGTACATTTTAATAAAGTTTGGATCGAGGCTGAATTTGACAGTTTGGTCAGAGTTTATTAACTCACTGGACAGCAATATGAGAGGGGTGTGCGATGGTTGAGGCGGCAGGGAGTCCAGTGGGACGACAGGGGCGTAAAGGGTGGGAAAGGTAAAACCAGGTTTGGTCTTATGGAACATTATATACATCCACTAGTCACACAACCTTTCGTAGTAAAATTAATAATAGCCTACATCACAGCAGAATTGGGAATTGGAAACCAGGTCTGTCAGATAACATACAAATATATATTTCATATCGAAAAGATCTAGGGAGAAATGCTCGTACGAATTTCTGAAGAGTGCACACCAAAGCCTCCCTTACAAACAAAGAAGACTTCTCCTCTAGGAGTATTTTAGAGCGATTGTGAAAATAAGGCCCCAAGCTCTGCATAACGTTTGACTATGTTTGCCGAAGGCAGACACTTGGAACGATTGTGAATATAGTTCTGTGAGGTAATATAAAAGTATAAGTTTACCGTCAGATCTAGTCGGACCAAGGTTCCGATCAAATACCTGCACCTGTGACAAATGCCTATGACTGGCCTAGTTGACTTCCAATAACGCTGAACAGCGTACCTATTGAACTACATCAATCCGTTCAAAGTAATGATGAAATGAGTGTTAAAAGGTACGGCGGACTAGATTTACTTGGATTGTCCGTGTAGCTCTGTCCTCTCAATCGTATCCAGTTGGCAAAGCAATCGTTCCACTCAACTAGAAACTTCCCTGGATTGCTTCAAATCCTTTTAACGCAAGCATGAGGCGAATTTCCAACTTCCGGGACACGCTGATTAGGTGTATAGGTCTGCGGATTTGAATGTTTTGAAGTGGCGATCGGTTTGCAATCAATGACCGACAATCCCGAAGCAGTCTGATGGATGTTCCCTATTTCCACAGGGCACGGGGCTGTCTCCCACCAAACAGGAAATTGCCCCTTCCTCTCCTCCCGCCCTGCCAATCTCTGACCTTCCCTATGCCTTCCGTTTGGCAACCATGCCACCGTGATCATTCCATAGATACTTGATCAAATTTCGTCCCATATCGTATTTTGCTCATTTTCCATACAACTTGTACGACACATGTTCATGTTGATACCGGAAGAAACGGGAATACGACGGTCATTCCACTTGAATGGTTCATTTCCCAATCCCTCTGTTGAATAACACGCTGCTCATTTTTTTACAACTGTATGTACAGATACTTTTTCTATATAATATATTAAGGATATCATATTATAATATCCTGACAACTATAAGGAATAATAACTATTAGACTGATGAGCTGAAATAGATTGGGGTTTGTTATTGAAGGTGATCAGAAGGTCCTCTTCGAGTGAGAGGGAGACTTGGAACTAGCTCAGTGAAAGCTCAATAAACCCGGGTCTACCAATTGGTAATTTATTCATAAAAATTATGAATAAAATAATTATTGTTTCCTCTTAATTTAATTGTATTTATATAATTCATGGATTTTTACATTTTCTTACCTAAGACAGCAATAATTTATCACAAGAAATAGCTGCCAACAAATATTTGAAATACTTTTTTCTTTCTTTTCTTCCCTCAATTAGCATCGGCCAGTAGCCATATTCTGCCGTGCTAAGATAAAGTCCCCTATCGACCATTTTGGTGTTTTTGGAGTTGGGCACATGGCTGCGTAGATCTCGACGTGGCGCGTCTTTTCTGCCAAGGTAGAATTTCCTATCTCCATTGGAAAGGTTCGAAAAAAGACTTTATCTTATCTCCAGTTTGATGATCTCCCTTCCTCACTTGACTGCATTTTTCTCGACATGAAAAAAATGGAGATAGGTGGTTTTAACTTACGGTGGCAGTATTGCCATGAAGCGTTTATTATAAAATAGAATTTAAAAATTAATAAAATTAAATCTTCACTTTAATGTATCTTTATACAGCGATTTTGAATAAATTATCTTTGTCTGTTTGGAGGGTTGTAGGAGGTGGTAAGAAAAGAAGAAGTTTTTCCGAGCTTTCGGCTTTAATAAGCCATCTTCAGGGGTAGGTAGGTATTGTTTCCTCAACCCGGTCTCTCTCGTTCAGAATAAACTAGAGAGAAACCGGGAGAGAGACCGGGTTGAGGAAACAATACCTACCTACCCCTGAAGATGGCTTATTAAAGCCTAAAGCTCGGAAAAACTTCTTCTTTCCTTACCACCTCCTACAACCCTCCAAACAGACAAAGGTTTTTCAACCAAAGGAGGTTATGAACAATACAGAAAATATTTTATCTGATTTTAGTTCTTGCGGTTTCGTACTTGCAGCATTCAATGATAATGTGCTCGAGTGTTTCCATTGTGTCATCCCGGCAATTGGTGCACTTGGGAGTGGTGCGCTGTCCAATTAGGTGCAAATTTACCGCATTATTTTCACATAGGCCATGATTGGATCGCAAACGAGCCTGGATCAGAATTTCTGTCAAGTGTTGTCTGAACCGTGGTTTCACGGATATCCAGGGGTTATAAATTTGATATCTAATTGTAAATGAACAATCAGAGTGATTGATTGACAAAAATTAGCTCTTAACACCATAAATAATATACATCTTCAACGATTAATTCATATAAAATTAGGAACACTTTGATTTGTGTGTTAGAAATGATGTCTGGAATTCAACTGATTTATTCAATTTCGATACGGATACATACCGTTGGACCTAATTACTCAAGAGGTGGACAGTTTCAGACGTAAACAAAGGCTATAGTGCAATGTTTTGGAGTATTGTTTACTTCATTCCAATACAAAATTTTCGAATTCTGAACATGCATTTTTTCTACCTAGTTTGTACAATTGAAACACTGTGCGCAGTACTATAATACAATAATTATGCCCATAATACAATAATTATTGTTCTAAAACTTGAAATTTGGGACGCAGGCTCGAATATAAGCCTTTTCATAACCCTATGTCAATAGGGAGGGGGTGCATAATAGAGTTTGCATTTGGCAACATGGCCAAGACGACTTGTACGTTTATAAATACTAATAGTAAAATAACTCATTTGATGTTAAAACTACGTATGCAATAAACGTACGCAATAAACTACGAATGCATGTTGTGAAAATACTATCTGAATAGTTGGTAAGGACTTCATTTTTATTTATACACATATACATATATACATATGTTCACCTTCCTTCCTCAATCACCTTTCATAAAATTGCATGTTCGTGAGTGGTCAGGACCGATAAGCCTATAAGATACTGATAACGTATTTAGCTATTGCGAAAGTGAGTTTGTATACTGCAAGTAACATAACCTACCTGATGTGCAAACAGCTGAAACAACTTAGTAAGTAGGTAACAATAGCTCAAATGGAATACATCCCTCTATGCAAAAGCCCCGAGTGGAAAAATTCGTATGAAGCGGGTTCGAGAAGCGTGGAAAAGCATCAAGCTCCTGCGACAATTCGCTAGGCAATTTAGTTACACTTTCATGTTTTGATGGTCTCCTTCAGTGCAGTTCTAACGGATCGCGGATGCCGGAGCTTCGCCACCGTATTAGGTATTGTCCGTTATGGTTTGGTGACAACTATTTGAAAATAAATAGAACGTGATTATGTGGATTGGATGAGGGAAAAAAGCTCAATAGTTTATAGGTTTCTTTAGGTTTAAATCAACATAGAAGAATGCACTGGAAATTGAAAAAAAAAAAAAAAAAACATGAACAGGGGAGAACAACAGAAATAACTGTTATTTCTGTTGTTCTTATTATTATTGTTTTTATTATTATTGTTGTTATTATTATTGACAAAGCCTGAGATATCAGGAGCGCCCCTTCTCGTCATCCTCCTCAAGCCCGTAGCATCCACGCCGAAGGCGTAGCATCACCCATACAACTTATTCCAAAATAAATTCTTTTGGTGGTCGTTCAGAATTTAATTTGGGGCTCAATATAATTTAATGTGCAACTAATTTAATTAATTTTTCCATTTGTGAACCAGCTAGCCCCCTCCCACGAGGATTTCTAATTTCCAACATTTTTAAATTTACATCCTCAACAAACTGTATGGTGAAAACTATCTATGGGGAATTGTTAACTTGGCACTCCAACAACCATTAGAGGAGGAGGGGAAATACCTTATTATTACTCGCCTAACTTGTTTTTTTTCCTCTCTCTTCTCGAAATTGGTTTTACTTGGACTTGATGTAGAACTTTCTGAGCATATTTAGTTATTCCCCTTTTATTTTTAATGCGGTTCAATTCGGTCTCCTTGGCTAGCTGTTCGTAATATTTTGATTAGGAATCAAAAACTCTGCAAATTCTTGACACAACGGTTTATTATCTTCCATGTGCAGATCACCCTTCTGTCTATACCAGACTGTATTGCAAATCGGCACCATACCATATTCTCACCGTACTCATACCATACCATACGAATTTCTTTCCTATCATACCATACTGTATTATACCAAATCATACATACAATAATATACCATACCATACTCATACCATGTCATACAAACCGAGTGAATATTGAAATGTCATCCATTTCTGACCTATATTTAAAATTTCAAGTATCAACTATCTCGTAGCTCATCATCAAAATTTAATTTGTTTAAACAAATAGGTATTATTTAAACAATTTTACTGACAAGAAACCGAGTGAATATTGCATTGTGATCCAGTTCTGAACTATTTTTAAAATTTCAAGTCAATAGCTCATCATCAAAATTTAATTTGTATTACTTATTACAAAAAGGTATTATTTAAACAATTTTTACAGATGAGGAACCGAGTGAATATTGCAATGAGGTCTATCCCCGACTCACGGTTAAAATTTCTAGACTGTAGTTTACCGGGAAGATGAAAAAAGGTAGTTTTATTCTGGGCGTCTGGGAGTTGACTCACCTAACGACCGTTTTCGACGCGAAGTTTAGTGTTTTTCCTAAAACTTTGCGCGGTCACTGTGAACGAACGGCTGGTCGCACAAAAATCCAATTGGTCTTAAAAGATTCGTAATTTTTCAGGTCATTCAAAGGTGAACTAAAAATTACACGATTCAGTTAAATATTTTGAGATATGACATTGTTGACATTTTAAATTTCGTTTTGAACCCCTTCCCACTGACCTAGGGTTATGAAAAGTTTCGAGGATCATTGTGGGGCTCATCCAAACCCAGAAACCAAATTTCGTAATTTTAGCTCAACGTTAACTGGGCAAAGTGGCGCGGACGGCGTACGGCGGACGGTGGACGGCGGACGGCGTACGGCGGACGGACGGATTTTTTTTCATTCGATTTTCTGAATCTACGTATCTTGAAACGTAAACCAACAAATTTTGAGGGGGGGTTAAAAAATGTTTTTCTTTGGGCGATTCCAATGGTTCATTATCGAAGATAATAAACCAAAAACTCTGCAAATTCTTGACACAACGGTTTATTATCTTCCTTGTGCAGATCACCCTTCTGTCTATACCAGACTTTATTGCAAATCGGCACCATACCATATTCTCACCGTACTCATACCATACCATACGAATTTCTTTCCTATCATACCATACTGTATTATACCAAATCATACATACAATAATATACCATACCATACTCATACCATGTCATACAAACCGAGGGAATATTGAAATATCATCCATTTCTGACCTATATTTAAAATTTCAAGTATCTAGCTCATCATCAAAATTTAATTTGTTTAAACAAATAGGTATTATTTAAACAATTTTACAGACAAGAAACCGAGTGAATATTGCATTGTGATCCAGTTCTGACCTATTTTTTAAAATTTCAAGTCAATAGCTCATCGTCAAAATTTAATTTGTATTATTACAAAAAGGTATTATTTAAACTATTTTACAGATGAGAAACCGAGTGAATATTGCAATGTGGTCTATCCCCGACTCACGGTTAAAATTTCTAGACTGTAGTTTACCGGGAAGATGAAAAAAGGTAGTTTTATTCTGGGCGTCTGGGGGTTGTGTCACATAACGGCCGTTTTCGACGCGAAAGTTTAGTGTTTTTCCTAAACCTTTGCGCGGTCACTGTGAACGAACGGCTGGTCGCACAAAACTCCAATTGGTCTTAAAAGATTCGTAATTTTTCAGGTCATTCAAAAGTGAACTAAAAATTACACCGTTTCATGAGAATTTTTAGAGATATGACATTGTCGAAATTTCAAAGTTCGTTTTGAACCCCTTCCCCTTGACCTAGGGTTATGAAAAGTTTCGAGGATCATTGTGGGGCTGGTCCAAACCCAGAAACCAAATTTCGTAATTTTAGCTCAACGCTAACTGGGCAAAGTGGCACGGACGGCGGACGGCGTACGGGGGACGGCGTACGGCGTACGGTGTACGGCGTACGGCGGACGGACGGATTTTTTTTTATTCGATTTTCTGAATCTACGTGTCTTGAAACGTAAACCAACAAATTTTGAGGGGGGGTTAAAATTTTTTTTTCTTTGGGCGATTCCAATCTAGGGACGCGGGAGCGTCCCGCCCGCCAAAAAAACCGAAGCCCTGAAAACGGAAGCGACTGAGACACTGATTACGCGACGGAACAAGTTGGGGTTTTCACCCTACCATAGCTCGGTCCCCTGAGCGTCTCGAGAATTGATTTTTTGTACACCAACCCTCCAGGGGCACGTGAGGACGTAAACCAAAATTCAGCTCTCGGGAACATCAGGTGTCGGGGGTATAACAGTTTTAAAACCGCTATTTTTCACGTTTTTCGTGTTCTTCTTCTTCTTCTTCTTCTTCTCGTTGTTGTTGTTGTTGTTCATTGACGGGGCTACAGCCCAGCAGACAAATCGGATCGAGCTGAAATTTTGCACACACGTTTGTTATGCTCCAAGGGTGTGCCTTTTGAACATTTTTTCTCCCTCCCCCCATTTCCCCCCCAATTAGGGGGGAAATAGTAATTTTTAGGAATTTCAAATGGTCATAACTCCTTCAAAATTGAAGCTTTTTCAGATTTTCTTTTTTAGTTGTGTTCAGCTTTTCAAACTGTTTAATTTGAGTCCAAGAATTGCTTCCTAAGGGGGAAAATGAAGGAGTTATGGTGATTTTTCTATTTTCAACAATAACTGCCGCAAATATTGATGAAAATTGGTTCGGTTGGTCTTAAAATGTCCGCTAGGTTGTCTAGAATATGCTCAATAATTTTAAACTAAATCTCAATCGATTTGACTAATCCACAGCCAAAAATACGTGAATAAATTCCACATCTACTGATTTGGCTAATTTCCGAAAACATCAAAGTTGAACGGTGGTCAGAAAAATTGTGGTAGAGTTGCGCCTATTTAAGGATCGATAGGAAATTTTATGGGCTTTCGAATGAGGGTAGCGCTCTTTGTCACTTTTCTCAACGGTTCTCGAGTTATTCGCGATTGTTGGTGTAAAAACGTGCGTTTTACCTTTTGCAAACTTTCTCTTTCCTCTTTCTCTTCGACACCAATAATTACAATTATTGTAATGATTCTCAACAACAAAAATTTGCACAATCCCCAAGAAAAAATGCAACCAATTTTCAAAACATTTCTAATTCAAATTTATTCAAATTTCTAATTCTTTCTATTTTTTTAAATTTAATAATAAGAATAATTGTATTAAATTTTAATAATTGTTTTTAAATTGTTGATTGTTTTAATTAATCGAAAATTTTAAAACTAATATTTAACCAATTCGCAAAAATTTTAAAACTACTTATTTTTCAAACACATGTCAAATAACAAACAATAATTTCCAATAAATAATTATTCTTGTCACAAAAACAAGAAACAAAAAGGCAAATTAGTAGGCGTACTAATTTTTTACTAAATTTTGACTAGGACAAAACTTCATTTAGGAAAACATTTACTAGTTACCTCGTAGGTACTTTTGTATTGTATAAGTTGTTGAACCGTATTGTATAAGTACCACTCGAAAACTAGCCATGCAAAAAGATGTGATATCCCCCCAAAAACAACTCCGTTGTAAAAACTGGCCCGCCAAAAAACCTCAGCCGCAAAAAGGAATGATATCCATTTTGCCCGCCAGCCACATATATAGGATGCTCAGTGCTTCGCACCTCGCTGTTGAGTATGCATATACAAACCTGATCCTCCTACCCCTAACCTCCACCGTCAATGTTTTCCTGTTCCCTGTCTCCTTCCCACAACCCCCTCTCACCCTTAGTCACCCTCGGATTCACCTAATATGTTTCCTCTGTTACACCAGCAGGGAGCTTTACGCTTCTTTCAATGCTGTTGGCGGGAGCTTTTTGCCACATAAACAAGCCTGAATTGAAGCATTACTTCATTATAGGTGTACCACTACTGATTACTCGTGACCACCAGTAATACTTATCATATAGTAATGCTTTAATTCAGGCTTGTTCATCTGGCAAAAAGCTCCCGCCAACAGCATTGAAAGAAGCGTAAAGCTCCCTGCTGGTGTAACAGAGGAAACATATTAGGTGAAACCGAGGGTGACTAAGGGTGAGAGGGGGTTGTGGGAAGGAGACAGGGAACAGGAAAACATTGACGGTGGAGGTTAGGGGTAGGAGGATCAGGTTTGTATATGCATACTCAACAGCGAGGTGCGAAGCACCGAGCATCCTATATATGTGGCTGGTTGTATAAGTACCGCTCGAAAACTAGCCATGCAAAAAGATGTGATATCCCCCAAAAACAACTCCGTTGTAAAAACTGACCCGCCAAAAAACCTCAGCCGCAAAAAGGAATGATATCCATTTTGCCCGCCAGCCACATATATAGGATGCTCGGTGCTTCACACCTCGCTGTTGAGTGTGCATATAGAAACCTGATCCTCCTACCCCTAACCTCCACCGTCAATGTTTTCCTGTTCCCTGTCTCCTTCCCACAACCCTTTCTCACCCTTAGTCACCCTCGGTTTCTACTAATATGTTTCCTCTGTTACACCAGCAGGGAGCTTTACGCTTCTTTCAATGCTGTTGGCGGGAGCTTTTTGCCAGATGATATAGTTGTACCACCACTGATTACTCGTGACCACCAGTAATACTTATAATATAGTAATGCTTCAATTCAGGCTTGTTCATCCGGTAAAAAGCTCCCGCCAACAGCATTGAAAGAAGCGTAAAGCTCCCTGCTGGTGTAACAGAGGAAACATAATAGGTGAAACCGAGGGTGACTAAGGGTGAGAAAGGGTTGTGGGAAGGAGACAGGGAACAGGAAAACATTGACGGTGGAGGTTAAGGGTAGGAGGATCAGGTTTCTATATGCACACTCAACAGCGAGGTGCGAAGCACCGAGCATCCTATATATGTGGCTGGCGGGCAAAATGGATATCATTCCTTTTTGCGGCTGAGGTTTTTTGGCGGGTCAGTTTTTACAACGGAGTTGTTTTTGGGGGATGGTTCATTATCGAAGATAATAAACCAAAATTGATCCTAATATTTTGGCGATACTGATTCAATCATTTCTCAATGCTTGCACAAATTCAGCCTCCTTAATTTCACCATATGTAGCAAGCCACACATACAATAAAAAAAAATTACGTGTTTTTGTGGTTCTACCTCCAAGATAGGTTACACAAAATTAATAGGACTTACCTCGAACAGGTGTAGTTAAGGGTATTTGTAGAGTCCTGCTGGTTTTCTCATCTATATCCTCAAAATCTTGTCCGTTATAGACGATGCCTCGTAGTTCTACACCGACAATTTGAATTGTAAAATTCAGGAAGAATCCATGTGTAATATAACTGGAATCCTCTAAAATATAAAAATGTCCGCGATCGTTCCTTTTCAACGTGGTCACATCTCAATCTGGTGACGAGTATAAATGGTTTTCGGTGTCTTACCACGATAATATGTTTAGACTAGGGGTCATTTCCGGATTACGTGTTGCAAGATGTAACGTGTTACGATAGCGATGTGGTTGATATTAATCGCAACATAATGACTGTACACAGTACACGTACGTACACCGATCATTAGTTCGCTATGTTTACAGTGTTGGTCTCGCATGTAGCCTCGAGGAGTCCACCACCTCCACTTGGTCACTTTCTAACTTTCAACCCCTCTCATCACTCCTGTCATCCCCAACATCTACGGAAAAGAACAATTGTAGTTTCTGGTAACAGGCAAATTCAAAGAAAATGACAGCAACTTTAGCAACATCAGCTTGGAGATTCTGTTAATAGACAGATGTCGTCCACAGAAAGAACATAATATATTCTTGTCTGACCAACGCCCTCCTATATAACACCCTCCTCCATACCACACCACCATCCAAGAAAAGATTACAATATATGACATGAAGAAGTATTATTGTTTACGTTTACAGAATATTGAATGACTTTAACTAAGATGCCGTTTTATTTCGTTCTTGTGATCAGAAGTTATAAGTCTCAACTTATGCCAGCACACGGAAGGTAGTATTGTTCTGGAGAGAAAGCAATGCTGACACAATAACGATTTACTGCCTTGAGGGATCTCGTAAAAAAAACCCTCGACTCGGAGCGTAAAAAGTAATGGAGACCTATATGACGAACACAAATATTGGAACGCCGAAAAAAATGGGGTGGAGTAACATAGAGCCTACATATAACTCATCACAAACCCCATAGCCTTATTTCAGCGGCGCATAGAAGTTTTGATGAGCGAGCATCAAAATCCTCTGAATGCTGGACGGTGCTAGGGTGACGTATGGGCGCACTCACAAGCCGAAAGGAGGTAGGGACTATATCGACGAGGTTGCACGTTAAGTTAAGAGGCGTTTACATTCTAAGGATTTATAAATCATTTGCGTAAAAATGTTGACGTGCCAGGAGTAGAGAACGAGTGTTATAATATCGGAACAAAACCATCAGTATACATTGGGCCCTAAAAATCAAAATAGCTACATTTTCTTTGAAAATTCGCTAAATGTCTTGCATATTTTCGAAACATTCAACATCAACCAATGCGGTTCAACCAAAACGGTTAGAGCCACAAAACAAAATGATTCAACCTAATATTTAAAAATAAAATGCTTGCTTCGTTTTTGTAAAACTTTCTTATAACTAAATGCTTGCATACGAGTCTGCAACACATTGGGACATTTTATGTCAATATTAATACTATCCAATCTTAATAAACCGTTCAGTAACAAATTACCTCAAGCAATTAAACACAAAACAAGCGGCAGTGTTCACTATATCTATTTATAACATAAATAGATATATATAAGTCGGTATATAGATATATGTACGTAAACCCCCGCTAGAGGCGCCTTTTCAAAACGTATTGACGGGCCACTGGCGCCCGCCGCGGGCGCCTCTACTGGTAGCTTGTACACGACATTTAGATGTATCCCCGCGGCAGTGGCTCCCGAGCTGGTAGCCTCTAGCGGGTGCTCCTACGGGTTTGAAGGGGCTAATAGAAGATAATAAACCAAAAACTCTGCAAATTCTTGACACAACGGTTTATTATCTTCCTTGTGCAGATCACCCTTCTGTCTATACCAGACTGTATTGCAAATCGGCACCATACCATATTCTCACCGTACTCATACCATACCATTCGAATTTCTTTCCTATCTTACCATACTGTATTATACCAAATCATACCATACTGTATTATACCAAATCATACAGGCTAAAAGCGATTGATCAGACCATCAAAACATAACAATAACTTAGAAACTCTAGGCCACTAGTCGCGGATTTCCTACATTGGAAGCGGAATTTCTCCAGAACAGACGGTCTGGGCGGGTCTGGTCTGGAGAAAACAAACGCACGCCGCGCCGTGTCCCCTCCTACACTGGCGCCAGTTATCGTTCCGGAAGGTCGGACCGAGTCGGGACTGGTCTGACAAGAACCAAACAGGTTTGTTTTCCTCCAGACCAGACCAGTTGAACGGAAGCTTTTGTGAGTGAAACATCGTACGTTTGGCTTATCACACAGAAGTGACTCTTGACTGGTTCGTCTGCTCCGTTGAAAACTAGCTGCAGTGTAGGAGTACCGAGTCTGGACGGCACAGTAATAACATAGAAACTCCAGGCCACTAGTCCGCAGAGCTGGGAACCACTCCCAGCTATACCTATACGACATTATAGTATTTAACAAAAGTAGATGATAACAATAAAATAAAATAATTATTATTATGATAATAATAAAAACCGATCAAACATGAGAAAGCATAGGTAGGTATATATTTGAATTAGTAGGTAATTTATCACATTTTTCTGAGAACACACGAACGAAGGACACTAATTTTTTAGTGGAACTTATGTGACTGTTTACGTACCTACATTTATATTCAGAAAAAAACTGTAGAAGAAATAGGATCTCTTTAACATTATTTTATTTTCAGTCATAACGCACAGTCAGTTGAGATTACTTTTTCAACAGTAATGTGGGAATCCCGCAGCGGGAGTAATAGTTCAAAAAGGGATGGCCTAACTAACTGCGACAGCCCCGGTCACATTCTGAATAGGTTTGCGTCCAAAAATTATTAACCAAAATTCTCGACTAGGTAGGTAGCGAATCTTGAAATCCTGAATATGGGGCTATGATTGAGCCGAAACTGGTTCAAAAAGGGATGGCCTGACTAACAACGAGAGCCCCGGTCACATTCTGAATAGGTTTGCGTCCAAAAATTATTAACCAAAATTCTCGACTAGGTAGGTAGCGAATCTTGAAATCCTGAATATGGGGCTATGATTGTGCCGAAACTGGTTCAAAAAGGGATGGCCTGACTAACAACGAGAGCCCCGGTCACATTCTGAATAGGTTTGCGTCCAAAAATTATTAACCAAAATTCTCGACTAGGTAGGTAGCGAATCTTGAGATCCTGAATATGGGGCTATGATTGTGCCGAAACTGGTTCAAAAAGGGATGGCCTGACTAACAACGAGAGCCCCGGTCACATTCTGAATAGGTTTGCGTCCAAAAATTATTAACCAAAATTCTCGACTAGGTAGGTAGCGAATCTTGAAATCCTGAATATGGGGCTATGATTGTGCCGAAACTGGTTCAAAAAGGGATGGCCTGACTAACAACAAGAGCCCCGGTCACATTCTGAATAGGTTTGCGTCCAAAAATTATTAACCAAAATTCTCGACTAGGTAGGTAGCGAATCTTGAAATCCTGAATATGGGGCTATGATTGTGCCGAAACTGGTTCAAAAAGGGATGGCCTGACTAACAACGAGAGCCCCGGTCACATTCTGAATAGGTTTGCGTCCAAAAATTATTAACCAAAATTCTCGACTAGGTAGGTAGCGAATCTTGAAATCCTGAATATGGGGCTATGATTGAGCCGAAACTGGTTCAAAAAGGGATGGCCTGACTAACAACGAGAGCCCCGGTCACTTTCTGAATAGGTTTGCTTCCAAAAATTATTTTCTAAAATTCTCGAGGAGGTAGGTAGCGAATCTTGAAATTCTGAATATGGGGCTATGGTTAAGCCGAAACGGGTTCAAAAACTCTGCAAATTCTTGACACAACATTTCTTTATCTTCTTTGTACAGATCACCCTTCTGTTTAGATCATTAGGTCTAAATGTCTAGATCCTATTAATCATTTGTATTTATTATTAATAATTACTATTAATTATTATGATTAATTAATACGATATAATTCTGAGGTTTTTAATACCACGTCGGTAATAATTTTTCTATAAAAGAAGTACTTACCTACCAACAAACATTCGAAATTATCTTCATTTCCGTAGCACGAAACGCACCTCAGAACAACAAACTCGACATCACTTAAGCCATATGATGTTCCAAAGAGCTTGTTAGTATGAAAATGGACCTGTATTTCAACAGTTGTGAAAGAATGACGGCTCAAAGGTTGAATCAAACACGAATCAAACGTTGAAAGTGATGTCGAGTGTTTTGTTCTGAAATACGTTTCGTGCTACGGAAATGAAGGTAATTTCGAATGTTTGTTGGTAGGTACTTCTTTTATAGAAAAATTATTACCGACGTAGTATTAAAAACCCCAGAATTACATTGTATTAATTAATCATAATTAATAATAATTATTATTAATAATAAATACAAATGATTAATACCTAACAATAAAGTATAATAATTTTCACTAGGTACTTGATGAAATTGTTAATAATTAGTGATAATTGATAATAATAATTAATCTAACATTTAGGATCTAGACATTTAGACCTAGTGATCTAGACAGAAGGGTGATCTGTACAAAGAAGATAATGAACCGTTGTGTCAAGAATTTGCAGAGTTTATGAACTTAATGTAAACAGAAGAGAGTGGCGCGCGATTCAGTCCTCCCGCCCGTGCTAGGTCTCTTGTGCGAAATGACGGGTGTGCTCTTGCTCGCGTATCCGGGGGAGCAATTATCTATACTATATAATAAAATCGTCTCTGTCTGTCTGTTTTTCTGTCTGTCTGTTAGCCTCATCATCAATTGAGAACGGCTGAACGTAGAATGTTGCGGCTGGTACCATTTGACGCAGAATTTATCTGGGAAAGTTTATGAAAAATCCGCGTTTAAATCAGTCCATCCGTTGAAACGCTATGAATGAAATACTACCTACTAAAAAACGTGTTATAATCACTTCTATGAGGACGTTTGTGCTTATAACTTTTGAACGGTTGAACGTAAATCCGATTGTAAGTAGTCTCTGGATTCAGCTCGGCGAGTAGGTACTTTCAAGTGGTACTTCAATCAGGATGTTAGTGATGGGGGGGAGAGGGGGAGGGGTGTCTACAGGCATTCAAAACTACTTGACCACTTGGAGTGCAACATTGGGAATTTCCGGAGAATTGTTTAATTCACACCCAAAAATTTCAGTCATAAATTTACGAAACGCTAACCCCTCTTCAGAACGCAAGTCAATGTTGAAATCTCCACACAGTACAACCGGTAAGTCGTATAGCTTGAGCTCGTCGATGAACAGAAACAAACCCTTGAGTTTGATCGAGTATGGTAGTAGATATCGCTCGAAGAACTTGATTTTATCGTTCAGTGTTGTCCCATTTGAAAGATACGTCGCCACGAATAGTACACGCTTTGTCAGTTGTGTTCAGAAGTCCCTCAAGGGCCCACATACCAAATCTCAGAATCGTGGGATCATTAGGGAAAAAACTGGATTCTAGAGCCACTCAGCTGATCTGGGATCGGTCAGTTGTGTTCAGAAGTCCCTCAAGGGCCCACATACCAAATCTCAGAATCGTGGGATCATTAGGGAAAAAACAGGATTTTAGAGTCACTCAGCTGATCTGGGATCGGTCAGTTGTGTTCAGAAGTCCCTCAAGGGCCTACATACCAAATCTCAGAATCGTGGGATCATTAGGGAAAAAACTGGATTCTAGAGCCACTCAGCTGATCTGGGATCGGTCAGTTGTGTTCAGAAGTCCCTCAAAGGCCCACATACCAAATCTCAGAATCGTGGGATCATTAGGGAAAAAACTGGATTCTAGAGCCACTCAGCTGATCTGGGATCGGTCAGTTGTGTTCAGAAGTCCCTCAAGGGCCCACATACCAAATCTCAGAATCATGGGATCATTAGGGAAAAAACAGGATTTTAGAGCCACTCAGCTGATCTGGGATCGGTCAGTTGTGTTCAGAAGTCCCTCAAGGGCCTACATACGAAATCTCAGAATCGTGGGATCATTAGGGAAAAAGGGGTACGGTGCTTGTGAAGTGGTTAAGCTTTTCATTATACTTAGCTCCTTAATGAGGAAAAGGGCGGGCGGGGAAAGTGGATATCATAACTTTTTCCGGCCTCTGAAGAATGATATTTGCGAGGCGGGGTGATTTTTACACGGAGTGTTTTTTGGGGGGATAGGTATCTTCTTGTAGACAAGACACATCAAAATTCACATCAAAGTTGGTGGGGGGTATTGGTTGAAACCATCACAGATAGCTATTTCAATTATTTTACGCAGCATTCCAAGATCTTGACGTGAAAATAGTCTATTCACAGAAATTCTTGGGAGGATTCCTAGGTCCCGACAGCGAAAAGAAAAAGTATGTCAAGGGAAAAGTTGAAAAGTGGGTGGAAAACACGAAAAAGTTGGCTCTCGCTGCCCGAACAAGCCCTCAAGCGGCTCATGCAGTTTTCACAAAGTCAACCCAGTTCGAATGGGCGTTCCTCCAAAGAGTAGTAGATGGAACAGGACAAGAATATGCGCCTCTACGAGAAACAATAAGGAGTGACTTCATACCAGCTCTCATGGGAAGGCAGGTGAGCAGCACAGAGTCAGACATCATGGCACTCCCAGCCCGGCTAGGTGGATTGTCAATTCAGACTGATTTTGAGGGCCACCAGGTTTATCAAAGTTCAAAGCGGGCTGGTGAAAGGCTAGGAAGATCCATTCGCTCGGGAGAAACGCTAGATTATTGGGAGCATCAGAGGGCAGTGTTCACATGTCAAAAAGAAGAAAAACAAATACGGGAAGCAGAGCGTGAGAGAAGGAGTGAGGAGCTCATATCAGCGTTACCTACACATAGGCAAAGAACCCTCCAGAGAGTTAAGGGAGCTTCTCAATGGCTGACGATTCTTCCAACAGCTGCAGATGGACATGATCTGTCGGCAGACCAGTTTCGGGATGCAATATTGCTCAGGTACGGACACATGCCAGAAGGACTGCCAAGATTTTGTGACGGCTGCGGAGCTGCTTTTGACATCAATCATGCACTGAACTGCAAAAAGGGGGGCCTGGTGAAGAGGGGCCACGACCACCTGCGTGACTGTTGCGCCAAACTGGGGGACATGGCATGGGGCGGAGCCATAACAGAGCCAGTACTGCGGGAGGCGGATGGTCTATCACCAGCTCTCATAGCCGACATCAAGATCCAGGGGGTCTGGGCCAGTGAGAGGCCAGCGTTCTTCGATACACGCATTGTAAATGCTGACGCTGCCTCTTACAGCTCCCAAGACTGGGACACAACGGCTAGTGCGGCAGCCCAGGAAAAGCACGCAAAATATGACCAAGCCGCAGAAGACCTGCGGGGCTCTTTCACCCCATTGGTGAGTTCGTGCGATGGTGCCATCCACAGTGAGTTCGCCATGTTCTTGAAGAGGCTCGCGTTCACTTTGAGCGAAAAGTGGGACAGGCCTTACTCCCAGGTTGTGGGGTGGGCAAGGACGAAATTGCAGCTAGCCACGATACGGGCTGTCAATCTCAGGCTGCGCTGCTCAAGACGGAAGCTGAGATGTCTTGGCGCGGAAGATGGAGCAGCATTGAGCAGTCAATAAACGACGGACTCACCGTCATGATGATCCAAAAAAGAAAAAAAACAAGGATACAAACCGGAAGACCAAAAGAAGAAATTGTTTTTGTGTTGTCCTTAAAATAAATATTTGTCCAATAAAAAAAAAAACAAATAAATGAACGGCTAACACTTCTGTGGGTAAGTCCAGTAGAATAATAAACCCATGTGACAAGGACTTTGCAGCGTTTTTACATACTAATATTGTTTTACAACAAAATTTGTGAGTAATTAGGTAATTTGCGGATTGATAATAAAATAAATAATCCCCAGGGCCAGAGGCTCCCAAGCTCCATACTAACCTGCAAGACAGGAACGAAAAGCTGAGTAGTCTACATTTCACCCATCTACAAAATTGCCGGTAGCCTCTAGCCGCCGGGTGCCTCTGGCCGGGCAATACGTATATATATATAGATATATAGATATATATATTTATAACATAAAAATATATATAAGTCGGTCATAAATACTAAGAACAAATACGCAAGAAATCCGTTATAATTAGAGAGCTTTTGATCGAATGGAGAACGATTTTTGTCCGATGAAAACTACAGAAGTTTCATTTCCCTAGCAACGGCTTGGTTGTAAGTGAAAATTATCGTAAAATGTAGGTAACGCTTTTCGAGGACACTTTTTCATTATCTTCGATAATGAACCATTGGAATCGCCCAAAGAAAAAATTTTTTTAACCCCCCCTCAAAATTTGTTGGTTTACGTTTCAAGATACGTAGATTCGGAAAATCGAATAAAAAAAAATCCGTCCGTCCGCCGTACGCCGTCCGCGCCACTTTGCCCAGTTAGCGTTGAGTTAAAATTACGAAATTTTTTTTTTATGGGTTTCGACCAACCCCACAATGGTCCTCGAAACTTTTCATAACCCTAGGTCAAGGGGGAGGGGTTCAAAACGAATTTTGAAATTTTGAAAATTTCATATCTCGAAAAATTTACATGGAACGGTAAGTTTTTTATTTCATATTTAGATGGAGTTTGTTCCGTAGAATTTTTTAAGACCATCCGCAGCTCTGTACGACCAGCCGTTCGTTCACAATGACGGCTCAAAGATTGTGCCTCACAACACGATCGTGAATCAAACTGTTGAAATACAGGTCCATTTTCATACTAACAAGCTCTTTGGAACATCATATGGCTTAAGTGATGTCGAGTTTGTTGTTCTGAGGTGCGTTTCGTGCTACGGAAATGAAGGTAATTTCGAATGTTTGTTGGTAGGTACTTCTTTTATAGAAAAATTATTACCGACGTAGTATTAAAAACCCCAGAATTATATCGCATTAATTAATCATAATTAATAATTATTATTATTAATAATAAATACGAATTATTAATACCTAACAATAAATTATAATAATTTTCACTAGGTACTTGATAACATTGTTAATAATTAGTGATAATTGATAATAATAATTAATCTAACATTTAGGATCTAGACATTTAGACCTAGTGATCTAGACAGAAGGGTGATCTGTACAAAGAAGATAATGAACCGTTGTGTCAAGAATTTGCAGAGTTTAAATATAGGTCAGAAATGGATGACATTTCAATATTCACTCGATTTTTTTCTCATTGCAAACCTGTTCATTGTGTACCCAAGATCCTTCCCTAAAAGACCTGGCAGCGGGAAATAGTATTCAACATGGTTTGAAAAGGGAAAAACAAGTTTTGTAAAAAATCCCAATGCTCTAGGTAGTAGTCGATACCAGTGACCAACATTTTCTTCAGTAGTCGACATGGTTTTGCACTAGTAGTCGACCTTCATGTGTTAGAAGTCGACAGTATCACTTGAGTCAGTAGTCGACAGGTTTCGTCATTCCATCGTTTTCGAATTTTACGACATCTAAATAAAATACATTCAACTGTGAATCGGAACTTGAAAATAGATTAATAAGATGTAATAAAGTAGTTATCAGACTTTTATTTGCAAACAGCTCATTATCAGTCTCAAATTGCAATAAGTACTTAAGTAAAAAGGTATGAAAACTATAGTCGAAAACTCATTGTCAGAAAATTGACATTACAGTTGGGCTTAGGTACCTATTTACACATTTTTTTTGACATTTTCATGTCTTTGCTTTGGCACATAAACTGAAACGGGAAAAATTTGTTCCCTTGATTCACCCTTTCCCTCAGATCACGTCAGAACACAAGCGACCGGCGGGCCATTACGTCAGAGCCTATGACGCACGAGCGTATGACGTAAGACGGCTGGCAGGAGGCCAACAAGTACGTCAGAGCCTATGACGCACGAGCATATGACGTAAGACGGCTGGCAGGAGGCCAACAAGTACGTCAGAGCCTATGACGCACGAGCGTATGACGTAAGACGGCTGGCAGGAGGCCAACTAGTGCGTCAGAGCCTATGACGCACGAGCGTATGACGTAAGACGGCTGGCAGGAGGCTAACTAGTGCGTCAGAGCCTATGACGCACTAGCGTATGACGTAAGACGGCTGGCAGGAGGCTAACTAGTGCGTCAGAGCCTATGACGCACGAGCGTATGACGTAAGACAGCTGGCAGGTGGCCAACAAGTACGTCAGAGCCTATGACGCACGAGCGTATGACGTAAGACGGCTGGCAGGAGACCAACAAGTGCGTCAGAGCCTATGACGCACGAGCGTATGACGTAAGACGGCTGGCAGGAGGCCAACAAGTACGTCAGAGCCTATGACGCACGAGCGTATGACGTAATACGGCTGGCAGGAGGCCAACTAGTGCGTCATACGACGAGACCTTTTATGTCTCTGCGCCCCCTCCCACACCCACACCGCGTACTTCATTTTGGTTTATTATCTTCGATAATGAACCATTGGAATTGCCCAAAGAAAAAAAAAATTTTAACCCCCCCTCAAAATTTGTTGGTTTACGTTTCAAGATACGTAGATTCAGAAAATCGAATAAAAAAAAATCCGTCCGTCCGCCGTACGCTGTACGCCGTCCGCCGTCCGGGCCACTTTGCCCAGTTTTTTATTTTAATGTGCCAAAGCAAAGACATAAAATGTCAAAAGAAAATTTCAGGGATTGAAAACTTGTATATTATATTTCCGTAGTAAATATAAAATCCTAACATGGCCATTGCGTTTATAAATTCGGGGCTCATTATGGGAGGGTAAAATTTATTCAATATTCATTTAATATTTAATATTGGACTGTCAACACAGTATAGATTCGCTGAATGGCAAGAGCGAATACAGCCTTTATTGAGCATAGTACAGGATTCAATGACGAAGATATTTTCTACATTACATACTAGTATAATAGAATAATAGTATAATATTAATAATAATAGTGTAATAATACTATAATAGTATAATAGTATCTGTTCGCCCCTACTAGCAGTACTTGTATCGTTCCCTGCTCGGTCAACTTGAGAACTGCAGGCACCCGCCGATAGAGCGCTACCTTGCCACTTGATCCCTTACACTAGTTCTAATATATTAAGTACATATTGTCCTCTTAAATTAGTTCTATACAATTAGTTAATTAAACCAGTTCAGTTACCTAGTTCAGGAGCGGCGCCTATTGAACTTATTAAAGAGTGAGCCAGCCACCTGTCAGTATTGCCTTCCTCCATGGATGTACGATCCATCTCTCGATCCATGTTTCTTGATAGTTCTGTGGTGTCATTGCAACCTCTCGTTCAATTCATTCTGTTTATAGCACTTGCCAAGTGATAACCTCTAAGTACTGTTCTATTTTTGTAATCCTAGTTCATCCGTGAATTATTCAGTCTAATTCAATTAAAAGCTCGTTCATTGCAAAGTGTAGTTATTCTTGTTGCCCGGTAAAACAGTATCCATACGGTCAGTTGACATGTGAGTAGCCTGAAAAATATTTACAGTATAACTGTTCTATGATGTTTACTGTTGTAATGACTGTTCTTTTGATTTTCTAATATTTAAATGAACCTAAATTGAATGTAAGTTCTACGTTAATAACTCCCATTGACGTTACCAAGCTCCTATATAATGCAAATAATAATCACAAATTAGTTACACAATTTTAACCAGTATTGAAACCAAATAAGCAAGTACCTATTTTGTCTACTGTAACATTTTTAAATTCTATAAAATGGACTTTTCGGTTTATTATCTTCGATAATTATCATGATAATGAACCATCGGAATTGACCAAGGAAAAAAATGGGTGGCGAGGGCGTTGTTTCTGAAGTACAGACACATATTTTCTGAGGGCCGTCAACGCGTCGGGAGAACCCATGTTGTGGAGTATGCAGTATCAACATCGGAGAAGCCCACCCCATCAAGCAGACTCCTAGGCGGATTTCATTCACGCGGGGTTCGAATGGAGGTGAGAGGTTCCCCGGCGTGGCCCAGGCTGTCTAACCTGTGGCTGCACGAAATGCCGAGAGTACTACCCCGTCAAATCAACACCTTTGACACCACGTCAAGTCCGATCTACCACGTCCACGTCGTGAACCCCGGAAACGCCTGCGATATTTTTGTCCTGGCGGCTAACGGTAGAAGGGCGAAAAGCGAGTATCCTGGCGCTATAACGAGGATCAATAGGCTAAGGGAGTGAACCCCGACAGAAAACTCACCCCTCCCCTCCTCATCGCTCCCTCTCCTCCCTAATCATTTTTCCTCCCCCCCCCCCCCCAAGCACTTTTTCGGCCCGGTCTTCGGAAGGCGGTGAGGCCCTTCATGGAGAGCGCACAGCTCAAAAACTGGTATGGTGCACCAGGCCGCCAGATAGCTAACCCGGCCCGAACCTATGCCAACCACATAGGAGGCTGCCGAGGAGTAACTGGCGTAAAAAGTCCTCCATGCTACAGTGCCAGATGGTGACTCTGTATCATGGATGGGTTGCTTTGCCGAGGCCACTCTTGGAGAACGCCTCGCTTTCTGGATGGAGACAGAGCGGTCAAGCGTTGTTACCTACACCACCCCACGTAGGCATCACCTCTGTATGCGCCAAGCCACTGCCTCCTATGGGAAAACCAGTACCCAGGCCAAAGCAACTTGGGGAATGCGCTTTATGTCCAGGATCACCATGTATAGGGCACTGTGGGAATCCGTGCTCCTCTACGCCTGCCCCGCATGGACAACAAATATATTTGTAGGGCAACAGCAAGCAAGCTGGGATGAGAAGCTGTCTCTGTTCCTATTAGCATATGGGTCCTTTGCCCATTGCATAACGGGGTTCTCTCCAGCACAGCTGCTCTTTGGACGAGATCTGCATCTCCCGGATACTTTAGTTCGACCAGCAGCTGGAAGTGGCTCTCGGCTGACAACACCCTATACACTCCAACTGCGGGCGGGTTTGGAAGCAGTGCGAGAGTTTGCACTCCAGAAGATGGGGATTGACATGAGGGCCCAGAAAGAGTTTTACGACCGCAAAGCGAAAAGGCCAACCTTTAGACGAGGAGCGACGTCCTGTTCCAGGTGAAGAGCGACGTCCTGTTCCAGGTGAAGATATGTCGGAAAATAAGACTTCTGCATGAAAACAGGTTGACCAAAGCGGAGGTACGGCCCCAGGGCGGGCCCTTCAGAACGGAGAGGGGCTAGTATGGTAAACCCACACAAGTCATATTTTGTTGGATACCAGTGTTGACATTTTGGAAAAAGTGGTTATTGTGTTTTGAAAATAGATTGTTGATTATTAATTGTTGTGGTTTTTAATATAACATTTCAGAAACCAAGGGTTTATTGGTTTGGCTGGAACTGGGCTTTCTAATACATTGATAGTACTCAATGAGTCAGCGCACATCATGATGACACGCCTCGGCGCCTGCTGATGAGCTCTCCAAGACATGTTTCACCCCCATATTGATGCCTACCAACTCAGCCGTGAATTAACTCTCGTGCAAAGACAGCACGACATCCTTCCCATTCCGCTAGTCGTGTCCCAGAATCCTTCATCTCCTTTCGAACCATCCTCGAAGATAACACGATTCGCTGGTCATCCGTTATTCATCCTTTCGCAGAGAAGGTCATTGACGGCAGTGAGACTATTGGAAGAAACGTATAGGAGAAACTTGTCGACTATGTGGCCTAATAATACGTCGCATGGGGGCTTTGAAACGGAGTCCATTGCTATAAGAAACACGAAAATCCACAAATCATAATTTAATATTATTAAATATTATCTAGGATATTATCCACAAATTTTGTGATTATATTATCTAGGATATTACCCCGCCGAGCGAACATACGGTACCGAGTGTATGTTTATTTGCGGCTCCTATTTGACCGATCAACTTGAAATTTGGTGTGGATATTAGAAAGCCCTGACAGTTTCAAGTCGCTAGGTCTAAAGGGAGCCGAGTTGTATAACTGAAAAAACCCTTTACTATGTTTTTCATCTAAATTCAGATGGTCAAGGCTACAGCCTCTCCACATTCACCAAATGACTTGCAATTTTGCACTGAGCTTCGTTTCAACTTTAGCCAGTACAGTGCCGATTCAAGTCGCTAAGTCTAAAGGGAGCCGAGTTGTATCACATCAAAAATCCGGTTCTTCGCCCTACCAAGTTCGTCTACTTATTCAGTTAGGCAAGGCCTCTCCTTTATTCTTGGTTAATTAATTAATTTTATATTTTAATTAACTTTACAAACAAATAAATAATTAATTTATAAATACTTAATTTATAATTTTATTAATTTGCTCAATTTATTCTTGCATATCGCCTCTAGAGGTCTTTTCAATGTTAATAACAAAACTCTGCAAATTCTTGACACAACGGTTTATTATCTTCCTTGTGCAGATCACCCTTCTGTCTATACCAGACTGTGTTGCAAATCGGCACCATACCATATTCTCACCGTACTCATACCATACCATACGAATTTCTTTCCTATCATACCATATTGTACTAGACCAAATCATACATACAATAATATACCATACCATATTCATACCATGTCATACAAACCGAGTGAATATTGAAATGTCATCCATTTCTGACCTATATTTAAAATTTCAAGTATCTAGCTCATCATCAAAATTTAATTTGTTTAAACAAATAGGTATTATTTAAACAATTTTACAGACAAGAAACCGAGTGAATATTGCATTGTGATCCAGTTCTGAACTATTTTTAAAATTTCAAGTCAATAGCTCATCATCAAAATTTAATTTGTATTATAACAAAAAGGTATTATTTAAATAATTTTACAGATGAGAAACCGAGTGAATATTGCAATGTGGTCTATCCCCGACTCACGGTTAAAATTTCTAGACTGTAGTTTACCGGGAAGATGACAAAAGGTAGTTTTATTCTGGGCGTCTGAGGGTTGGGTCACATAACGACCGTTTTCGACGCGAAAGTTTAGTGTTTTTCCTAAACCTTTGCGCGCTAACTGTGAACGAACGGCTGGTCGCACAAAAATCCAATTGGTCTTAAAAGATTCGTAATTTTTCAGGTCATTCAAAAGTGAACTAAAAATTACACGGTTCAGTTGAATATTTTGAGATATGACATCGTCGAAATTTTAAATTTCGTTTTGAACCCCTTCCCCTTGACCTAGGGTTATGAAAAGTTTCGAGGATCATTGTGGGGCTGGTCCAAACCCAGAAACCAAATTTTGTAATTTTAGCTCAACGCTAACTGGGCAAAGTGGCACGGACGGCGGACGGCGTACGGGGGACGGCGTACGGCGTACGGCGTACGGCGTACGGCGGACGGACGGATTTTTTTTTATTCGATTTTCTGAATCTACGTGTCTTGAAACGTAAACCAACAAATTTTGAGGGGGGGTTAAAAAATTTTTTTCTTTGGGCGATTCCAATGGTTCATTATCGAAGATAATAAACCAAAATATGTGACATCCCCCCAAGAAACACTCCTTGTAAAAATCATTCCCTCGCAAATATCATTCTACAGCAGCCGGAAAAATTTATGATATCCACTTTCGCCGCCCGCCTTTTTCTTCCAACTAATGAGATGTACTAACTAACCACTTCACAAGCACAGTACCCGTTTGGAAATCTCACATGGCGCCATGACGAGACGTTTTTATTACTACACATCTATGTATTAGATCATTGCTCAAGTCCGAAGATTGCTCAAGTTCACGATTTAATTTTAATCTTATCGTGAATATAAAATTCTGAATGTACAATTTTCTGCGCGAGGTGGTAAATAAAATAGCTTCGCAAGATATAAATTTATATTTCACTTATTGCATGATATTCTTCTCGTACCTACGATGAATAGATACAATATAAGACTTGGGCATATTATAGAGTTGAGGTGTGAAAATCCAGATTGCTGACGGATGTAGGTGTAATGACATTTCTCGTCGCGATTTCGTGTGGTAACTTCTCGTTCGGAGTCTCTCATAGTTATTTTTCTCTGGAAGCAGCACCCTTTGGAACCATTATGCGGCAGCTCTGGCATCTATTGAACTTACCTCACATTGCAAGTGTCTTTGATTATTATCAATTACAACATAAATGGTGATCGTAGTGCCAAGAATTCGCTATCGTGTAAAAATTCGCCTTATGGGTTGGAGCCCAGGGAATTTCAGATTGTTCCGAAGGGCAATTTTCCTCCAAGTAAAATGGTGGGAGGATAATGGGTATCGGAGGCACTCCAGACCGGTAACAAAGTTATTCATTGTTCGAGGGCATAGGGCCGGTGGATATCCCCTGGTATCCTCATACAGATATGAAACATCCCGAATACTCACTTCCTCTCTCGCATAGATTTATACTGCTCTATACTCGATGTCAGATATCCATCACCAATTTCACTCTCCCGTAACGGCGCGATTCCTTTCTTCCTTTGTTTCGTTAGTGGCGCGTAATTTATTGAGGAAGGAAAATTGATGTCGCAGATTACTAGTGGTGAAGCCCCAGGAAACATCTGGGGGTTTTTAGTGAGCGGTCAGTAGCTGGGTTGGTGGGCGCCTGCCGGAGGATATTCGACATGCAAATGAGTTTGGTTGCATGAGACGAGGGGAGGAAATGGATTTCACCATCTCATCAGAGGCTGTTATTGTAATGATATTAGCTCTACGGTGGTATAATCAGTGTTAGGTGTTCATGGAGACAGATGAATACGGTCTTGTTTAGATTGACGAACATTGATCCAGAAGTTGCGGCTTTGACATGTTATCAATCCCACCACACGTACAAATCAAACATTAAATGTTTTTGCCTCTTGTTTACATGGCTATTGAATATGTTTGGTTATGCACGCACTGGTTGAAACGCCCATAACTATTTGACTCTATATAGGTGTAGGATGATTCCCATATGACGCAACAGAATTCTTATGAAACTTTTATGAGCACAAGAGGGGATATTCGTGTGTGATGGTATTTATGAATTCATCCTAGAATACACATAGATGAATTTCATCGAGTTTCCCCAGGGTAATTTCCTCTGAGCATGCGTTAGTGTACATTCTGTGGGATATCTTTGGAAAACTTCACAGCTCAAGTAACGGTAGAGAATACGATCTAAAGATCAAATCCAAATACGAAGATTAGGGTCAATAAAAACAAATTTGGAGTGTCAGATGGTCTCAAGAAATAATCAACTGAATGCTGTGTCGAGGAGCCATGTAATTCTCAGATTTCACGAGAATAGTCGTTTTATAAGAATTATTTTTCTTGATTTAATTTCTTTCTCATATTTTGTTATTTTCAATTCAATTGATTAAAGTAATAATTTTGAAATTGGATAACAGGATTTCCCAAGTTGGGGCTCCCTGTTTGGAAGTAGACGAGAAAGAGTAGCTGTTGAATCCAACTGGGCTTCCAGCAATAACTTAATAGGGAGCAAAGACCGATGATCAATAGGTCACGAGGGCGCGGGATCACAGAAGTTTGGGAACGCAGCCACCCGCTAGCCAAGTTGACGAAGAGGTATAACAATTCGAATCAATATTTGCTCTCCAAAAATAGAAACCAATACGATAGGGGTTCACGGTAATACGAGATAATACTCGAAAAAGGAATGCAGCGTGACCCGCCGAACCGCAAATCATCCCTAGATCTTTACAGTGCCGTAAATTGATTAGGTACCTTCTAGACTACGTGGACGGTATATTTTTGTTGGTACAGCGCGAAAGATTTGTTGTTGCATAAGATGCATAGTAGTGGTGTAGGTTGCAGACAAATCATAACGTAGTTTACAAATAGTGCAGAGTTTGAAAACCTTTTCTGGGGTACCTCAAACCAAACCCACGATCACCACAGTATCTCTACCGCTCCCACTTTGCAATCAAAGCTCGGGAAATTATGCGAACACACGAAGCTGTTGAGACGTTTACGAGAAAGTATATGAGATAACTACCGAAGTTCATCGAATCGCAGTGAGCTGACAGCTGAAACCTCTCGTCATATGATTCAAGGGAAACTTGTCAATTCAAATAATGCAATTCGTTATCTGCCAAAGGGTAAATTGATTATTGATGATTTCTTCCTTATAATGTCATAAAATGATTCAACAGAAAAATTGGGTCACTTAAATATCCCACCGAAATATGTTTTAAGAATTACTTTCGTTTTAGCACGTTACACGAGTAACGGGGCGAGCGAGTCCGATATATAGGTAACACAAAATACTGTTCCCTCGTCTAAATATCCGATATTCGGTGAATCTAGGCAGGTTATTCAAGGTATGAATGGTTATCCATACTTTTATAAAACCCACTCTCTGCTACAATATACTACTTATCATGTAACTGACTGGGTAATATTATTCATACCTTGACTCTGCTCTGATTGGGACACTCCTAAATTGATCTAATAAGATTAATTTTTAATTATTATTTTATTATATATTAATAGGTACTTATTCGCCTATTATGTAAATATATAAAATATTTTATATAATGATGTTGAGGGATGTCGAGGGTCGGTCAATCTTACTGACGGTAAAGTCATTTGATTCGGTCGAGTCATTCTTACTGACGGTCAACAAATCATACACACACATTTTATATAATGTTTTATAATTTTATATATAATTATATATACACTCTCAACGCTGACCCCAAAGATCGCATGACCCCTCGTACTCATTTTGTCAATAGATAAAGGATGAAGTGAGGTGGAAGGACCGACGGGAAAGTCACCTGGGTCAGAAGTCAACTTCTGAGCAAAGCTGAAACACTAAAACCGGCGGATAATCCGATAAAACCATGTAAATACACTAATACAGCATTAGTACACTAACTTATAATAAAAACAACGATGATAAATGATCAAATTTTCACTTCAAAGTCGATGAGGCGAGGCAAGCGTTGACTTAAGTACTGTTGTTGTACACAAATGCGAACTGGTAGGCGTAAACCACGCACTCTCTCAAGTCACTGGAGAACTACTGAAGGGAAATATCTGCTCACTAGGCTCCTTAAGGCTAAAGGGGACGACAAGTGTGCGAGTGAGAGGGAAGATGGTGAAAAGTTTTCCCAGTTTTTCTCGAAAAGTACTTAACATTTTTTGAATCTGAAAACGGCTATATTCTCAATATAAGTATTTGAACGCCGGTATCATTGAGTTTCAGCGATTTTTTTTTTAATTCAAAAGTTAAATTTTCTAAATTTCCCCCCCTACTTTTTTTTAAAAAAATTGCGTACAAGCCCTTAGCGTCATGTAATATGAAGAACATTGACACCAGTTGGGATCAAATATGTTCATTATTAGTGACGGAAAGCGAAATTTAGAGCGAACAATGTGGATGTGACCTTGGATTGACATTGCGATCCCCTCCGCGTGAAGGGGTGATCTGAGTCTCAGAGCGAGGACGGAATGAGACCATCCCTTGCTACCTGCCTTGTTCAATTCATTTTCACTGGCGCTCTGATTTCGTTTCCACTTTCGGCCAAAACTAGTCAATGTAAAGGGATTCTCATGGTTTTATTGTTTTTAGGATACCTACACTAATATGGTCTGTACTTTGTTTGGTCAAAAACTCAATTAACTAAAGATAATTAATTAATAATTATTTAATTAATTATTTTACTTCAAATGTCCCATGATACCGGCGTAGTAAACTCTGAAAGAAAAACAAAATCATTTTGGTTTATTATCTTTGATAACGAACCATTGGAATCGCCCACAGAAAAAAATTTGAACCCCTTTCCCTTGACCTAGGGTTATGAAAAGTTTCGAGGATCATTGTGGGGTTGGTCGGAACCCATAAAAAAAAATTTCTCAACGCTAACTGGGCAAAGTGCGGACGGGGGACGGCGTACGGTGGACGGACGGATTTTCTTTTATTCGATTTTCTGAATCTACGTATCTTGAAACGGAAACCCACAAATTTTTAGGGGGGGTTAAAAAAATTTTTTCTTTGGGCGATTCCAATGGTTCATTATCGAAGATAATAAACCAAAATTCGTCCGTCCGCCGTATGCCGTCCGCCGTCCGCGCCACTTTGCCCAGTTAGCGTTGAGTTAAAATTACGAAATTTTTTTTTATGGGTTCCGACCAACCCCACAATGGTCCTCGAAACTTTTCATAACCCTAGGTCAAGGGAAAGGGGTTCAAAACGTATTTTGAAATGTTGAAAATTCCAAAACTCGGAAAATTCCCATCAAATGGTATGCTTTTTATTTCATATTTAGATAGAGTTTATTCCTTAGAATTTTTCAAGACCATCCACAGCTTTGTACGACCAGCCGTTCGTTCACAATGACGGCCCAAAGATTGTGCCTCACAACCCGATCGTGAATCAAACTGTTGAAATACAGGTCCATTTTCATACTAACGAGCTGTTTGGAACATCATATGGTTTTAGTGATGTCGAATTTTTTGTTCTGAGGTACGTTTCGTGCTACGGAAATGAAGGTAATTTCGAATGTTTGTTGGTAGGTACTTCTTTTATAGAAAAATTATTACCGACGTAGTATTAAAAACCCCAGAATTATATCGTATTAATTAATCATAATTAATAATAATTATTATTAATAATAATTACGAATTATTAATACCTAAAAATAAATTATAATAATTTTCACTAGGTACCTACTTGATAAAATTGATAATAATTAGTGATAATTGATAATAATAATTAATCTAACATTTAGGATCTAGACATTTAGACCTAGTGATCTAGACAGAAGGGTGATCTGTACAAAGAAGATAATGAACCGTTGTGTCAAGAATTTGCAGAGTTTTTATACAAAAATCTCCAACCTCTGTGCTTCATGACATGATAACCTCCAAAACCTAGTGCCCAAGGGCGACATCTGAGTGAGAGGAATATATTCTAGTTCTATAGGTTTCCAACGAATGGTGAACGGTTTTTGTCCGATGACAAATGACGAAGTACTATACCCCTATCAACGACTCGGTTGTACGCGGAAATCTTCAAAAACTCATTTGGGACAATTTTCGTAGTCAATATTCGTAACGGTTTTTGAGTTATGTGCCATATGAGAGACATGAAAATGTCAAAACATTTTTTAACCCCCCTCAAAATTTGTTGGTTTACGTTTCAAGATACGTAGATTCAGAAAATCGAATTAAAAAAAACTCTGCAAATTCTTGACACAATGGTTCATTATCTTCTTTGTACAGATCTCCCTTCTGTCTAGATCACTAGGTCTAAAATGTCTAGATCCTAAATGTTAGATTAATTATTATTAATAATTATCACTAATTATTAATAATTTTATCAAGTACCCAGTGAAAATTATTATAATTTTTGTTAGGTTTTAATAATTTGTATTTATTATCAATAATAACTATTATTAGGTAATTATGATTTATTCATACAATATCCGGCTGTTGGAATCGACTGGGTTCCATTGTGCAGAACCTGAATGATAGAGATGATGAATTAATTACAAATAAAATGTACCGATATAATTCTGGGGTTTTTAATACTACGTCGGTAATAATTTTTCTATAAAAGAAGTACCTACCAACAAACATTCGAAATTACCTTCATTTCCGTAGCACGAAACGTACCTCAGAACAAAATACTCGACATCACTAAAACCATGTGATGTTCCAAACAGCCTGTTAGTATGAAAATGGACCTGTATTTCAACCGTTCAAGAGAGGTTACGGATGTCTGACCATATTTGACTATCTCGGAGGTCTGAAAATGAAATGGGCCCCGTGCAGGTGCCACTTTCCGCTTCTCAATGTCAATCCAAGGTCACATCCACATTGTTCGCTCTAAATTTCGCTTTCCGTCACTAATAATGAACATATTTGATCCCAACTGGTGTCAATGTTCTTCATATTACATGACGCTAAGGGCTTGTACGCAATTTTTTCAAAAAAAAGTAGGGGGGGAAATTTAGAAAATTTAACTTTTGAATTAAAAAAAAAATCGCTGAAACTCAATGATACCGGCGTTCAAATACTTATATTGAGAATATAGCCGTTTTCAGATTCAAAAAATGTTAAGTACTTTTCGAGAAAAACTGGGAAAACTTTTCACGCGATTGCAGCGCCATCTCTTATCACAGAATCTCACTAATGCCCCGTCCCCTTTGACTTGAATTGAACTGAAAGTCAATTGTGATACAAGCCTCCGTTGGTATGAGTACTACGAATATTTTAATAGATATTTCAAGCAATTGCCCTACATGGACCTATCACAACATAATGTGTTGATATGGTATCTTAGTTTCCCATCACCACGCTCTTGCAATATTCTTCATACCTCGTGAGGCAGCAATTTAATAGAGTTATTGCCCGTGATAAATGTCTCGTAAACACCTTACTAAGCCTGAGGAAGAGCAAGGCGAAAATAAATTAGCTCTCGCCGCCCCACTGAGCGGCTCTAAACTTGGAAAACACACAAATACATCTTACACCTCCTTGATCCAAGATTCGGGCGCAGCTGGACGATTCATCTCACTATCAGGAGCTCCAACAAAGGGAAAATACATTGCCACAGGATTTCGGTCAGGCTTTAAACAAAACAAGACACGCCCCATAGGCGCATCCATAGGGAGTGGAACTAGCCCGAGGACGAGGATACTTCCATCAAGAAGTAAGACACTCACTCCAATAACGATTACCAGGTTTGATTTAAATAAACATGAGCTGAGGTGGCGGTGGATTCCGACAGGTGTTGGTATAAGGGGTATGGAATCCGGATTGTCCGTCCGCTGCGAACGGATTTTTCGGAATTGAAAACTTTGAACTCCACCGTTTGAACTTCAAGGAAAAAATATACCCGAGCTATGAGTTCTTCAGAAATCCACGCTGTCCGGTGCAGTTGTCGGTAATCCGTAAGCCTAGGATACAAATCTAATGCGTGGCGCTTGTCTGAAGCAGATAGGTGAAACCTTCATCTACGAAGGCATAGAAATACCACTTATGAAATGACGTACCCAACTTGGATGACCTGATTTGCAGTCACACATCCCAACCTAGGAGGTTGAATAGGTTCTGTACCTAAAAGTGTCGACTTAATGAGGATTTACAATTTTTCTGACGATTTCGCTCTTTCTTTCCCCACCACCACGTACTTTCTAGTACTATATACGTCTAATTCTTTGATCAAAAGTACGAAGCTAGCAGAAAAAAACCACTTGAGCTGACGTTAACTTGTCGTGAAGAAAATACGCTCAACAACCAAATAGTCCAATTATTTGGGTTGCCGAGGTTCAGGTTTCCAGGATGCTCATGCATAATTGTGATTTGCTACAGAAAAAAAGGAGTCGGACATCGATTATTCATTCAGTAAGGCCGCAGTTAAGAAAGCGGAACCCGTAGGGATGGCGGGTGGCCCAAGGCAGCAATAGGAGCGTCACAGAAAAGAGAGGTCGACAGCGGTGATGCGTTAGGGAGCAACGGTGTAGGAATTGGGCGACCGAGGTTTATGGTTGAGCTGGGACTCCCAACGGATATAATTATAAAGGGACAATTGTAGGGAGCACCCAAGACAATAAGGCTCACCTTGTTCTCGCCTTCTCCCACGAGAACTTTCCCCGCTGATTTCATTACGTCATCCTTGTCCTGGTCGAGTTCGCTCTTTGCCACTAAATTCGTTAGGCTGAGGAGGCCGCTTCAGCGTCACACTCTCCACACACGCCAGCCCATCACTGCTTTATCTTCGAGTGGTAAGTTAATGAGAAATGACATGTCATTGTTATCAGGCCTTCGAAGAAACACGAAAAACGTTCTATTGAATACCGGAAGTGTTCAGAGGTTTATAAAAGTTTATTTGATCGTCCTATTTGACATATTCAGGATCCCCTTCATGAGCACAGGAAGGACATGCATGGTTGTTGATCTCATCAATAATTCCAGAAACTCTCATGGTACGAGGACTTGAACTTGCACGACCCCAAATTAACGTAGAAAGCTGTGGTGTTTCATTTTGTACCCCCCCCCCCCCCCCGAGTAACCTAATTTTTGTTTTAATTGTCTAGCTCTCTCCAGATCGAAGTTTCAGCTGTTTTCGTGAAGTGCCTTTTTCGTGTTCTGCGTTTTATCGAGTTGGTGAGGATGGACGCGAAGGAAGAACATCTCGCTAACGTGAAATTGGGCAAATCGTTTGCGGAACCGTTTCGCTTCATCAATAGGCCTACGGAGGTGATGTGCTGAGCCGTTCACGGTGTCACAAGTGCTCCAAGAGGTTTAAGGAAGGCAGGAACATCGTCTGAATATGACCCTCGTTCAAGAGGGCCCTCAACATCGACTGAAGACACTCTAGTGGCAACGAAATTTCTCCCAAATGTGGCAGAAAAGACCAGAACTGCGGGAGACTCGAGACTGGGTCCTTCATCACGCTCCTTATTGCTGATTTTTGTGTGTCAAAAACGGGACATCAACCATTCCCCAGCTCCCCTACTCTCGTGACATTGCTCCCTGCGACCCAAATTCCCGATAAAAGGATACCGTTTTCATTCAAACGAGAAAATAATGGAAAAAAAAAAAAACAGTACAGCATCCCGGAAGGTGAGTTTTCCCGATACATGGACGAATGGAAACACCGCTAGGAAAAGTGTGTACACTTGCAAGGTGATTACTTTGATGGTAACTAAACGGAACAATTTTAATTTTTAACAGTTAACTGTTAAACTGTTAAACTTTTCAACACTTAACACTTGGATCTTGGAACTTGAATGAACTGGAATTAGATCTTGGAACTCGAATGTATTGAACACATATAAAGGGACCACAATTGAAAGGGATACCACAATACCGTTTAAATAGCTGTACCTGTGGGAATGCAAGTACGTCGTTGGTATCATTTGTGGTTTGGCATACTACACTGGCACCAATGGTGAAGCTAATACGTCTTTGGAATCGGTGGGCTCGGCCTTCAAACATTTTACTATCCTGCATTAACTCTCTTAATAATAAATTCATCATTTTACACGATATAACTACGGAATTTCTCAGGATGAGGTATTATTCAGGTGAATGCAAACCAAACTGTGCTAACGTGCCACGTACAAGCCTAGGGCTAATCGATTGTGTCAACTACTGATCAGCTTTTTCAATATGGCATTTCCCCCGAGTGGCTTAATGATTCTGTCGATTATCACACTTTGGCCCCGTATCGAGCTACCACTTGTATGTATTTAAAGCATACTCCGACCTGCGGATATACACCCCCATACATACACCCTCCCCCCCACCCCAGCACGACATACCCGCTGGTACTACTCCACCCTGCCGGATCAGCAGCAATCACATTCCAATTGGATGAACTCAATTCTTCTGATATCCGGTCCCACTTCATCTCTCTATCTGTTCCTCAGCAGTCCTCATTAATGACCTTGTCAATTTTCCAACTAAATTTCGAGACGACCTTCATGAGTTTTGACTTCGTAAATTGGCAATAATGAATAATAAGAAGGACCCGTGAACACATATCTGAAATTCTGTAGATAAGGACAAGGTCTTAAAACCAGAAACACATTATCTCAAAATCAAGCTTGGTATGAATCAGCTGATCCTATGGCCTTGAATAATTATCCCAATTCAAAATCCAAAAAAACACAAGAAACAAAAAATCTATATGAAACGGCGATATGAAAATGTCAACCCCTTCCCATCCACCTAAAATTTGGTTCTCTTGATTGTATTTTGATCTAGATTTAGATTTAGTTGTACTCATACTGCCATACAGACTATGTAGTATACATATAGTATACGTCAGTTATAACATCGATACTAAAAAAAAAGAAGAGACCAAGTTGAAGAAAATATTGGTGCACAACATCTCCCAAACGTTACCCATTCACTGCTTCACACCAAATTCGTTGATACTTCCGAATGAATAATTGATGCCTTCAAATCCTGAGACCTCTGGATACATGATTCATCGGCGACTTTTTTCGACTGTCACGAGAAATAACGGAAAATCCAAGAAACCTTGTTTTGCTGCGCAGGTCGGAGTATGCGATAAATACATACAAGTGGTAGCTCGATACGGGGCCGAAGTGTGATAATCGACAGAATCATTAAGCCACTCGGGGGAAATGCCATATTGACAAAGCTGATCAGTAGTTGAACACAATCGATTAGCCCTAGGCTTGAACGTGTGACTATAATCCCTGCGTGGGACCGCTGCACTATGCAGTTAGCACAGTTTGGTTTGCATTCACCTGAATAATATATCATCCTGAGAAATTCCGTAGTTATATCGTTGAATCGATTTATGTTTTTGTTTTATGTGTTTTATTGCATCAGATTGTTTATGTTCTCGTATCGGTCGATTGTAGAAGGGTAGTTTCACAATTTTGGTACAATTTCAGTCTCACATTTTTTGTTTCTAAAATGGATTGAAACTCAGTTTTTATTAGGTTGGTAGTAGTAGGTCTGTAATGCTGTTGCACATAATCACTACTAATAACTGAGATATTAATTAAGTAAAATTATCTAAATCTAGGGAGTGAGTTGCCACTTAGGGAGTGAGAAAAACGCATATTTTTAAAAAATCTTTCATTTAAGATCATTTAATTTTTTATGAGTTTTACAAGAGAATGAGGAATTTTTTAAAACCATACCGCCTCCTTCGTTGAAAATCCCATTACAGTTGAATTGTTAACAACTCCTCCCCAACGTATCAAGAACATGCAAACACAGTATTTTTTCAGCCTTACGTTGAGCCACCATTCGTGACATTTATTTGAACTTAATAAGGCCACAACGTATTGTGGAGCTCTTCAAAATTAGAATGTACAAAAAATTCCAACATTGGAAGATGGATAAATGTATGGTGAAGTGAGAAATTTAAATTTGAACAGTCTCAAAAGTACAAAAACACTTTGAAAAGAGGAACTATGTACATACTTATTGAATAATAGGAATCACAAAAAAAGCAGCATTAGTGCTTTCAAAATCAAGAACGCTTGAGAAAATGTGAAAAAAATACCCTACTTTTCACAGCATTCAGATCGAGGTTAATTTTTCATTTTCCTATGAACTATCTACATAAAATATTTTAAAATACGATTTATATGATTTAGAAATCGTAAATATCTCCATGTACCATGTAGTTTTGATGAAATTGAATAAGGTAACGTGAGCTCAGAGCTCTTGAATATCAATATGATTCATGATGTTGAAAATCAGTTTCCTCTTATTTTTTTTTGGGGGGGGGGGGGGGGGGGGGGGGGCAAAACTTGGAGCACGTCCGACGGAAGTACAGCGCACAGATTTCAAAATTCGATGAAAAGAAGAAAATAGCTGGTAGCTGTCTACAGATAGACTGACCGCTTACCAGACGCGGGCCGAGTCAAATTGGAGTCTTCCCTTCACTCACGTTTAGCAATCATTAGAAATAATAGTAGTGATTATGATTGATTTCATAATAATTGGGGCCGCACTCGAAAATCATGAAATTTCATTAAAAGTGCTTAGTTTGCTTGTTTGAATAAAGAAATGAAAAGTTCGTCATGCAGCACGATCGTATGAGGGAATTTTCGAAGCATTAAGTATTCATACGAATAAGTAAAACAGGAATAGTTTTAAGCAAAGTAAATTTGGGGTGGAAGGGCCAAAATCAAAAATGTTTTGAAGACCAGAAGATTGGATACTTATTGGATACGTAGGTAACAAATGTTTTCTCCATTTTTTGCCGAGTAACATCAATGTATAGATTTTTCAACGCTGAACACGATGGTGAAGTCAAAATTGCAATACAAGTTCCGCTATCAGAACCTCGTTTCTTCATCCTCAGTTTGAGAATGGAATGAGATAGGTAACGCAATTCTGTGTTCAGCATGAAAAAAAAAAAAAAAAACCTTTAAAACGAGGTGTCACATGTATACACAAATATACAGGGTGTTCGTTTTAAGACGGCTCAAGTGCATTTCCTGCCTAAACGGTTGATCTGAGCAAAAAATGCCAGAGGGAAAAGGTGTAGGCTACACCTTTTCCCTCTGGCATTTTTTTTACACCGTGTAGCCCTTGAGCCCTTCTTTCCAAAAATCACATATGGGGTGAAATGGGGCAATCACATAATTTTCAAGTACCTATCTATTTTTCTGCTCGGAATTCTAGGAACATCGGTGAAAACCGCACCCACCCTCCGCACCGACCCTCCGTTGACGAGTTATGAATTTGATGGTTTAATCGTGTTGAAGGACTGAAGGGTGTGTGAAGGTGTATGTGATTACCCCATTGTAGAAAATCAAGGTTTTAAGCGTCTAAAAGGCGATATTTTCGTGTTTATCTACCTCTTTCAGTTCACCCCTTATCAAAGCCAAAAGCTTGGAAACCATTCTCTCTCTATTTTCACCAAACCTCCTACAACCCTCTAAATAAATAACGGTTAAAAGATATGTGCATAAACATGTGGGTTAGCTGAAAATCCCAACTTTCGACCGGCGCATGAGCAACTGGTATGTAAAGTGGTGGTCATTTTTAGAAAGGAAAGCTCAAGGGCTACAACTTTTTCCTCTGGCATTATTTGCTCAGATCAATCGTATGGGGAAGGCGACACGTAAAGCTGAGCGTAGAGGGCAGCACCGCGATTGGAGACATACTCTTGCGCATGCGTCACCTCTCAGAGTCCTAGTTCAAAAATACCCGCTGGATGGTCGGGTATTCCCTGGTAATTGTTTATTCATTATTTACTTATTGAAATGGAGGATATTTCGAAGTGGACCGTTAAGCAGTTAAAAGAAGAGTTGGGAAGTAGAGGAGCACCCTTGAATGGAAAGAAGGCGGATCTTGTAGAAAGGTAAATTGCCAGTTTACGTAATCGTAAAGGTTACAGTAAAGATTTTACGTTACATAAACAAAGTGATATCGTTTATTTCTTTCAATGGTTTCGCCTGATATCTTGAGTTTTGACATTTTCATGTCTTTCATATGGCACATAAAAAAAAAAAATCGTCACGAAATTCGCTCACGAAAATCGTCACGAAATTTGCTAACGAAATTTTTCTGATGATTTTCGCTTACAACCGATTCGTTGCTACGGAACTTTATCTTCGCCAGTTATCATCGTACAAAAATCGTTCACCACTCGTTGGATAGCTCTCGATTTACCTAACCATATTACGTATTACCATATTACTCTGACTCAGGTCCAGTTGCTTCTTCCATGAAAAGACTGAGGGAACAGCGTCCTTTTTCAAGCTTCTTTTGCTCAGTAGAACTCCTGTGCAAAATGTAAACAAACAAAGTGAGGTTACGGTATGATGCACAGTCACACTCGTTTGATAATTATAATGATTTGAAACACACGCGTTGAATGTGAAATAAGTGCTCGTGACATAGAAAATAAGTGATACTAACCTGAATTGAATCCTTCACAGTGATAATCCGAATCAAGAAAGTGCTCGCTGCACACCCTCGAATACCGTTTCGGAACGAAGTTTTCCCTTTTCAAGGCTACCACCCACTTCTTTCGCATGCCCTCATCTTTGGGGAACCTATGACCTCCACGGCGAAGGCACCCGAATGCCACACACATGCCGGGCATTTTAAAATCTTTAAAATTAATTAATCACAAGGGGGAAACGCAGCACTTCCAAGGACTCTTCCGCACGGATCGTGTCTCCAATCACGGTGGCGCTCCTAGCGGCGAAAGGTGGCAGTCGCCTTCCCCATAGACAGGGAATGCATTCGAGCCGTCTTAAAATGAACAACCTGAAAATGAATGAAGGGAATTTCCCTTCACCTGTTAGACTTTCCCTTCTAGGGGTCTTCTCATTGAGTCCATAACACAGAATAATTCTTATAACAATTATAATTATTATAACAAAGTTGTCAGTTTGTCCTTTCTTAGGATCACAAGCAGTTTTTAAATCCCCTTACACTTACACTGAGAAAATGAAATCAGTGATTATGCTATTTCTATGCTATGGTAAATTTACCTGTTTATTTAATTATTTTGTGAAGGAAATAATTTTTTTTAAATCTAATTTTTTCTTCAAAAATGTTCAAATTTTTCGCAGGCCGCAACTATTTGCCAGACGGGCCGCAGGTTGCCGACCCTGCCCTAGGGTGTCCCTACTTCGAGGTTGCTATGTTCAACAAATGTTCATGACATAGCTTGACGAGTTTTCCTCAGTTTCAAAATTTCAGTCCGTTACAGTGATAGTATTTTATCCAGAAAACCCATCGTCAGTCAAACCCATCGTCAGTCCGTATAGAAGTGTTGGGAGCACTTTGAACATCTGTTATTTTTCACCAATAGGTACTTTGAAATTTATGCTGAAACTTTTCAAATTTCAGGTTTTTCGTTACTCAAATAATATTTTTTCAGGCCTATGGATCCTAGATATTGGATATTGGCATCTTCATGTGACGTAACTTACCTTCACCCCATAAATATGATTCCATTTTGATGCGTGCGAAGGCTGTCGAGGCCTATGGTTCTTAGGGTCCGATTCATATTTCAAGTTGCAGGTAGATTCATGTTTGATGGATTTGATTTCTTCTTTTGCCTTCTAAAATTTGGTTAAAGGTTCCTGGAAAATTGTTTTGAAAGCCTTGAACAAAACGTGAATGTTAGAGACATATATCGCACATTTAAATTAAATTGACCATATTTTTATCAAACATACTGCAGTTTTTTTGGTTTTCAAACAGCAAATTTAGTTTTTCCAATCAGCATATTTAAAATATTACGTAGGATTTTTAACTTTTTTGGGATAATAATGTATCTTTAGAGTACCAATAATATATATACCTATATAATGGAGTTCTTGATATCGACCGTAGATATTATAATATATTATGTTGAAGCGAAATTTGCTGCTGTTGTTATCGAGGTTCGGTCTGATCGAACCTCGATAACAACAGCAGCAAATTTCGCTTCAACATATACCTATATAGCTATAGCCCCCTTAGCCCCCCCCCCCCCCCGCCAACATAGATCCGCCACTGTACATACAGTTTCTCGTCCTGATAGGCCGTGGAACACATAATCGAAACTTGACTAATTTCACTTGAATCACCACAATGAGAGTGACGATGACTCGACGACAACTGCTAAGAGAAGAAAATAAGTAGCGCTAGAATCGCGCTAGCGGAAGAACACAATCAACACCATTACAGCACCCACGCATTTTAGCGCCAACCTCTATTGTTTCCTCATGGATTCAGATTTAAAATAGCCTAAAAAGATTTTTGTGAAGTGTATTTTCCCCTTCATTTCAGAAGGTTGTCCTCTACCCTTACAAATGGAATCAATTCAACACCTTTCTTATAGAAGCATGGCTTCGGAGAGGTGTCCCTGAGAACCCGGTCATAACCCCATTTAGCGTCTTTTGAATAGCTACCACCCACAGGATAAAGGAAATCTCAGTCCACAAACCTGTAAAATTTCCGGTCATATGGCTGTTGCTCCAAATAACGGGTTTTCGTCCCAGTTGTCCGAAGTAGTTATTACTCGGTTCGTAGTATTAAATTATTCGGGTATCCGTTTGATAAATTAATCAGTTGTATAATGAGTGGAATAGATAAATGTTGTATTACGGAAATGAAAATTTGTATTTAACTTTGTATTTGTATACAAATGAAAATTTGTATTTGTATATTAACCGAGTGGGGGTTTCGAAGGGGTTCTAGCAATACACAAACCCTGGACACATGCAGTTTGGGATTATGATAGTGAGTCTTTTTGAGTTCTTGGTGGAATCAAATTATTGTTCCTTTCCTTCATTTGTTCTCGTTTTTACGAGTTGCCAACAGCCGGTGGTGATGGAAAACCTCCTCGCCTTTTGTGAAGATAGAATACTCCGGACGAAGTGAATAAAATGAGAGGGTACGAGCCCCAGATGAGCAGTTGGCAGAGTTTGTAAGGAGCCGAAAGAGGGACTTGGCTCAATAAGGCGGCCCTTGGGAACCACATTGAGATCTTGGAAAATACAGAGATACGCGAATTTTGAAAGCAGGCACAATGCAGCTAACACGACAACCACCCCCATTCTTTATCTATGTAATGGTGTATCCCTCTTTCCTTCATGATGTATAATTTATGGCGTAGCGAGGGACGACCCGAAGTTAGGTAGAACGGGTGCGTGGGTGGGATTCGGGCTTTCAGAAATTTTATTAAGGTGATAAATATTTTGTAAAATATAGCACAGAGATAATACATCTTAAATTGTTCCGTGACAAATCAAGTGGGTGTAAGAAGAGTTATTGCAGCAAATTCAAAAGGCGTTCAATTTTCTGCTCGTTGTCCTTAACATGTGACGTGCATCAGAGTTGGCTTCTTGCTTTCTGGGCTGATAATGAATTTTAAAGCTGAGAAAACATGTATTTATAAACATTTATCAGATTATATATTACAACAACGTGTTATTTGGTATATTGCGAAATTATTATACATTTGCAAGCATACTCGTAAACGTCCGTCCCCAATTTTCTACGGATCGTTCCCTAATTATGGAGCATTCCAAGAACCACATATTTTTGCTATATAGGTTTATTTAGAATACCGATAAAATACCTATTCATTAGTTTTCTATATACAAAGAAATGCAATTCCAAGCGATCTGTGGATATCATTTGGTCATGGATTTCGTTACCAACTAAATCACTCGAGATGATGTCGTGAAAGAGAAAAAGATGAGGATCAGCATACCATATTATGGGAAAATATCCGACACAATAAGAAAAACTCCCGACTTACTGTAAGTCGGGAGTTTTTCTTATTTTGTCGGATATTTTCCCATAATATGGTATGCTGATCCTCATCTTTTTCTAACAATGGGTTCAAAGTAGGATATGAAATCACTAAAAACACTACTACTTAAATAATACCCAATCTTCGTAGCGTTCAGTCGAAGATTGAGTTAATGTTCAAGATGGATGTGTGTTGGTGGGGAATCGTAGGGCAGGTAAATGTTGGAAATTGATGTTTCCGAGTTAATGTAATTCCTCATAGTTTTTTCCTCCACTATTGCTTTCATTCTTATAACAACTTCGACTCTTCCGGTAACGTCATTTTTTTTTTTTTTATGGATCTCTTCCCGTTTCCTATTCCACTTCATTAGCCAACCACAATTGATCTCAGTCACTTTACACTATATTAGCTCATCCCTTTCTTGTTTATTTACAGTCAATGCTGTTTACTGGCGATGGTTTGATCACCAAAACCGGCAAAACATGTTATTTCAGTTTTTACATTTGAAAATCGACTGTTTTTACAGACTAACTGCTATAGCGTTTTGACATTTTTATTTCTGTATTATTTATCCAATGGAATGTGTTGTGAAATATTGTAACACCCACCTAGAGTAGCTTCCTACAATAGGGGAAAACATTCAACTGCAATTTTTGCAAGCGCTTGTGAAATATAATATGAAATAAAAACATTGAACGGTCATCAAGAAAGAAAGTAGCATGATTACTTTTTATACCACCGGTCAGGGAAGACTAAAGAGGAAGTTGGAAAAAGGGGTGCCGTGGGTACCCGAAATGGCGATGTCGGTGAGAAGTAATATTGTCAGCTTGTTCGAGGGAATCGTAGCTTATAGTTGGCCATAACGTTTCCCCGATTCGACCCCTCCTCACAGGTAAATGAAATACAAGAGCCGACTTATCATACAGAAGGGAATCCGGCATTTTTATATCACGGGACGGCAGTTTCATTTATTCTTCCGATAGGCGAGGAAGAAGCGCAGCTATTATTTTCACCCCTGACCCCGAATTGACTGGACGGAGTAATTCGATCCTCCACCACCACGGCCGGCTCTTGTGTGGGTTTATCAGTAATTTCCGAACACCTTCACCTGGAAATGACTAAGTATTCTCGTTTTGTTGAGGATAAATGGTGAAAGAGCGGTTACGACGAGAGGGTGAAGGGGGAAGTAGGAGCTGGCTTCACTCCAACAGGTCCCTGGACGTAATAGGATAGCTACCAATACATTGATCTGCTCCCCGCGTTATTAGTTCACTAAATAACTTCTATCGATGCGTCTAGCAATTTATCGAGGAACGGCTAATTTATCAGGTCTCTATGTTTCAGGGCTCTCGCTACACGCCGACGACTGTCTGGTGTTACCAAGTTTCATCGGATTCTTCCTCTTGCTGTAAGGTTGAATGAGGCTAAGTGAACGCGTGGACGCAGAACATCCAAAACATAGTCTATGTCAGCTTGTGGTTGTTGCTGAAGATATCTAGTTTTCTATTCGAATCTATGTCGAGTTGCATATGACGTCACTACTGTCGCAACTGGTCTATTTTGGTTGAACTTAACTTGGAATTGTTCAAACGATGCATTTCGGAGAATCTCTGAAAATAGGGGAAGGTGGTCATGGTTTACGGTAAACAATGAGTTCAATAACACATAAAAACTCGTCCAAAACAGACAATAAATGTTCTGTATGTATCACCCGTCTGTCTAGATCACTGTTCTGTATACGATACTCTTGTAAGGATAACTTTAGATAACTCGACGCTTTGCACCTTGTGAGGACCTCGTGTAGGCTAAAATTATAAACTCACGGTCGTGTCGATATCTTATTTCCAACTCTTGATCATAATATGATCCCATAACTTAGCTACCGTTAAACTAAAATGGTACAACGTTAAGTTACTAATCTTCAGTAACATGAGACGATTTTTGGATGACGAAAACTGCGGAAGTTCCATTTCCCTACCAACGGCTTGGTTGTAAGTGAAAATCATAAGAAAATTTGTGAGACAGTTTTTTATGACATAAAAACGTGACACTTTTGGCCAGTTAGGTGATGGCTGAAGCATATTCCATCCTAATAACTGGAGTAATGAGGTAAACGTTCGTGTGTCCGTTCGAGTATGTTGAGAGTAGATTTGTTACTTCAAAAATTCGCTAAATAGTTCATGCTGCATAACTGAATCATTTTTTCAATCAGAAGTGTAGTCATGACTACCTATGAATATGAATATGTTACCCAGGGGAAAAAGAAACATCTCAAGATGGGAAATCAGTGAACTGTTATTGCGTACATAACTGTAGATGATGGAAGATGAAAATACCTACATAACTATAAATGGTGGAAGATGAATATACCTACCAGAAAAAACGAAAAAAAAGAAGAAAAGATGAAGGTACCACCGAGTCACCGTGATAGGAGCAAGGCGCAACTGCAACAGACGATAGAACATGAAAACAAAACGAAAATCTGTAGTTTTTAGGTACCTGGATCCAATACAGAAGACGTTTTCCACCGCGTACAGACTGCTGCATCCCTCGAGCACAAGAATCTCTGGGGGAATCAGCACTACGAATCGGTATAATTGGTAAGTCTGAAAAAAACTTCATAGATTTATAGTCAGGTCGGGGAAAAGTTGGAATAATGGGCCGCACGGTGATTATACTAGAAAGTTAATTATTTGAAGATGAAAATGATAGTTTTTGACAAAAAAATAGCACAAAGGTTGGCAATAACGCGAGTGGCGTGAGACAGACGGGGAGAGGGACAGAGAAGGAGTGAAATTTAGTGGAATCCCGAGATGTGATAGTTGGACAGGTAGGGTATTTCATATAGATTCCTGATATTATGTATTTATCCCACCGTATAGAGGTAAACTCAACCTCTTAGTTTTAGAGAAGAAAAATTACTCATAATATGGGAACATAAGATATTATCTTATTATATTATATTATCTTATTATTATTATATTATATATTATATGGAAAATTACTCATATTATGGGAATATCATATTATGATGTTCCCAAAATGAAAAAGTCTGACAAATGACACCTAATTGTTTTTTTGTTTTTTGTTTTTTTTTTTTTTTTTTCAACGCTGAACGCGATTTTGAAGTCAGAATTGCGATATCTTATCCTTTTCTGAAGCTGGAGCACTTTGAAGGTAAAGAAACGTGGTTGGTAATTGAGATGTTCTTCGCGTTTCATCTGCTCTAATCTGATAACAGAATGAGATACCGCAATTGTAACTTCACCATCGTGTTCAGCGTGCAAAAATCTATAAACTGAGGTGCTACTCGGCAAAAAAATGGAGACAACGTTTGTTAAAAAACCAGTTAAATGGAGACATTTTACATAATACCAGTTACTATTCTTCGAAAAATCGCTCTAATAGCCATGCTGCATGACTGTGGATTTCATTACATTTTTTTATGGAACCCTTCTTTCCATTTCGAAGATTCTTGTCTCTTGTCTTTCGTAGTTGGCGAATGGAGCTATGCCGAAAGATGATGGGGTTGAATTAAGATCAAATCCTTATTATCCTCAATAACGTACTTGGAACACAATAAAGATGGCCCAAACATGACCGCGTTTGTAAAATTTGAAACAGAGATCGGGGTTGGACCATGTAATCAATCGATCTAATAATTAGATCTAATAATTCTGGATGGGGTCCGTGATTTTCACGATGCACACTTTCGGCCGTTCGGCTAGTTGTATCTACTCCACCAATTTCCAATGCTAGTTTGTTTGTATAGATGAGAGTACAAACTTTTATTGGTGTTGAGGGGGCGGAGGAAGGGGCCCAGTGATTCAAGCGAGGAAGGAAGTGGCTGTTGAAGAGGTCGGGAGACTGAGCCAGACTGAGACTGAGGGTTTACTATCAATGGATGTCGTGGTGCAGGAAACAGGTGAAGGGTGGCTCCGTTGTTGGAAAATCGAGAACTGCAAACTACCAGGGGCACTACCAGGAAGGTGGTTTGGAGAGGGTCAGTAAGTTTTAGACTAATTGGACCACCGTTTACCAGTCAGCCTTGGTAAGACAACTACGAGCTAAATTCGTGAATTGCATACCAGTATCCTCGGTATTGGACGCAAAATAAACACTGATTCAGCAGATTAAAATTTCGAGACACAGCTGAATTACACAACCACTTATAGGTATATAATTTAATTTAATGTACCTAATACAATGTCATCAGGGGCGGCGCAGGTGATCATAGTTCTGCCGTGCTAAGATAAAGTCCCCTATCGACCATTTTGGTGTTTTTAGAGTTGGGCACATGGCTGCGTAGATCTCGACGTGGCGCGTCTTTTCTGCCAAGGTAGAATTTCCTATCTCCATTGGAAAGGTTTGAAAAAAGACTTTATCTTATCTCCAGTTTGATGATCTGGGCCCCCTTCCTCACTTACTGCATTTTTCTCGATATGAAAAAAAAAAAAAACTTACGACGGCAGAATTATGATGTTATTATGTTGAGTTAGTGATGCAGTTAGTGATAATTCATCTCTGAATTATTCACCGTAAAAAGTTTCAGTCATGCAACATGAATCAATAAACGATTTTGCGAGGTATCATTCTTTCTCAATCTACAGTACTACCATTACCAAATATTTTCCACCGTTATCCTCCACGAAAATTCCAATTCAACATAAATTAGTCTTCCTCGAAAAGTGTTTTGTTATTGAAGTAATTGCTTATTGTATAACCTTTACCATCATCCCAACGTTCGTTGGTTCCATGGAAGTGAGTCATATTTACAGTAATTTCAAGTTTAGCTGGCCAGACGTTATAAGTCATAATCAACTCAACAGGTTCTAAGAAGTTCTAAGATCGATTCAGCATTTCCATATCCACAAAGCTTGGTTCTAAACGAAACGATTTTTTATTGGTGTCATTACTGCTATTATGACCAACTCAACGCATGTTTGGTCGATACAGCATTCCGTTATCCACGAAGTACAATACCAAACACGTTTAATATAAAACGAAATTGAATCCTGGTCCAGTTCCAATAAACACCAAAAATAAACTTTCATCATTTGAGTTTACCGCATTTTGGTTTTCACTGGAAATGGACCACGTTTTTAATAACTCCGTATTTCATTTGGAATGAGATTTGGAATACCTCAAGAGTTTTCTTTGTCAGGCGTCATCTATTGGCGCCATTGCGGTTGAAAACTTGACCAAGTGATATCATGGCAACTTATAAATTGTAAGTAAGTGACATTCTGAATGGTTTCTTGACACTGGGAAATTCCGCTTCCTCCTAAACAGTTGAGAAGAAATTCGAATAAAGGTGGATAAGAACCTGATTCCCTCCAACAAGGGTACTTTGACTTGGAACCCGTGATAGTGTGGAGTGGCGCGAAGAGGATGCGTTCCGGGATTCTTTGTGAACAAAACATCAGAACCTCAAGGGAGTAACCCCACCCGAGAACTTAAAGGAATGTTAAGTATGTTGCCATGGTTCGGCCACATATTCCCGCTCCTTTTATATAAACCGCGGATATTTCCCACACCTCCCATTTCAGCCAAGTTTGGTTAGAGTTTTTAGAAGCTCAGAACATTCCGCGACTTAGTACGTTAACGCTCTGTCATGGTCACCAATATTGTGTGTTTGAATTTCTTCAAATGAAAATTTCTTCCTCATCTTCCCGGATTTAAATTCAACCGCTACTTCCGTGGGCGGTACTTAGATCCCTCCAGTGACTCACCAATCACGCGCACAAGTACCTGTTTACCGATATCACCACACCCATATCGAGACGAATTATAAAGTCTGTTCAATTCGCCACAGTTTTCTGATGTTTGCATCCTGTGTTCACGGCTCGCCTGGTCACAATCGCTAGGGTCGTATAATAGTTCGTGGGTTCATATCGTCTCTCAAGGTGTTGAATGAATGTTTGAACAGTACAAATCGCCCTCTAGATTTATAGGCAGACCTAACTCACGAAGTAAACGGAACCACAAACTGTTGCGGATCCTTTCACCGTCACCTTGACAAAAGCTTCAATAAGTTACGTCTCATCATAAATATTTTTACTGGTACGCTTCGTAAATATCAAAATGAAATGCGTTAAATTTAACACTAGGCACGCCATCCACAGATTTCACGATCCTCGTATCAAGCACCGTAAAATCCTCTGTAAAACCAATAAACCAAAGGTGAATTATTCTCAAATGACATAACGTTCAGGCAGGTTTGGACAGTGTATTTTATAGCATGTGTGTTTTAGTGTATTTCTATAGCCAATGGGGTAAATTTCAAAACTCTCTGATATTTTACATTTTGATTTTATACTGACATGGACAAAAGTAACATGCATTCGATAAGAATAGACCTATTCATTTGGGATGAAAGGACCTTCCACTAGACGAAGATTCGAGCAATTGAAAGCACTGTTTTCGCGTTACGGAGACACGCGTTCAGGTAACCGCCTCACACACGTTAGGCGATCAAATGGCGGCAGTCTGAAACGAGCTGTGAGATTCTGATTGAACCGTGATAGGGTAGATGTTTACTACAATAATGATCATTGGTAAATCATGCATTTAAACAAACGAAATCCTCATCTGTTGGACATCTTCATAAAAATTCATCGGGTATGGGAATGACCCGTGCGATTCATCATTAGCCCTTCCGTGAAGGAGACAGAGGGAGAGAACGATAAGAAAAAAAGAAGGAAGAGATACTTAATTTATTACGCAAACGTGTTCAATGTGAGAGGAAAGGTTACATAACATCGCGATATATAAACAGAATCCTTCATTCAAAAAGTGTAATTTGAAAAAGCTGCCATATTTCACGTGGGAGGAAGCCTGTTCATCCATTACACGATTCATTAGGAGTTTTACAGAATTTGGAAAGGTCTTCTTTTCCGAATTGAAAGTCATTTGGGGCTCAATTAATCAATGTTTTATCGGCTATTGTGCTTGACTTGATACATTAGCCTTCCCCCTTTATTCGAGCTCCACAAAAGGAGGGACCGCTCTTGAAACGTACACATGAAAAAAAAAGACACAACCCTATTTTACCACATCAGGAGTTATCAGGTCATTTGCGAGGAGAGGGAAGAAAGCTGGTAAAGTGAAATCGATATTAATCCTCCCCGTGAGTGAGACCTGGAAGGCGCTATTAGTTACTTGGCATCACAAAGAACACAGGAAACTAAGGAAGAAAATATCGTTCTAATGACCGAATGGAATCGTTAAGTTAAAAACGTGGTACCAATGGAGCAGGGAGAAGGAATGAAGAGTGCACTCAAAGTTAGACAACATTCAGAAACCTAACTGCGAGTTGGGGAGCTTAATATTATATTCTTTCTTTTATTATTTTTTTCTCTTGTTATGATACCGATCCCTCACCCTCAATGTGACTTTTTTAAGGGACAAGTTTCGTTTTAGGTCTAAGATCTTAGACCTAAAAGGAAACTTGTCCCTTGAGAAAATCACATTGAGGGATCGGGGTCGGTATCATAACAAGAGAAAATAAGAAAAGAAAGAATATATATCAAGCTAATTGACAATTTTACACGATTTTTCAAGGTTCTTTTGACACATCAATATACAAATGATAATATCATAAATATATTATATTTATTTTCCTTCCTGAGTAATTTTTGTAAAATATTGAGCTCCAATGTTTCATCTTTTATTCCATATCTTTATATTTAGTTAACTATTCTAGTAGTTTTAGTTGTTAGTTGCATAAATATATTATCATACGTGGGATAATTGCACTCATCAGGTTTTTTCTTGCATCTATTCAAGACCTGATCTCCATAAAATTCTCTCAAATAATTTGAGAAAATTTTATGGAGATCACATAATTATTATCGAGATCAGTAACCTATCTATTTTACTCATGGCGTGCACGCTATTTTTCTTTGGAATTTCGCACTGAAATATCAAATACTTCTCATAGTACTTGTTATGCTTACAATATTGTAAATAAAGGGCATTTGTTAAATTGGAAAAAAATATGGGTGCAGTAATTGTTTACATTGTACTGAATCCATGAATCTGCCCTCGGTTTGGGAAGCGCTGGAGTACAGTGACCGGCTGGCCAGTCTACCAGAGGCAGATTACTGTAATTAGATTCACAAGTTATCAGTCAGTTGGGCACGACGTTTGATGTTGAAGAATGCCGTTGGGACGCTATATCTAGCCCAAAAACTCCAATGTACTGACTCCCTCAATCCGCACTATCTGAGTTCTTTCAAACGATTCAGGATGCGGAATAATACTGTTCTTCTGATGAGCTGCAGGTCCAATTTATATATTCTTATAGGAGATAGAACGAACAAGACGTACTTCATAACAAAAATCTAGAGCCAGACGGATCTCCAACGAGATTCCATTGGCTTGCTGGAGTTAAAAAAAGATGTTAGTGTCTAATGGTGCCAGTGTAGGATGAATAAATGAATATATGCCGTAAAACCTATAGAGCATTCATAAATACTCTCATCAGGACCATCAACGTTAATAATCGTGGAATATGCGCAAGTGCAAACATTGAATACTGTAAACAACTATATCTTCTGAACTACATTCCAATCCGTCTTCCATTGCCATTGAAACAATAGTAGCTTTTGAGCATGCGCAAATGTAAAATTTACTAGTTAGTTGTATTTGTGATTTTGTACTATCTACCACATGAATCGCGATCAAAAGTTCGTGGTATTTACGGAACGATTGAACCAGGGTTCCTTTGAATAACATCGTAATTGGAACAAGAGAAACTACTTGGCCGTCTTTTTTTGACAGGGTACTAGAAACCCCATTGAATTAATACCCACTGGGTCTCTTTTGATTTGTACATTAACGAGGGCACGGAGCAAGCCAAGTTGAGAGGGAACTTGGAACAGAAAAATCGTCGGAATCTGAGTAGCAAACATTAACAACGTTCTGAAAGGAATCTTTCTTACTGTTTGTTTGGTAGTATGTCCTGACCTCCGACAACTTAGACTTTTTGTGTAGCGGAGATGAGGAAAGGTCGTTCATCTTCACTTTACAAAATTCATTAACATTTTAGGAAAGTAATAAAAACTAAGATTTAAGATATTACCTAATTTATCAATTCATAATTACGCGTACAAATTGACCGAAACCTCGCAAAAAATTCGACCAGTTTTTCGTTCACCAAAATCTCAAATATCCAAATCACTCTTTTACCATTGACGTTTGAAAAAAATTCTGGATTATTGGTCGTGCAGTTCAAAGAGAACAGGTAGCGGGACGAACCAAACTCTAGGTTTTGATTTCAGGACTAATAACAATGCATAGTTTCGAGAAATCAAATACTGAACCGGTTTATATTAATAAATAGCATCGGACGAAGACCAACTATTCTTGATAAGGTACCTGCCAAGCCAATTTGGTCATTTGGAAAACTGAAAAAACTATTCTGTGAAGAGGAATACACGGATTGCTGTGATTTTAGAAAGTTATGTCCCGTAGGTGCTTCTCGGCCCTGCGATAGTACAACAATAGACCCTCGCAGATTGTGGCTCTCAAGTGGGCGACCAAAAGAGAGAGACCAGGAATGTTCAAGGAATAGTTGAGAAATACTGGTGGCGCCTCAACCAGGGTTGCATCTCGGTTCCATGCGAGATTCCATGGGAAGAAATGATGCATATGTCCGCAACATAATCCATACTGATGAATGATTATGGGGCGAACGCACAATTTTTATTGTGCTAAACCAAATTTTAAACACTAATTCTTATGTGACTAACACAGAGATACACATTTCATTACAGAGATTTTTTTTTGAATACTTTTTTTCTTAAAAATAAACGGTTGTTCAAATTTATTGAAATTATTACCCCCGTAATAATTGTTACAAGAAAAACATCTGGGAATCTTCCAAGAAAGTGAATAAAGTTGGAGAATGCATTAAGGTTCGAAATTGAACAGAGAGAACAAAAAAAGAGGATGGCATACTGTGTACGCCGATCTGGCCTAAGTGTGACACCCAGACCGCCCGGCCGTAGAGGATTAATAAATAAGGTATTTATAATACCAATCAACAAAGAACAAAGAACATTCATTGAAGTAATTCTGTTATTCGTGTTCTGTAATTTTGCTAAGTGAATCTAATTATTTCTGCTCGTATTACTACAGATATAACCAATGGAGGTTACAGTGTTGTCTCTAGTCAAAAATTAATGTACTTATTACATAAAGGTCCAAGCCTAAATGGAACAACCAAAAATAACGGAATTGGCATACTTATTGGCTTACAAATAATAATCCCTAAAACACGGAGACAACACAACAAAAGATCGAGTTCTGACTCGAGAAATATACTGTTATGTTCGAAAAATAAAAAAGAGCGCTCATAAGCTTTGGTTGTGTAGCAATCCGGAGGTAAACTCCTTGTGATTTTCTCAGCTCTTCCTGGCACCACCACACAGACCTATGCGATGTTATACTTTGTCCGAGTCTTCCGCCAAGACGATCCTCCTTCTTAGCCTTGCCGCCCAAACCAACCGACCGTGTCTCCGTGTGTATCTGGGACTACGTGTGAGCCGGTTGGAAGTTAGATGGTGGAAGGGAAATGGTAGCGAAGGGCTGGGAAAGATCTAAGCCCAAAGGAGGCGAACATATCCGCCCGTCAACAGATCCTGGGGCTCTCTCAATCCTCTCTCGTCCGCAACCTACATCAATTCCTTCTCCCTCTGTCCTCTCCTTCCAACACCCCTCATTCAACTCCGTACTCGTCGAGTAGTACCTCTGTAATCCCGGGGTAAGGTTTCAAGTAACAACATCGGAGGTAGATTTAAATTAAAGCTGTACTCTCGGACCTTTACATTTATCGAAATACCCGGGGTACAGAGAAAAAAGTTTCTCATCCTTTGACTGTACAACAAACGGAACATTCTTCAAACTGAATATTGACAGAGTTCCCTTTGCTCTCCAAGTTGTTCATTCCGAAAAGTCTTTAACTTCCTAAAAATACAACCTACATCTGGTTTTGTTACCAATTTGAGAGCAATTACTTCCCCTCTAACGATTAAGAAGTGCAAGAAAATCAACGTTGAAAATCAATCAATCATCTGAGGTGTTACTCGGCAGAAAATGGATGAATGAGGTTCTAAACATTACATTTTACATACGAGTAAAACCGGTTATAAAGAAATTTCTTTGAAAATTTGGCTGAAACCGAGGGTCCGTTGCGTTAATCTATTTATATGCTAATTTCTTTGCTAGTAACACTATGAAGCTGTAATTTGGTATGTAGCATCCTTAGGACTTTAACTTGAAGCTGCCCTGGAGTGGCTCCTAAATCTAATTTCTATACTATTCACACCATAAAGCTGTAATTTGGCATGTAGCCTCCTTAGTACTTCAACTTGACGCTGCCCAGGCCCCGGATCAGCTGAGTGGCTCCTAAATCTAATTTTTATGCTATTCACACCATAAAGCTGTAATTTGGCATGTAGCCTCCTTAGTACTTCAACTTGACGCTGCCAGGGCCCGGATCATCTGAGTGGCAAAAACATGTTTTATGCTTATAGGGTCGAGTTTTCTCGGCCGATCCCAATGGTTCATTATCGAAGATGATGATCCAGAAACAAATAACTTATTGTGATTTCCTCGTTTCAAATACAATAAGTTATCATGAATAGTCCTGAAAGCTAGTGAATAAAAATGCGAGAAAATGTTGGAGATGCAGATAAAAACTGCACGTTTCCAGTATTTGTTAATATAAAAAGACTGTGGTAGTAGATGCATTGTTATGGGCAATTTTTTCTTGTCGTGTATAAATCCCTAACCTCTTTATGACAATGAGACAAAAGATGGATGAGATGAATCCAAGGGTCCAGATGGATCGTATACTGTCTTGACTCATAATTCGTCACCTCCTTCCATCTGTCTAGCAACAGGTTTCCTTGCCTACCCGAAAATTAATCCCCGCGTGACAACATCATTGACTGCATTCTCAAAGAAGAAGTTTCGTCAAATAAGTCACTCTGCTCTTGAAATGAATCGGAACATGCTATTAAATTTGATCTCATGAATCAATCAAATAACTTGATTTATCTTACCTCAAGTTTGATGGTCACGGGTGCAATGGTGGGGGGCACTGGTGTGTATTCAGCTCAGTAGTGTTATTTCACTCCAGATTGTGCAATCGAGGAAGGATCCCCCTTCGAGAACAAGAGTCAATGGACGACTTAGAGGCAGTTACATTAGTATTTTACTCTTATGCGCGTAGAGGCACAATTCTGCTCATACGAGGGTGGATCAAATATAAACGGGACTTTTTTTTTGTGTAATTTATTTTTATTTTTAACGTAAAAAAGAATATAGTTTATTTTTCTACATAATATCCAGATTTGGAAACACATTTTTCCCAGCGGAAAGGCAGCTTTCCAATTCCTTCCACGTAGAAAGATGCAGGTCGTGTCTGCAGCCAATTGCGCACGTAGGCTTCAACTTCAGCATTACTGTCGAATCTTTGGCATCCCAAAGCTTTCTTGAGAGGGTCAAACACATGGAAGTCACAGGGTGACAGGTCTGGACTGTAAGGAGGGTGTTCCAAAGTTTCCCAACCCAGTTGCTCCAATTTTTCTTTAGTCAAGGCTGCTGTATGGGCGCGAGCATTGTCATGGAGAAGAACCTCCACCTGGCGCACACCTCATGGTACCCTAGCTCCTCTGTGAGTATGGAGTAAGTGCTCCCATAACTTATCCCAACCTCACTTGCAATTTCAGAAGTGGTACGACGTCTGTCATCTTCAATAAGCCGTCGAACACTGCTGATGTTGTCCGCTGGTGCGAGGTCTGCGGTCATCGCTCTAATTTTTAACACGATCACGACCCTCCACGAACTGTTCATGCCATGCAAACACTCTGGCTCGCGACAGTGTCTCTTCCCCAAACTGGGCAGTCAATCTCCTCAACATTTCGGCCGGTTTTACGCCTTCTGGGGTGAGAAACTTGATTATAACGAGTTGCGCAATTGACGGAGGTACCTCTTGCTATGACATCGTCACTGTGGACACTGAGGGGGTCGAGGAGGCGAGCCCACGTGCTTCCCCTACTCCTGACAAACGTACCCAACAACAAACAAAGCGGGAACGTTCTCCCTCCACTATTGTGCCTGAAGGGCGAAAAGTCCCGTTTATATTTGATTCACCCTCGTACTATTATCATCAATGACGTAGGTAGGTGGCTCTGTGCACTGGAATCTCATCTTGTAGATTTGCTTATTCCGTAAATGAGCAGACTGATAATTCGTGTGTATCGTGTGTATTAGAGCTGGTTCGTAAACGATCTGCAGTAGTAAGTTAACGGTTTCTGGATTGATAGAATTGCCCATCTCAGTAGAGCTTATAGAAAGGATTTGTCTTCAGTTACTGAACTTATGGCAAGAAGATTACAATTGTTTTAAAGATTAAGATAATCAGTTACTGAACTTGGGACAATGAAATTAAAATTCATGTTCAGTATATCAGGATGCCAGAGAAACTGTTTGGAATGATTTAGAAGTTTTAATACTAATTCATTACCTACCCTGATCGATGGGACCTGATTCACACTACGCACGAATAATAATTTTTGGGCCGTTGAGTTCGTGAGGTCAAACTGCGCTCATCAACAAGATAACTTCCGATTTTTTGATCAATAGTCCACCATTATTTCATTAACTGAATCCAAATTTCACTACGTTCTAGGAGTTACTGTGGTTTGGCTGTTTTTTTACTGAACAAATACACTTGATATTGTTGTTCTATATTTCTTTGCATAATGAAATAAATTCAGCCACATTCACGCTAATATTTACAAAAAATCGTTTTATATTTGGAAAATACAATAGTACGAGTAGTATGTCTTTTGTATATAATGTTATAATCTCAAAATCTCATGAAAGATCGCAATGGCAATTTTCTTGAAAATTTTCCTCGGAAATCTCACAATAATTGCTATGCTCCTCTCTGTAACTATGAGTCATTGTAATTAAGTAAGAGGGACATACAGTATGGTTACAGCTAAGGCGGCTGTTTACTTTTGCGAAGCTATTTTCCAATTTGATCTCACCAAACATATACACTCGAAGTCCAACGGATAATCCCTACCTCCTGTGATGGCTGTTTAAATCGAAACTTCGGGCTTAAAGTTGTAGATTAGATGAATTGATGAACGTAAGTCGGAGGAACTGCCAAGGAGTGTGTCATTCAAGAAGGTTCTCACACAAACCTTGGCCTTAGGGGAGATTATGTGTGTCGCGAAGTTTTGGAGCCGCAGATGGAAGCATTGTTTGATGTCTGTATCGTTGATACTGATGCCCCCCCCGTATACGTGTCCCGCTCCATTGAAGCGAATGATTCAGGTGCAAAAGGAGACAAGGAGCGCAAGCAACTTTCAGTATGTGAAATCCTCAGCAATACTCCTCGTACTGGAAGAGACTCGTTAAACTCATAACCTGTAGACAACTGAAATAAATGACGACTGAAGTAGAAAAATTACCTGGGGCCATCTTGGCACTGTTTTAACAATAAATAAGGATATGTGGAGGTTTACCCTTATCAGGTCGTAAGTTGTTCATCTGAATGTTTAACTCCAGACGTCAATTGACAAAACTTTATGTGTACACTCATAGATAAGAGAAAAAGTTTGGATGGTTCACCATACTATATCGACCGAAGGTGTAAAATAGGATCTGCTCGAGCGTCATAAGCTGGAGCAAACGGTACATTGTTCAACCTTACTCGTGCCATTTTAATCATTCCCGTTCTGTTTGTATCTTGGTAAATTTTTTCAAACCATGTGTATCGAGAGAATGCACAAGTATTGGGTCAAATAATTGTAATATTATTTTTTCTCCGACCGGTAGGTCACGTAGCACGGTATTCATAGTCATTGCTCAGATAGCGCTTGACTAACTACTCCTTCGAGCATATCCTACTTCCAGGTTATGACATATCCATTCGAAAAAGTTTCAGTAGTAATGATCTACGTATGTTCAAATGCAATGAATCGGTGCTTGCAAGTTGCGACAGCCATCATCACGATAATCAGATGATGAAGCAGAGAGCAGTCAAGAGCGGAGATGAATAAGCTTAAGTAAATTTGTTTTGCGATGGGGTTGAGTGCCGATCATTGGCGGTGCGGTTCGATCCTATCGCCAGGCTCCCCTTATTGTCAATTGATTTATTACTGGTGGGTCGGTACTAACACCGTTTTCCGCAATATCACACTCCAACCCTCGTCCTCTGCCTTCAAACCACAAACATAATGAAACTGAGCGCTACCCAGTTAGATAGAGAAAAGTTGAAAGATCTTTTTTTCAAAATAGTATTGCATAAGGCTGCCTGTCGGCATAATACGAGTATTGAACGATATGTTGTATATCTGACATTTCCTTACAACCGACGAGGTCTACGGTTTCCAGATCCTTTTTTTTACATGTCTGCCATGGTAGCGATAACGTCGTTATCATTTTTGTTGGAAAAAAGTGTTGTGCATCAAAATCACAGTTTCCACTGGCGTTAAAAGTACAAACTCTGTGAAAAAAATTTGGGTCCGTGTCTGTCTTTGTGCCTAAGTAGCCGCTAATCCCCCCAAAAACCACTCCGTTGTAAAAACTGGCCCGCCAAAAAACCTCAGCCGCAAAAAGGAATGATATCCATTTTGCCCGCCAGCCACATATATAGGATGCTCGGTGCTTCGCACCTCGCTGTTGAGTATGCATATAGAAACCTGATCCTCCTACCCCTAACCTCCACCGTCAATGTTTTCCTGTTCCCTGTCTCCTTCCCACAACCCCCTCTCACACTTAGTCTCCCTCGGTTTCACCTAATATGTTTCCTCTGTTACACCAGCAGGGAGCTTTACGCTTCTTTCAATGCTGTTGGCGGGAGCTTTTTGCCAGATGAACAAGCCTGAATTGAAGCATTACTTCATTACAGTTGTACCACCGCTGATTACTCGTGACCACCAGTAATACTTATGTTAGCTTGTTCATCTGGCAAAAAGCTCCCGCCAACAGCATTGAAAGAAGCGTAAAGCTCCCTGCTGGTGTAACAGAGGAAACATATTAGGTGAAACCGAGGGTGACTAAGGGTGAGAGGGGGTTGTGGGAAGGAGACAGGGAACAGGAAAACATTGACGGTGGAGGTTAGGGGTAGGAGGATCAGGTTTCTATATGCATACTCAACAGCGAGGTGCGAAGCACCGAGCATCCTATATGTGTGGCTGGCGGGCAAAATAGATATCATTCCTTTTTGCGGCTGAGGTTTTTTGGCGGGCCAGTTTTTACAACGGAGTTGTTTTTGGGGGGATATCACATCTTTTTGCATGGCTAGTTTTCGAGTGGTACTTATACAATACGGTTCAACAACTTATACAATACAAAAGTACCTACGAGGTAACTAGTAAATGTTTTCCTAAATGAAGTTTTATCCTAGTCCAAATTTAGTAAAAAATTAGTACGCCTACTAATTTGCCTTTTGTTTCTTGTTTTTGTGACAAGAATAATTATTTTTTGGAAATTATTGTTTGTTATCTGAAATGTGCTTGAAAAATAAGTAGTTTTAAAATTTTTGCGAATTGGTTAAATATCAGTTTTAAAATTTTCGATTAATTAAAAAAATCAACAATTTAAAAACAATTATTAAAATTTAATACAATTATTCTTATTATTAAATTTAAAAAAATAGAAAGAATTAGAAATTTGAATAAATTTGAATTAGAAATTTTTTGAAAATTGGTTGCATTTTTTCTTGGGGATTGTGCAAATTTTTGTTGTTGAGAATCATTACAATAATTGTAATTATTGGTGTCGAAGAGAAAGAGGAAAGAGAAAGTTTGCAACTGGTAAAACTCACGTTTTTATACCAAAAATCGCGAATAACTCGAGAACCGTTGGGAAAAGTGACAAAGTGCGCTACCCTCATTCGAAAGCCCATAAAATTTCCTATCGATCCTTAAACGGGCGCCACTCTTTTTCTGACCACCGTTCAACTTTGATGTTTTCGGAAATTAGCCAAATCAGTAGATGTGGAATTTATTCACGTATTTTTGGCTGTGGATTAGTCAAATCGATTGAGATTTAGTTCAAAATTATTGAGCATATTCTAGACAACCTAGCGGACATTTTAAGACCAACCGCACCAATTTTCATCAATATTTGCGGCAGTTGTTGTTGAAAATAGAAAAATCACCATAACTCCTTTATTTTCCCCCTTAGGAAGCATTTTTTGGTCTCAAATTGAACAGTTTAAAAAGCTGAACACAACTAAAAAAGAAAATCTGAAAAAGCTTCAATTTTGAAGGAGTTATGACCATTTGAAATTCCTAAAAAACACTATTTCCCCCCTAATTGGGGGGGAAATGGGGGGAGGGAGAAAAAATGGTCAAAAGGCACTCCCTTGGAGCATAACAAACGTTTGTGCAAAATTTCAGCTCGATCCGATTTGTCTGCTGGGCTGTAGCCCCGTCAATGAACAACAACAACAACAACAAGAAGAAGAAGAAGAAGAAGAAGAACACGAAAAACGTGAAAAATAGTGGTTTTAAAATTGTTATACCCCTGACACCTGATGTTCCCAAGAGCTGAAATTTGTTTTACGTCCTCACGTGCCCGTGGAGAGTTGGTGTACAAAAAATCAACTCTCGAGACACTCAGGGAGCCGATCTACGGTAGGCTGAAAACCCCAACTTGTTCCGTCGCGTAATCAGTGTCTCAGTCGCTTCGGTTTTCAGGGCTTCGGTTTTCTTGGCGGGCGGGACGCTCCCGCGTCCCTAGATTCCGGTTCCATTTGAAGCTCTTCACGGAATTTCAGTGGCCACGGGGGCTTGCCTTCAGGTGGTCTAGTATCGAAGTAATCGGGGTTAGAGTCAGCCTTTGTGCATTCGTGATCATTGAAATTACTAAATCCAATCTAATCTCTAATTCTAAATCTTTTCAACCGACACAGATGTAGTTCTTAGTTGTTATGCAGTTGATTCTAACGTAGCCCAAATGCGTAACTAGATCAATACTAACCTGTCAATGAGACCGTGTCAAAGCTATGTCACATATAGGCAAGTTTTTTGTTTGTTCCACACCTTTCCACATATAGGTACGTATACCTAGTGATTGAAACTTCGATATACTGTTAATTGCTTGGGGTACCAGCACTTCTTGGCAGAAACCGATGGCAGTAGTTACTTAATGCCATCCTCAAGGAATTCAAACCTAAATTGATACATAACTATGTCTAATCACAGATGGTCAGGTAGTTGATTGACACATATTTTGGTGCTATCTAGCAATATAAGATCGTACAGCCTCCGAATCTGTATGACAAGCAATGCTGATCCAGAATGAGACGGTGTTCTATATATAGAGAACGTCTTTAGATAAGTAAGTTTGGTTCCAGTAAATATTTGACAGACAGGCGGAATGGTGTTCGCATCTTACACTGCCTTCCACGGAGCTCTCGATAAGCTCTGCCATAAAACCACGTGTCGTACGCTTCCCGGTTTAGGTTGCAGTGCTAGATTTGATAATATTATTAGCGCAGTGTGTATGCGGAAGCTTTCTCTTTAGTGACGGCAAACAATTATGTAAACTGGAGTAATGTATTGGACCATTCTATCGCTAACCTTGGTCTAATTCGTTCTATAGGATTTGGGGAACAAGCCGAGGTCGCATTGGACGTTGTAATGGAAAACTGACTTATCATCAATCCTTGAAGGCGGATGCTGGTCTTCTTTCAACTGATGGTTACGAGTTCTTTTGTAGCCACCGGAAATCCGCACCGTTCCACTGTTTTGCATAACGGGTACAATTGGGTGAACCCCAAAGGCTGCAATCAACCTGTTCAAGTATGCTGTTTCACTATATATGGCGATTTCTTCATTTACCGTATTTACCGCATATGGTACTCCTAACAACCAGGCTTGATAAATCTGGTTTGGCTTGAGGAAAAAGATAAATCCTTAGTTACCTCCTATCGAATGTTCGAACGCACCAATAATAGCACATGATTCGTTATTAAACAAATAATTTGTTTAATAACGAATCATGAGTTGATAATATTCGGGAGTGTTACACTGTTGCTAACAAAAATATCGTTTGGATGCCGTCTATACTTTCAATTCTAACCTCCTCAACACCACACGGCTCTTTGTGGTCCTTTGGAATCAACCTTGAAAAAGGCAAGTGGCCTCAGAGTTTATTCTTCTATGCAACCGTTTTTATTGACATTTATAATAAATTAGCTTTCTGGTTCATGGATTCGGACTGACATGTGGTACCTATCACGACTGATGGTTCTTACGGAATAAAAACAAATGTGTTCATCATACCTATTTTTTTTTTTTTTGATTTGGCCTTGTTTATTTACATTAAGCCATGCTTTCACAAAAATGTGTCACAATATTATAATTTACAACCACTTAATATAATAATATATCAAATTTTTCTTATAAAAATACATTGAGCAGGCAAATTACATCCGTAATCTGGTAACAATATGTCAAATTTTCCTGGTAGAAAATACATCAAGGCAAATTAAATTCGTATTCCGGTCTCATTTATAAATGTAATTTCTCATTTATATTTAATATACCCCATACTTCCCCATTTTCTCTCCTAAGTAAGGTCTGGTAATTGAATGGGTTTACCCTGATATTTTTATGTATTCTTTTAAAAATAAGATCTCTGACGTTATTGAATACCGGACAAATCTTAATCAGGTGTTCCAGATCCCCAGTAGGGTGACCGCATTCATAGGTTTCGTTCTCTCTCCGACTGATTTGGTTTAGGTACGTCTGACAGATTCCGTGGTTGGCTCTAAGTCTGCATATTATTCGAATCTCTCATTTCGGTTTGTTTATATTTTTGAACCATGGTACAAAATTGATCTTAGGATTTATATTTTTATACAATTTTTTATTGGTCCCTTGCTCAAACAGTTTTGCCAGCATGCACGAGTATCACGTTTGGAAATAGCGTAATATTCCTCCTTTTGCAGATCCGGGTTCATTGTTTCCATGAGTAGCGTTTTTCGCTGCATGATCTACTCGCTCATTATAAATTAAGTACTAGAGACTTGACCCACACGAATTTAACGTTTATCCCAGCGATCCTGCAACCGTTGACTAAATTCACTACCTCAACAATAAGATGATTTTTGAATTTAGCGAGATTAGGGGAGGAAAGTGTTTGTAAGGTGCTGAGGGAGCCTGCGCAGATTATGGCATTTTGACTTGAAGGTTGAGCTGGTAAAAGGAGAAGTTTTAGAGCTTGAATTATTGTAATCATTTCCTCTAGTAGCTTGTAGCTCATGACTATCCCGGAGGTCACATCCAAAACTGCCGAACCAACCAAAACCCCTATTTTTGACCCGTCTGTGAACACTAATTTATTGTTCTGTTATCTGTGCTCGAAGAATTCAGCATTTACCAATATTATCACGTGATAGAAACTGATTAAATTTATTTGAGTGAACAGTTTCGGATAATCGATGGAAAATATTGGGCGGGAGTTATTTATTTCAATATGACTACATCTCGTCGACATATGCAGAAAACTTGTAACTAAAGAGGCATTACTTTATTATTCCAGTTAATATTGAAAGCCACTGTGTGAGCAAGCTCCGTTATGGCATGTAATGGAGTACCATTGTAAGATATCTGGCGAATGATGTACTTGTCAGCTAGGAACTGTCTCCTTAGGTTTAATGGCATTTCACACGATTCTGCAAGTATAGTATCGGTACCCCATGCATAGTCTGATACATTTATTCTGAAATGTGGATAATGCTTTAAGATTTGTGATAGCTGCTCGCCCATAAAACATAGACCCATAGTCCATTATGGCTCGAATGGTGGATCGGTAAAACAGCGAAGATATCATAGGATCAGCTCCCCAGTTGTTATTTGTTATCATTATTGTTGTTATTTGTCAATCCACAATCCCAGGAATTTGAATTTATGGTCAACCTTGAATGAGTGGCCTGCCAGATCAACATAAGCGTTCAGACCTAAAGGTCGTTTACGGGTAAATGGAATGAGCACAGATTTTCCGAATGCTATGTCTAACCCTTTACGTTCACGCCAGCCAATAAAACCAATCACAAATCTTTCAATTAGTTCCTTACCAACTTCTATGTTCTGGCACTCAGAGAATACGCAAATGTCGTCGGCGAGATGAATAATTGAGATACCATCCGGAACAATGGACTCAATATCTGATACATAAGTTGAATAGAGGGTGGGTGATAGAATTCCCCCTTGTGCAAGCCCTTTAGAACAGCAACGGGGTTCTAAATACTGATTACCAATCCTCAAGTATAACTTTCTTTTGCTAGACATAGTCACTATATTTCGTACGTATCGCTGGGAAATTCCCATTGCCCTCATAGCATCAGCCAATATTTTCAAATTTACATTATCGTATGCAGAAGAAAAACATGGCCAAAGTCACAAAACGCGATGGTAACGATTGATGGATACTACTAACTATCATAACAGTTCCGTCAAAAGTAGATTTAGTTTTTCTAAATCAGAATTGGGAAGGAGGTAGTTTGATGTTATGCTCCAACCACTACTCCAGTCTGTTTTTTATCAGCCGTTCGTACGTTTTTAGTAAACAAGAGCATAGAGAAATTAAACGGTATGATCCACTGGTATTCGGTTTTTTGCCAGGTTTCAGTATAGGAACCAAAATATAGTCTCTCCACTGTTCTGGACTTTCCCCACTTTCCCAATTATTTAGTAACTGCAGAAGTTGGCGTTTATAGGTCCCAGGTAGATTATTCAGAATCGGTACACGAAGTGGTCATATCCAGGAGCAGTATTAACGTTTGTTTTCAGAGCAGCGACGAGCTCTGTGTAACAGAAAGGTTCGTCAAGTTCGGAAGTTACGTTTTCTGTAGGATATGGAGTATCAAGAAGCTCTTCAACAAAAGGTGGAGCATACTTATCGGATAGTTCGTCGGACCATTCTCCTACCACCATAGGCTGTGAATTAAAAACCCGTTAAGTTTTCTTACTTGCTGCCATATTTCTTTTAAGGGCGGTAATCTATTCAAATTGGTGCAATAATCTATCCACGACTTCTTTTTGCTTTCTAGTATTTTTAAACGAATTGTCTGCCTGTATATAAGCTAACCATTTTTGTCCGGAGGCTAAATCAAACCTATAGTTCCTGAATGCTTCAGAAATAGGTAATAGTAACTATTACCTATAGAACCAAATAGGTAATAGTAACTATTACCTATTCATAACTGTTATGAAAATATGCGCAATATTGTAACTCAATATTGAAATTTTGTAACTCAATTGTGAAATTTCGTAATACGTTGTCACTACTAACTCAATATGGCTAATTTTGTTTGTTATACGTATGGTTCAATGAATTGGTGGAGGCAAGAACCAAATAGGTAATAGTAATTATTACCTATTCATAACTGTTATGAAAATATGTGCAATATTGTAACTCAATATTGAAATTTTGTAACTCAATTGTGAAATTTCGTAATACGTTGTCACTACTAAGTTATAACAATTAAGATAACTCGATTCGATCCCTTATTATTTCTTTCAATATTAAGTCATCGTAATTTTCAAGTTATATGTTCTCTTATTCCTTCAGTTTTAATATCGACATGACTAAATTAATGATTTCTTCTGTGGAGTATTCTATGTTTTGACGAAGGTGATTCGACATACCTCCTACAGCTTTAACAGCTGGAGTCCGGTGAGGGTTTGCTTGTATGAATTCTCCAGGCTGATTCTTATTAACCACATCGGGGGTAAACTCACGGGTGATTTGTTCAATATCAGTAATTGCGGACACCTCTTCCCGATGTCTCTTCGTATTTCTTGGAGCAGTCAAGTAACTTCGTTGAGGGAAGGTATTAGTTCGAAGCGGTGGGAATTCACGGGCATCGAAGGCGGTGTAACTTTAGATCTTGTGGCGTATGACTTTCCAGTAACGAAAGATTTATCATCAAAATATGGCATATTACGAGTACCTACTCATTACTGATTTAATACTCACTTCTGTCTGATATTAAGGACAGAGTTTCTGATCTGACGAATGATGATTTTGTTTACAATGCACACATTTCTTCTCATTTGACGAGCATGACTGTTTTTTATGTTGGGTGTCACCACATTTTTCTCATCTTGGTGCCGCCTTACACTGATCCTGAAAATGCCCATATCTCCAACACTGGGAGCATTGAATAACTCTTTGGACTTATGGCTTAACTTCACAACGAACGTATAGAATCGATACAAAAGACGGAATACGCTGTCCACGGACCGTAACCACTACCGATTGCGTAGGTACATATTCCACTGATCCGTCGTTTGTGTTTATAACTTTGCGATTCATCCTTTTGACTTCAAGAATAACGAGATCAGTTCCGGGAACATCGCCTCTTAGATGGGCTTTAATTTCGGCTTCGTTCAAGTGTCTACTCCTCGAACAGCAAACTTGCGTTTTATCAAATACGCAGGTATCGACGCCCTGAAACCGGCCTCTTTCAAAATTGTAGACACCAATAAATTATCAGCCGATATATAGTTATCTAAATCAATCTTCAGCCTGTTACGTCCAGCTTTATTGATATACATAATGTACTGAGATAGTTCCGGATGTTTTATGTGGAACAACTTTCCCACTGTCATCGGATGTAACCGCGAAATTCCTGTTTGGGTTTCGTTATCACTTTCAATAAGAATGCAAAAGGGGCTAACATCATTATAGCGGTAATTTACCACGCTATTTATGCCGTCATTAGTTATAAAAGGTTGACGATCTAATAATCTACCTGTTATCTGTCGGATTATTGTAATGCCGCGGATCGATCAAGGAGTAAAAGTGACTCACCGATACATCATATTACATCTGTCCTGATGACATACCGATCGTAATTCCCGAAATTTGTTTTTCAGCTCGATATTGAATTGAGTTGATTTCCAAAGGAACCACGAGAACGGGGCAGCCCATTGCACGTAATAAACCAAATGGCTGATGTACACTAATTGTTTTGTCAGTTTCTTGGAGTATCTAGGGTTATACTTGATCCGATACCGATTTTAGTTTTGAACCTATGTGCTCCACACGCACGAGTATGTCTATACTACATTGAATTTATTACTCGACAATAGTTTAATGGTACTAGTATCGGTGTCATTGCAATCTGAGTGTACTTATGATTATTGTGTTATTCAATTCATTTTTCAACTATTAGAGCCCAGGGCACTTTATCGATAACGAGGGGTTCCAGTGTCAGGAGTTAACGTCAGTAACAAACTCCTCATCCAACAGTGGGAAGTTCTGGGAACAATGTGGTCAGAATACCAATTAAGACATCAGGGGTCCGCTGTAACTTTCGGGAGAGGGATCTCGTGAAACCCTTCATCTCTCACCAACAATTTTACTACGACGTGATTGAAAGTTGGTTCATTTCATTATTATCTAAGTGAAGTCAGAAACACTCGTACTGATAGTATTACTTCTTCTTCTGATAGATGGTGGAAACAGGATATTACAAAACGACCAATAAGAGCACCGTTTCCTGAGCTTCATTCTCCAAGTGGGGAGTAATCGGTGACTATATTCCAACTACATTCCTGACTGATTTAGATGATTCATTGGTAATTATTTGTACCGATCTACTTCGAAACGGCGGAAAGTAATCTGTAAGAATTTCTTGAATGCATAGGAAGTACTGTTGACCGTGAAGCTGACGATGTTCTATGCTACCCTTGTAGGGGGAGGGGATTGATACATTTTAAGGAAACGACTCCTTGACAGAGCCCTTCGTTAAGTCATCCAGTTGGAAAAGGGAGTAAACCTAATATTCACCTGCACACTCAAGCTGCACTTGAATTCTATCATCAAATTCGATTGATGCCCTATTGTGGTTTATTATCTTCGATAATGAACCTATGGAATCGCCTAAGAAAAAAAAAATTATCCGCCTCAAAAGTTGAGGGTTTACGTTTCAAGATACGTAGATTCCAAAACACACACCAAAAAAAAAAATTAAAAAAAAATACATAAAATATAATAATAGTAAGTATAATAATATAATATAATAATATAATAAAATAATATAAATAACCACCGTGGGTGGCAGTTAGCGTTGAGCAAAAATTACGAAATTTGGTTTACAAGTTCGGACCACACCTTCGTTGATGCTTGGAAATTTTCATAGCCCTAGGTCAAGGGGAAGGGGTCCGAAACGAATTTTTGAACTTTTATTTCATGTTTGAACAATTTTTTTTTTTTTAACTTCCCGGTGAGCTTGAATGTTTTAAATATAAGTCAGGTCTGGATGACAATGCAATATTCTCACTCGGTTTCTTGCCTGTAAATTTGTTTAAACAATACTTATTCGTTTAAACAAATTAAATTTGGATGATGAGCTAGAGTCTTGAAATTTTAAACATGGGTCAAGATGGATGACAAGGCAATAATCACTCGGGTTTTTTTTCAACTTTACAGTTGTGCATAAGTACCTATGTATAATATACATATTATGCATATACAACTTCACATGAGACGTGTATAAAATGTATATTTAATGTTCTCGGCTTATTGGCTGTAAAATTGTTTAAACAATACCTATTTGCTGGAGTTTCATCTATCATTTCGTGAATTAGATTAGGGTGATCTGCTCAAAGAAGATAATAAACCGTTGTGTTAAGAATTTGCAGAATTTTTGGAATATATTCAAATTCCTAGTTCAAACAAACTGGAATATAAAAGTTTGATCAAACGAGCAAAACTATAGAGAGCTGATAATAAACTAGAAAACTAGGTACATTTATAAAGTTTTAGGTAAATTAAAAAAAACTTCGTGTAGCAAAAACCATGTTACCAGAACCGCAACTATCCGTGGTGTATCTACTGCCATCCACTTAAGGCCTCTAGGCCTGGACATCTGATGTCCACCTGGTATAAATGGTTTTCAATGAAAATAAATTATACCCAGTTTAATTCTCGGCTTCTACTAACCTCGACGTGATGATATCTTGCAAGGACGCACTGGGAAAGCACCTCTGCGTGTCTAGAGAGTCTTCTACTGACGTCTTCGTTATCTTCTCTTCGTTTCTTCTTTTCAGGTTCAGATTAATATAATCCGTATTTCTTGACTGTTATGATAATTTTATTGCTTCTAAGTCATTGAATATTAATATACCAGGGTATCAGTTCGGTGAGATATTTTTGAATGAGCTTCAGACAAAACTAAAGTGATTTCTCTAACTCCGATAGAATCCTGATGAAAAATCGTTCATGGAATCAATAGATACTTTACATTTCACAGCTACTCAGCAGCATTTAGTATGTCAATATAACCTAATCTTCTCTATACTTTCGATCCTGCAAAGGAAACAAAACACAAATAAATATTTAACAGTCATCGAAGGAACTCCAACTTCCTGGCCAGTGAAGAGTGAAACCTGAAATATCAAGTGATGTTTAACCGATGCCCAATACAAATCTGTACATCGATTTATTTAAAGCAACCTACTATATGTATAAGATCTAAATATGAGTAATAACATGGATGTGTATCATAACAACATAATCATAGTATAATAACGTAAAACAACTTAACAGTGGTAAATGATGCTTATATATTTTGGTTTATTGCTTTTAAATATGAACCATTGAAAAAGACTAAGGGAAACATATTTCTTGACCCCCTCAATATTTGACCTTCCTCCGACCGTGCCGCTTTGCGCAGTTAGAATTATCCTATGATCATGAAATTCGGGGTACGAGCAGATATCAGCCCGGGTGTGATCCTTGAAACTTTTCATAGCCCTAGGTCAATAGAAAGGGGTTCAAAATGAATTTGGAACTTTTGCAAACGTCATATCCCGAAATTTTATGAAAAACGGTATAGTTTTCCGTAAAAATTTGAATAATAAGGGTTCAAACGTAGAACCGCTAAAAATCGTACGAGTGAAAACCCCAGAGTTATAATATCACAAATGTTTCATTCATCAATTATATAAATAAACTATAGACCATCACTGATATAGTACCCCCCATCCCCCTTCACCATTCATAAAAAATAACGAAGTTGTCAAATATTTGTACAAAATTTTGCCCATTCCTATAGTAACTATAAGGAACAACAGTTGTTATGGGACAAAAATGTCGAGTTAATAAAATTTATTATTAATTTAAAATTTAAAATTATAATTTATTATTAATATTATTTAATAATATTTAATAATAATTGAAGACACGAGTGGAAGAAGGTGCTATGTAACATTTTTTCGATAATTCATGTGGTAGCGCGTAGCGCAGATAATCCTCAAAATATTAGGTTTATTGTCATCAGTACATGATTGAGAACACCTTAGCAACACCTTGGAGAAGAAAAAAAGAGAAAAATTCCGAACCAAACAAAATAGGCAAGTATGCAAACTCAATTTTCTTGACATTTTACTTTTGTTACTTAGCACCTTCATCCACTTGTGTCTTCAATTATTAATAATGAGGTAACAACCAACAATAAATAACCAACAATAAATATTAATAATTTACACTACTTTATAATAATTATTAATAATTAATGATGATTCGTAAAAATAATTTAGTAATCTGGACAGACGGGTGATCTGCTTAAAGAAGATAATAAACCGTTGTGTCATGAATTTGCAGAGTTTTTGTGATGGTTTATAGTGGCGCCTGCGGAATCGCTTTTTTCTAACCTGAGCGGACAGGAGGAGCCTCTTATTCCTATCTAATGGGCGAGGCAAAACGAAGGTTTTAGGGTGGAAGAGAACAATTGAATACAAAACTCTCTCGGAGTAGGGAGAAAAAGAACAAATATCAACTACGTTTCTTCATCTTCAAAGTAAGTGCTTTGAGAGCGGAATAAGATATAGCAATCGTGACTTCCCATCTTATTCAGCGTGAAAAAATGAGTTGCAACTTGACAGACCGTTTCATTTTTGGAATTTATGGGTAATCCCCCCCCCCACCATGCCAAACTCCCTGAAACCCCCCTCAGCTTTTGGACATTTCGACGCTGAACACGACGACGAAGTCAGAATTGCAATATCGCATTACGTCATCAGATTACAGCAGACTAACCATGAAGAATAAATTATTATGATATTATTATGATATTCTCAAGGATCAACCACGTTTCTTCATTGTCAAAGTACTCAAGTTTGATAACGAAATAAGGTATCGCAATTTTGACTTCACGATCAGAACCCCCATCAGCTTTTGGACATTTCAACTCTGAACATGATGGTGAAGTTAGAATTGCGATATCTCATTCCGTTATCAGTTTAGAGTAGACGTTTCTGAGAACCACGTTTCTTCATCTTCGAGTTTGAGAACGGAATGAGATATCGCAATGAGATATCTGATTTCGCCATCGTGTTCAGTATGAAAGAACCTTTAAAATGAGGTGTCACTTTTCAAAATGTTCCATTTTGGGAATTTATGAGGAATTCCCCCCCCCCCCCCCAAACCCCCCTTAGAGTAGTCTGATTCCGCCCATCCACGCACTTAGCCTGTCGATTGCCAAGACAGATTTTTTGTGCAAATCTAAATAGTTAAGTTCATGCAACCAGTTGGAATCGCTATCCCAGGTAGAGGCACGTCGACGTAATGATTATCATGGTATTTCGGTTTTTTTTTGGCTTTTTCTAAGGGGAGATTGTTCAAAAAAACTCACTTATCTTGCCGGGGTGTGATATGAAGATTGGTACTAAGGTCTTATACAATCTATATGTATGTGATCAGATCTATCACTGATAGATAGACATAGATTCTATCGTTTGAGGGATTTTTTTTTTTAATCCAGAGTGCTCGGCGAATGCGAAGTGATCGATTAACTCTGATGATTAATCATATATTAATCCCAAATTAATTGATCATATCATTAAAGTCTGTCCAACACAACAATGTAGTTTTCTCGTTTCCCTAGAAAGGGGAACTCCTTCAAAACAAGTGGTCTCCGTATAATACAAAAGTACCGATGATAATAATGATATTAATAATATTAATATTAATAGTTAATTACGCAGGTCACCCTTATGTCTAGATCACTATATGATAGATTAATCATTATTATAAATTATCCATAATAATGATTAATCTATAATATAGAGATCTAGACAGAAGGGTGATCTGCTCAAAGAAGATAATAAGTCGTTGTGTCGAGAATTTGCAGAGTTTTCCCGTTAATATTGTCAATATTGAACCTTTGAAAAACAGTTTTATTCTCTTCTCTAAATTTGTTGATTTATGGTACATAGCCTCATGGTACATAGCAATCGCCTCTAAGAAAACGCGAAACGGGTTTTCCTTTGAGATTTTGTGTACCTTTCATAAACCTCAGGCAACTAAAAAAGGGACAAATAGGGGTTGAAATGTTCACAGCTCTTGAATTTCTAATAGAAGGGTGTATTTTTGTTACTTATTTAAATAAATCAAAAGCCACGTCGAATGGTTTTGTCAGGACGCTTTACGCCGTTTGTTAACGATAAGGGCTCAGTCTTGAAGCGGTAAAACGAACCCGCCAAAAAAACCTCAGCCGCAAAAAGGAATGATATCCATTTTGCCCGCCAGCCACATAGATAGGATGCTCGGTGCTTCGCTCCTCGCTGTTGAGTGTGCATATAGAAACCTGATCCTCCTACCCCTAACCTCCACCGTCAATGTTTTCCTGTTCCCTGTCTCCTTCCCACAACCCCCTCTCACCCTTAGTCACCCTCGGTTTCACCTAATATGTTTCCTCTGTTACACCAGCAGGGAGCTTTACGCTTCTTTCAATGCTGTTGGCGGGAGCTTTTTGCCAGATGAACAAGCCTGAATTGAAGCATTACTATATTATAAGTATTACTGGCGGTCACGAGTAATCAGTGGTGGTACACCTTTAATGAAGTATTGCTTCAATTCAGGCTTGTTCATTTGGCAAAAAGCTCCCGCCAACAGCATTGAAAGAAGCGTAAAGCTCCCTGCTGGTGTAACAGAGGAAACATATTAGGTGAAACCGAGGGTGACTAAGGGTGAGAGGGGTTGTGGGAAGGAGACAGGGAACAGGAAAACATTGACGGTGGAGGTTAGGGGTAGGAGGATCAGGTTTCTATATGCACACTCAACAGCGAGGAGCGAAGCACCGAGCATCCTATATATGTGGCTGGCGGGCAAAATGGATATCATTCCTTTTTGCGGCTGAGGTTTTTTGGCGGGCCAGTTTTTACAACGGAGTTGTTTTTGGGGGGATATCACATCTTTTTGCATGGCTAGTTTTCGAGTGGTACTTATACAATACGGTTCAATTTAACAAAAGTACCTCTGAGGTAACTAGTAAATTTTTTCCTAAATGAAGTTTTGTCCTAGTCAAAATTTAGTAAAAAATTAGTACGCCTACTAATTTGCCTTTTTTTTCTTCTTTTTGTGACAAGAATAATTATTTTTTGGAAATTATTGTTTGTTACCTACCTATCTGAAATGTGTTTAAAAAATAAGTAGTTTTAAAATATTTGCGAATTGGCTCAATAGTAGTTTTAAAATTTTTGATTAATTAAAACAATTAACAATTTTAAAAAAATTATCAAAATTTAAAAAAATTATTCTTATTATTAAATTTAAAAAAATAGAAAGAATCAGAAATTTGAATGAATTTGAATTAGAAATTTTTTGAAAATTTGTTGCATTTTTTCTTGGGGATTGTGCAAATTTTTGTTGTTGAGAATCATTACAATAATTGTAATTATTGGTGTCGAAGAGAAAGTGGAAAGAGAAAGTTTGCAAAAGGTAAAACGCACGTTTTTATACCAAAATTCGCGAATAACTCGAGAACCGTTGGGAAAAGTGACAAAGTGCGCTACCCTCATTCGAAAGCCCATAAAATTTCCTATCGCAGGCGCCACTCTACGACAATTTTTCTGACCACCGTTCAATTTTGATGTTTTCGGAAATTAGCCAAATCAGTAGATGTGGAATTTATTCACGTATTTTTGGCTGTAGATTAGTCGAATCGATTGAGATTTAGTTCAAAATTATTGAGCATATACTAGACAACCTAGCGGACATTTTAAGACCAACCGCACCAATTTCCATCAATTTTGGCGGCAGTTATTGTTGAAAATACAAAAATCACCATAACTCCTTTATTATACCCCTTAGAAAGCTCATTTTGATTTCAAATTAAACAATTTTAAAAGCTGAATACAACTAAAAAAGAAAATCTGAAAAAGCTTCAATTTTGAAGGAGTTATGACCATTTGAAATTCCTAAAAATTACTATTTCCCCCCTAATTGGGGGGGAAATGGGGGGAGAGAGAAAAAAGGTTCAAAAGGCACTCCCTTGGAGCATAACAAACGTGTGTGCAAAATTTCAGCTCGATCCGATTTGTTTGCTGGGCTGTAGCCCCGTCAATGAACAACAACAACAACGACAACGACAAGAAGAAGAACACGAAAAACGTGAAAAATAGTGGTTTTAAAACTGTTATACCCCAGACACCCGATGTTCCCGAGAGCTGAAATTTGGTTTACGTACTCTCGTGCCCCTGGAGAGTTGGTGTAAAAAAAATTAACTCTCGAGACACTCAGGGAGCCGAGCTACGGTAGGCTGAAAACCCCAACTTGTTCCGTCGCGTAATCAGTGTCTCAGTCGCTTCGGTTTTCAGGGCTTCGGTTTTCTTGGCGGGCGGGACGCTCCCGCGTCCCTAGATAACTTAGTTTAATTTCATAGCGGGGAACAGCTGACTCCTTCAGGGCTTTGTGAAATCGAGTTTCCTGATCTAGTAACGCGGTAGCGTTCCACCCCGCCAAGCAAAGAAGTTGAGGACTACGAACGGTACCAAGTGTATGTTTACCGGACGTCAAGAGACGTGTTTTTCACCATTTGGTGTGGGTCTTCTTGGTGTGGATAATAAAAAGCTCTGAAAGTTCCAAGTCGCTAGGTCTAAAGGGAGCCGAGTTGTGTATCTTCAAAAACCCTATTTTTCGCCCTTACATAGTTCTTCTTCGTCTCCTCATCCTGATTCAGACAGTCATGGCTACAGCCCACCTTCACCGATTGACTTGAAATTTTGCACAGACCTGCGTTTCCACTTCACGCAGTGCCTTAGAAAACCGATTATCCTAACCGAAAAAAATTTTTGAAACAAATCGATGGCATCACATGATAACCTCGTATCTCGGTTTTGGTTTTTTTTTAAACTTCTTATCTCATCGTCCCATGGTTCGAATTTTGGCGGAAATTACGCAAAAATTCGAACCACAGGACGATGAGATAATAAGTTTTTTTAAAAAAAAAAAAGCCCGAAAACCAAGATACGAGGTTATCATGTGATGCCATCAAAATACAGTAATTTTAGGCGAACAGTGTCCACTTTGACGAGTCTACAGCCTGGGTGCAAGGACCAATCGACTTGAAATTCTGCACATACCTTCTCTATAACTTGACCCAGTGCCGTTTGAGAGATTTAACCCATTATCTCAACCCAAGATAATTTTAGGAACAAACGACTGACATTTATGCTATTTTGGTCACTGACAGGTCGGCCGCCGATCAACTTGAAATTTGATGTGAATCTCCATGGTGTGGATAACATAAAAAAGCCCTGAAAGTTTCAAGTCCGTAGGTCTGAACTTCAACAACCCGGTTCTTCGCCGTTACCATGTTCTTCTTCTTATTCAGTTAGGCTAGGCTACAGCCTCTCCTTTCTTGATGCCTAATTGATTTATTTTCTTGATTTGTTTAATTCATTATTTAATAAATTGCCTCTACACTTGTTTTCAACTTCAATAACAAAAAGATGTGATATCTAGAGGACTGAGGGGACCGAACACCCCAAAAATCACACGGCCTCGCAAAATTTTTAATATCATTCTAAAGCGGCCGAAAAACCACTTCACAATCAAAGTACCCTTTTCGAAATCTCTCCTCGGCGTCATGGCTAGAAGATTGTTTACCATATTATACAAGCTATAATTGTTTTAAAAGCCTTTTTGAGTTTTATAGCTTGTTATGATTTGTGTGTTTGAATTTTACACGGAGTGTTTTTGGGAGGGATCAAATAGAGTTCTCGTGTTCGCAGAAACAAGGTTATTCAGGATATTTGTTGGTTGGTGTTAAGGTTCTAGGTGTTCAGTTCTAATAATCAAAAATTTGATTTGGTTTCCCGGCTAGTCGGGAAGGACTACCTGGTGACCTATGTGCACGTACGTGCAATCTTTTACCTCATTATCGTTACGAGGACATTGCATTCCGAACAGTGACATAAAAAAGGTGGGTGATCCAGGATGTAATCAACTAGGTAACTCTCACTAGTACTAGTTTTTTTTTTTTTTTACTTAATCCGGAGTTCACAGCCCGAGCATTCCTTCAATTACCTTAACTCGTGAAATATAGCTCAATGGGGTGACTTGTTTAGCAATGCAAGCCATCACGGACTATTCAATAGCACGAAGCACCTTACCGAACCTAAAATAGAAAAGTACTACAGGCTTACCAAATGTTCAACAGTCCGGAATTATTGTTCTGTTACGATGCCTTTGGTTGCAAATTCGAGTAGGGCCGATATTTAGTTGGTAATACGAGGGTGGCAATGCCGTTCGGGAAACTGTTGCGGGATTGAGGTCGCTCATCAAGGCTCAATAGGGCGCTGTAAAGTTTTGATTTATAGGTGAAAACTTTGTATCCTGCTTGATCAAGTTGATACATTATGGCATGAGAGTCCTTCCGCTTCCTAGGGGGAAACTCCATTCTCTCATTCGTTCACTCATTTATTCGGGCATAGTTCTGATGTAACTGCGTTCACAAGCCCACTCTAATTGCACTCCGTAAACGTTGGATGATTAATTTTGAACATGCAATCAATACACCCAACCACATCTATAAACAACGATACTGAAAACGAATTTTCGATTCCACTTTCGAGCGCGTATTTCAAACGCCCGACTGGTCATACAACGGTCTGAGAGGTTTAAAAATTAATAAATTAAATTATCATTAATCATTAATTAATAAATTAAAATATCTTCGAACTAGTATTGGATGAAAACCTATGCCGTTGGAGTTTTCTAGCTCATGCATAATTTCATGACCATCCTCAGCCCAATCGGAGCCCGCATGATGAGTTCAAACTTGTAATTAGATTTAAAATTGCAAACTTAATAGTAACTTAGTAGTAATGGATGGAAATTAGTTGGACAATGTATGTCAGTGTTGTGTCTTACTTCAAAAAATGTAATTAGTGGAACTTATTACATTTATTTACCGTTGTATATGAGGTGACTACGAATCATCATTATGTCCAACACGTTGTGAAATTATGCAGAAAGTAAAAATCCACAGTCATGCAGCATGGCTATAAGAGCCAATTTTCGAAAAATAACTGTCTCCATTTTACTGGTTTTATAACAAATTTTGTTAATTTTTCCCCTCTCGAAACTAAACCCCCCCCCCCCCCCCCCAATAGAGTAGCCCGATTCTGCCCATTTACGAACTTAGTCTTTCGATTGCCAGAGGGATTTTTTTGTGCGAATTTGAACTGTTTATCGAGAGTTATTGTCTGGAATGACACATACTTACATAAACATATATGTAATATATATATATGTAATATAAATATACATATAATTTTTGGTGTCTATCGGCAGTGGATTCAGGATGGTTTAAAACGGCATTTGGTATGACTGGTCACTTGGCGTGGCCGAAGCGATGTCATGTAAGATGAAGAAGAAGGAGAATCATGGAGCTCTGATTGCAGTGATTGCCTACCAAGTTGAAGACCGCAGGAGAACCGCAAGCTTCTAGCAGGGGCCCATGACGTCACCCTATAGCGTTATTCAGATTATTCTAGCACGCTCCTGACTGGGTGAACAGCTGGCTACGGCTTCCAGTTGAAATGAGCAGGCGCCGCTCGATTATATCGATCGATTCCATATGGATCTACTTTCAGAAGTCCAAATCGTCATCTATTTTCAGGGTTTGGAGACTCGTTTGTTTTTTGGATTTTGCTGTTGATTGATTGTTCACAGTTTTTAGTTGTTTGATTAGTTTCTATCTTCACAAAATGAATGGTTGCTGCATAAAACTGTTCAATAGTTCAGTGGTCGTTAAGTTCGCGAAGTTTTAGCGAACAATTCGACATAATTACAGCAGCCCGTTCGACCTCGCTGGTGCCAGATCCCAAGGGAGTTGTCAAACAACGTAACCGTGAGTACACTTGACATTTTAATGTTGAGAACTAAAATAGACACCAATGGTTACTACGGTGTGGTTCAAGAAACCTTTTATTTTATGTCCAATGCATTTTGATTTCCTCTGAAAAGTACGTAATTGTAACAAAACAGTAGGTAACACCAAAATATTATGTATCATTTGTGTCAATTTTCGTCGGTAGATACCAAAAAACGGATAAAATTGGAAACCTTAATGATGATCTTTCATTGTTTGAAATACCTACGATGCTGTGGAATGAGATGGGATTGAGTAGTTATCAATTGAAATTAGAGTCTGCACCATTCCAAAGTCATTAGAATGACGAATGGTAAAGAAGTTGTCGAATAAAATTTAACGGACCGGCACTATCACGCCATGAACATAATTTAAAAATATACAGACCTTGATTTTCCTATATTACCTCACCTCAATTAGGTACTCTAACTTTAAAACAAATTCTTTGTAGCAGTTTTTACCATGGTAGTGTTGGCTCATGAAAGTATTGTGGAAATGGAAAGTTTTAGGTGAATATTTAACCCAGCCGCAGGGGGCTACCCACGTTAAGCCCCGCCCAACCCTTCTTTCCAACGTTTTTCACTTGTTAACAACAGAAACTCGTTTTCTTTTCAGTGAAGTTGAGACAAAGTATCCACGTAGGTATTCAATTCATTATATTTTTCAAATATATTACCTATTTAAAGGAAATTACATTATTATATTTTTAGTATAACTTGGTGCTCCTCACTCATATCATGATTCGGTAATCCGTACCGGTTTCCAGGTCTCTGACGGAGCATGAAGAAATTAACAAGTAGTTTGGGCCGATTGTTTTCCCTTAATTCAACGTCAGCAACTTCGAGCTATCTTTGATACGTCCGGGGTGCCCATACTACTGTAATAAACTACGCAAATCATCGAGTGCGAAAAATCACGATCTCGGGGCTCCGGATGTTCGTCCAATTATATCGATGAAATGTTACAGGAACTTTAAGGTTCCATACAGAAGAAAACGCAAGCTAATGGTTGAAAATGGAAGAACACCACTTTCCATTATTCCACTGGCGGGCGGTAATAGAAAACCAACATTTCGACATACAACCATTACATTGACGGGTGATTGTCCTATGCTGACATTTTTCCACGCCTGCATTTTGTTGATCCACAATATGCAAAGGTGGATTCCATTCATCCATATTCAGACAGAATCATTATTGAAGTTACTCTTCTGGGAATCATCCAAACTTGCTTGAACTGTGGTTATATTAAGGTGGATCCTTCATTCTATTGCCACAATCTGACATGGATACCTTAACAATTCTTCTTCCAGATTTACAATTTCATCCAGGAAGTTGCTTACATTTCCATAACTTTTGTCTGTCAAGTTTGTCTGTGCCTAACAGTTACTATCTGAAATCTGATTCGTGAGTAGTGAACGGTGAGCGTCATTATACTGAAATAGTTGTGGGGATCTCATTCGTACGAGTGGAAATCGAATTCGACGTTTACATTGCATTTAACGATATTTTCCTTTTGTGCAGGGAACGCGGATGGAGGAGAGATTAGAGGACGCCATCAACGTGCTGCGGAACCACGCAGAAAGTCAACAGCTCCTTGCACATTGTCCACCGTCTCTGTACCACAACACCATCGACCTTGTGAGTCCGAGTACTTCTTGTATGGAAATGTTCCGGTTATTACAAGTAATTTTGAATGATGTTGAGGGATGTCGAGGGTCGGTCAAATGAATTTGACCGGACCTCGACATCCCTCAACATCATTCTTACTGACGGTCAACCTAAACCACACACACTCGTAATTTTGAATGGTACCAAGCTCTAAGAGTGCTACGTATGGATATGAGCTGGATTCACTGGTCATACTGGCCTAGAATTGACTTCAATCTTAAACATTTTTTTAACTTTCAACATGAATTTTCAATCAATAACCAGGTAAAATATCCGTGGGTTTCAATTTGAAACTTTCAAACGATGAATTGAATAGTCTGTACAAGTTTGATTTCCACAATTTAATAATAGCGTGGCGTGTTAAAATAAAATTAGCGACAAGATGAAGGATTTTTCAACGTGAAGATGTAAATGAATGCAAAATGAAGGCGCGGAATTCCAGAGGCTTATTAAAACCCGATCACCTAGCCAGCCAGCCCTCTGATGTCATAGGCACTTATGGCATAGGCTGTGACGTACTAGTTGGCCTCCTGCCAGCCGTCTGACGTCATACGCTCGTGCGTCATAGGCTCTGACGTACTAGTTGGCCTCCGGCCAGCCGTCTGACGTCATAGGATCTCACGGCATAGGCTCTGACGTACTAGTTGGCCTCCGGCCAGCCGTCTGACGTCGTAAACTCTTACGGCATAGGCTTTGGCGTACCAGTTGGCCTCCTGCCAGCCGTCTGACGTCATACGCTTGTGCGTCATAGGCTTTGACGTATTAGTTGGCCCCCGGCCAGCCGTCTGACGTCATAGGCTCTTACGGCATAGGCTTTGACGTACTAGTTGGCCTCTTGCTAGCCGGCTGACGTCATACGCTCGTGCGTCATAGGCTCTGACGTAGTGGCCCGCCTGTCGCTTGTGTTCTGACGTGATCTGAGGGAAAGGGTGAATCAAGGAAACACATTTTTCCCGTTTCAGTTTATGTGCCAAAGCAAAGACATGAAAATGTCAAAAGAATGTCAACTCCATCCTGTTGTTGATACAGTCGAGAATTAAATGCTTGCATACGAGTCTGCAACACATTGGGACATTTTATGTCTTTAAAGAAGTGATTCAAGAACCTTCGAACAATGCTACATCACCTACCCCAGTAGCGTAGTTGTTATACTTAATTGTAGGGTTCATCATAAATTATGAAGCTTGCATTCATATAGACAATATAAATTATTGAGAATGATCACCTGTGTGTAAACAATTATTTAAACAATCACGCTCATACCACAGCTTGTCGGCCACGCACTCCGCACGTAATATGGTTAGGTAAATCGAGAGCTATCCAACGAGTGGTGAACGATTTTTGTACGATGATAACTGGCGAAGATAAAGTTCCGTAGCACCGAATCGGTTGTAAGCGAAAATCATCAGAAATTTTCGTGACGATTTCGTGTAACGTTTTTCGAGTTATGTGCCAGAGTAAAGACATAAAATGTCAAAAATTGGTGGTTTTATAGTCAAGTCACGAAGAAACAGAAAATCAGATTTAACAAATCAGTTTGTCCGCCGTCCGCTGCACTTTACCCACTTAAAATTCACATAGACCATTGAAATTTGGGATTCGGGCTTTGACCAGGTTGAAACTGGTCCTTGAAACTCTTCATAACTTTAAGTCAATAGAAAAGGATGCAAAATAAAGTTTGAAACATCGAAAACGACCTATCTCGGAAATTTTAAAGTGACGGTAAGTATGGTTTTTTTTATTTTTGACAAATTTGAAGGAATTTCGATTCAGAGAATTTTTTAAGACGATTTGAAGCGTCGTGTGACCAGCCGATCGTTCCAATCTTGAAGATGGAACTGAGGAATAATCGTCAACATGAGCGATTTTCACACTCGGGAACAGCTGATATCGACAGCTGATATAGCTGGCTTAATGATATCGATGGTCTTGTTCTGACATACTTTTTGGGTCGACGGAAAGAGGGTAATTTCGAATAGTTGTTGGTTACCACTGAAATGTGCGTGAGTAAACGGTTAATCATCTTGAATGATTTCAGAGTTTGAAAATGAATAAGAGAGGAAGTTGTTTCAAAATTGATAATGTTATGAAGAAACCTTAGGTGTAATTCAAATAACTCTTTTATTAAACATTAGCTTGGAGCCACTAGATATACTGATCTACAACTAAACATTAATACTTCAAGGTCGTTATGCTGTTACATTACAACGACAGCATTTGTAAGCAATGATCAACGCAAATTTCAACATACACAAGGATCTGAAGGGGAGGTTATGCAAATATTGAATGTTCAAACTTGCAAGTTAAGTAGTTAAAGTTGGGTGTTTTTACATGTCATGAGAAATTGACAAAGCATAGCCTCTTACAAAGTGCTTCTAAATATGTAAGAAGTACATAGTGTTCCAATAAGTTTCGAAATGGGAGTTCACGAGTTACATTCCATACATATTGATTTCGACTATTTCTGCCATTTGCCATTCATCTTGAACGCTTGTTACTGACTTGAAGGAAAGATAAGAATTCCTTCTTCTGAGCTATTATAGGACCTTTTGTGCGCTACAGTTCGTGTCAATGTAATTTTGAACTCAACCATTCATTATGACCTGGAACATCACAGGAAAGAAAGGAAAATTCCATTTCCTAAAATTTTGACATTGCCAAGAATTATGGACACAAATTATTTGACCACTTGTTTGAAATTATTTTGGGATGGACAAATTCTAAATGTTCTGTTGGGTCATTCAATAGAAATCTACTAGTGAATAGTAAACACAGAGTGTTGATACAAAACATACATTGAATTTACACACAGCGAATTGAGATTAGAGTGGTTCCTTAGGATACTTGACAGTCATGAAATCTTATCATAGACTTTGAAATGAAATGTTCGAGACATATTACAGTACGCAATAAGCCATAACTAATAGATACCATAAACACGAAGAAGAAAATAAAATAAAACATGAAGTCATACTGTTTTAGCTGGAGGAAGAAATACCCTACTGTCACCGATTCTACTCAATCATTAGTCAAGATCGTTGGGAGAAGGATTTCTCGTTTTCGTGCAAACAGAAGTTACTATTGCTCCGACACAAATAGATATATATGCTTAGAATATTCGGATCTAATCGTAAACTCAGTGTAGTTACGTTTAACGGAGGAATGTCAGGAATTCGCGGTTAAATATTGTATGTCTCTCATATTACGAATGTTTAACTCGCAAGTCATCCAGCTAGGTAAACACTATGACTTCTATCGACTGAAAGTGATGATTCAGTGGGTATCAAGTTTATTAACTCTTTAAACGTCGAGCCTGCAAGAATACTTTCTGTAAAACCACTGAAGATATGATTGCAAGTATGCTCGCTGTTACAGTGTTACACAAATTTCTACCCAAGAAATTTCCATTTCACTTATTAGACTGAAAAACAGACATATAGGTAGTACGTGAAATTATTCCATTGTTTTGAAAGCAAACGCACTGTTATTCTGCATAGTTCTGTTAGTTCTGGACTAAGTCAATAATGAGTCAATTTAGAGGGTATGTTACATTTAACAAATTCCATTGTTTTGAAAGCAAACGCACTGTTATTCTGCATAGTTCTGTTAGTTCTGGACTAAGTCAATAATGAGTCAATTTAGAGGGTATGTTACATTTAACAAATGAGCATACATACTTGTCAACCAAACATACATAATGCTTCACAAGCAAAGAGGTAAAGGTTGACACTCTATAAGTACTGTAAAATGTCAAATCATGTCACTTGTGTATGTTCCTGTATAATTTATTGAAGAGACTTCAGGGAAAACGAATCAATGGGCAGCTGAATATTTGAGTGATTGGGACTTCTTGTTCTTACTTGTTTTCATTCAAGCATATTGAGATGGTATTAACTATAACATTTTTGGCTTTCATTTTATTTTGTTGAACTGGTCTGGGTTTTTAGGCCATTATCAGTCAGTCGCACCTTAGGTGTTGGCACGGGAACCTAAGAATGCAGAGCCTGTTGGCTACCACTAATCTCGTCATACCGCTCATTGAATGAACTTCTGCAACATCATTAGTAATAAATAGAGACGCTAAAAAATTAAATAATAACAATAATAAAAGTCCATAGCATTGATGCTCCGTTTGCAAAATGTGCAAAACCATGAAAAATCCGATATTATTTTCAGTTTTGTAAAGCTTGAACCACTTCAGATCTTAGTGAGTATAACCCAAGTAATACGTTGAAAACATCAATATGAGGAGCGGGGATAAAACCATCGTCACTCCAAGTTTTGGAAATAGTTGTGACGTATTATCTGTGACCCTTGCAGTAATTGTTTTAACTTGATGAACGGATAATCATTGAGCTCGAGATATTTTAGTGTCGCGTTTGAGCTCATTGAACCACAATTTAGCAATGTCATGTTATATGAAAACTGCTTGCCTTGTAAAATGATATGGGAAAATAATCATTACCGTTCACTTATTATCGACTTCATACGGATATAAAAGGCAGCAAGCTGTAATGATCAAACCTTCATTAAATACTAGGACAATATCAATCCCACTCTCGACCTTTTCAATCCTTCTTGATCCGATTTACTCATTGACAAATTATCAACTGAACCTCTTATTAAGTAATTGAATATCAAAAAGTTACACTCAGAAAGAATTTGCGCCTTCACTCTTTCCCTACGGTAACATTATATTTACATATGGGAATATTTACAAGAACTTATGAAATGACATCCTAGTCAAGTGTTTTACAGCTAAAAATTATGAAGGTAGAACTTCTTCAACGCTGGTTTCAATTTTTCATCCCAATTTTTTATCCACTGTTATATTGTCGAAGTTGGGTATGATATGCAAGTTACAATCACATATCTTAAAAAATTAAAAATAGTTTCTCAAGTTTCAGTTCACAACGAGACATACTCCACAGTGAGAGGAGCACAGTTAGGGGGAGGTGGTGGAGGGGGTATTTCCTCTTCATTGTGAACTGAGTCTGGAAGTGACAGAGTAGAGCTGCCGGCAGCCGTGACCCGGGGTCCCATGTTATCATACGGTGGCCCTACTCTGACCACAGGATCTTCCTTGATACGCGCCTTCCTTGGCAACGTTGCGAAATAAGGAGGGTCCGTGCTCACGCTCACACTCTTTCGGTGTGTGAGATCCAGAAGATCAGGATATCTTGGTGGCTCTTCTTGAGAAACAGAGACGGAGATGAAGATATTGCCGAATGCTCCAGGAGGTAAAAGCGTAGTCGAGAACTCAGGTGGTGGTTGATACACCGCCCCGGCAGGAGATTCAGAGGGATGGCTTTCTATTGTGATGTGAACAGGCTGGTCACACACTTCAAGAGGTATAGACTGGAGCGAATGCTCTAGAAGTTCCATATCAGCCTGGGACCCCAAGCCTTCGCAGCTTTCTGTTTGCCTATCCGTTGTCGTTGTGATACTGACATCAAGTAACTTCTTATCTTGGTCTGTGTAGCTAGTACTATTTTTTATCTTACCCCTTCTACGAAACCTTTCGGCTGCTCCCCGTACTCTACATACTATGCAAGATACTATGAGAAAAAGTAAAACTATGACTCCTGTTGATGACGCCCATACCACCCAAACAAACCACGTCTCGGTTTTACTCAGAGTAGTTGCTATGACGACCTCAGGAAGAATCAACGTTAAGTTGACAGCTGCGCTACCCCTGTTGTTTTTTGCTATGCATGTGTACTCTCCAGCGTCCGAGTCACTCACGTTAATCAAACTCAAAGTTGTCCACTTTTCGGTTCTAATATCACCATCGTCCTCTTCCACCATAAGCACTTGGTCCTGATTTTGAGTCGAAGAGCTGTTACCAATGAAGCGACCGTTGTAAAGCCACGCCACGCTTGGTTCTGGATCACCTTGAATTCTACATTTAAGAGTAATATTTACTCCAGGTTCTTCCTGGAGCATAGACTCCGCGACATGAACTACAGGTGGGCACGCGAATTCTTGCGGGCTGACCTCCTGCCAATGCTGAGCTGCCAATACTCCAGGTTCCGTACATGTCAATGGATGTGAATATAAATTGGAAGCTAATAACCAATTACGAAATCCCCTTAAATCACAATCGCACTTCCATGGGTTACCGTCCAACGATAAAGTTTTTAGTTTTGGCAGAGGTAGAAACACACTTTCGGAAATCTGCTTCAGTCTGTTGCCATTTAGATTGAGGGCTTCCAAAGCTGGTAGATGCCTGAAAGCTTCTCGATGAACTGATGCGATTTGACAATGCTGCATTTCGAGAGACCTCAAATATGGTAGATGTGGGAATTGTGCTTCCCTGAGGGTTGTTAATGGATTCCCATTCAAATAAAGAACTTTGAGCCGGTCGTTACCAGAAAATGTATCTTGATGGAGAGTTCCAATCATGTTGTCCGAGAGGTCTACTTCAACAAGAATTGTAAGCTCCTTAAAAGCATCCCTATGCAGTTCTTGCACGCCCGCACCTTTGAGAAATATCCTTTGCAAATTTAACAAGCCTACACTTTTGAAAGCGTCTTTTGTAAGATAAGGAATTGAGTTACCACTCAAGTCCAACACTTGCATATCCGAGTCAAGAGTATCTGGGATTGTAGTAAAACCAGCATGACGGCATATGGCCGACTTTTTCCCTGATGTCCATTTGCAGCTACATGATGATGGACAGTCCGTCCAATCGGGAGCCGAGAGAACGGCACAGCAAACAACGCCTAGAAGCAGCACCTGAATCACCCACATCTTGGCTGGTCATCTTTCGTTGGAGTCTAGCACCATCTGGTAGACCTAAAACAAAAGAAGACCCACGCTTGAAATGAGCTGAAGTGAGCTGCCATCGGGATTAATAAATACAAATTATAACTGCAAGAACATACCGAAATCATATTCGAATTGATCCAGTGGATGAGAAAGCATAGGCTAAATTATACCTAATTATACCGACTTCATCCTCCCACCTTCCCCATCATAACTTACATTTACAATTTGTCCCCAAAGGCAGAAACCCGTTTTTCCAAAACATTTCCATGGGCATTCACAGGGACTTTAGAAAGCAGTTAGCGGATTGGTATATTCATTTCAGGATAGTTTTGAATGATAATAAGGTAAAGCAATAAGTTAATCTGCGTAAGCATCCAATCAGCTTACTGCCCTCCACAACTTACCTGATTAACTCAAATGCAATTTAAGTACTACTCACAACAACATGTTCAACATGTTACGTTGCGTAGCAATTCTTATCAGCTGTGATGTAGTCGTGCACCATTTCATGGTTTGGTTAGATTCAGTTTAATAATAAACCATTCAGAGATTTTATTGGAAGGATTGTCTTGTGTGTGAGGTTTATTGAACGTCCCAAACTAATTAGAAAGACGATTCCTCATATAGTGTCATTATCGTTTTTTATTAAAACGGATCCAACAATATGATGTATATATTTTACAATTCCAGCATGTGTAAGTTAAACGGTTCATTATCTAAGATAATAAACCAAAATGGTTAAACGTGAACGTCCGTTCATATTTGTTAATTGTTCCCCTTTTTAATGGACCTCGAAAGCTTTTTTGCAGAAATTCCCTTTGCGGAGAGGAACCGTGCCACGAAATCGGAATTCGTTTACCATATCTGCATTCGTGTACACGAGTTACGTACACACACTGACACATACATTTATCTGAAACGTATATACAGGATAGGTATGAGTAACGACCCATGTCCTGAGTGAGTCCCATACATTTTTAATTCTTTTCAGACTGATCGCAATACCTTCCCAACGTAGCAAAATGTTTATATTCTGAAAATGATTTATCAAAGAAGTGTAAGGTTTCTTCTTTTACTTCCTTACTTTCTTCTTTTACTTGTACCTTTGATATTAGCATGCTCAAGTTTTGACAGGCTGAATTTGGATTACTATAATTCATGACTCATGAATGTGTTACATCACATGTGTTGCCGTCCTTAAACATACTGATAAAGACTATTACAGGTACCAGTGGCTATCCTATTTAGATCAATCAAAACGTATACCTGCGGTAGTTATCTCAGGAGTATCTAGCCACGGTGCAATTCAAGAGCGATGCAAGGTTGCTGAAAGGCCGGTAGCTCTTGGAAGGTACCATACTGGATACCCTAATGGGTAATGCCTTGCTGACCAGAAGATTGTGCAAAAGAACTATCAACATTAATTTGTGCACGAAGTGAGAGCCCCCTACTCGGATCCTTAATAAAATGAGTCGGAAGTCACCTTCGAGGTTTTGTAGTAGCCACTTGATGATGTAATTTCAGGTCATCCTTAGCTTGACATCAGTTTTCTCAATTCTGCAAGTAACTAACGATCGTAAACCTGAATCAAAGTCGTACGAATGTGCAACGTTCGGGGACTATGGGAAAACGAAAAAAATGCGCTGACAGAATACGTCCTGAGAAAGAGACGAAAGAAAGAAGAAACGGTAATTAGAGATCATATTAGAGTGCATATTGGATTTAGTTTCTTGTCCAGCTGTAAACAATTATTGTACTCCTTTTGGTTTGCGCATCCTTGATTCCCCAAAGTAGTGTGTCGTATTGAAAATCCCCTATAATGTTGAGGCTCCTAAAATTTCTTTTCACATTTACTGTGATGACTTGCATTTTTTTCGTTCCTATTCTAAGAAGTTCCGTTTGATGTTTGAAATAAGTTTCTTCGGACACATTCAGAACCATTGTCATGCAGGTTGAATACGTGCACTAAGAGATTGGAGTATGATTTCACTCACAATCGAAACTTGCTGGATGATCTTTCCATCATCCAAAGAATTGAGGAACGCCCCACCGATGCTGTGGTGAGTGTTACGTTCGCTTTAGGTTCACTTTTTTACTTGTTGATAATTTATTTGGACATGGTAGGGAAAATCAGACGTATATTTTGAGCCACATCTTATTGGCTTCGATTATCAGCTTGGTCAATAAGATCGGTCCCATCCACAGTCCCTGCTACAATCTAGGTATCCGTCTAACATCATTGAACATAGATAACATGATTAACCACAGAAATAATCTGACGAAGCCTTGTTTTGTTCCAGAATCGGAGTAATGCAGTTGGGACTTTTCAGATAAAATAGGTGATTCAACTGTTATTGTTCACCGACGCTCAAGTATTTTGTTGAGTGATCACACAGTGGTGTTTTCGTTTCAAATGTGCTCTGGTACATTCCACCCTTCGTTGGGCTTCGGCCAAGAGGTCACATTACCTATGTACGCAGCGATTCGCCTGAGGACGACAAATACGTAAACAGCTTATGCCCAGTTCTCCCTCTCTTTGCACACATGGTTGCGGTCAGAATGGTAATAGGTGAATACGGAGTAGAGGCACGAGAACCGCTATTTGGTCGCAAGCCTGAAGCTGAAGGGGTTGATCGTTTTACAACCCTAATGGGTAGGTCGAGCGCTTCTAATTCTCCTTTCATCACCACCACTTACGTCACTTTTCTTCCATGTTGTTAAGGCTCTTCCATGTTGTACTGGCATATTTTTAAAAGGATCTTTGTGCTTGAAAATGAGCTTTGACAGTGGTTACCCCAACTTACGTGCTTGTCCGTAAATAGGTGATGATTCCACATAATATATTATATTATAGAAAGTAACTACATGCAGTTGAAATAATGGTTGAACACTGGACGGTAAAAATAATACCAGCCCCCTCCTTCTGGTGGTGTTATTAATACTATGTTCCAGTGCTCTATAGCTATCCGGATTTTATGCATATGATGTTGTTTGTTACTCGTATTATGCAATAAAGGAGCTGTACTGTTTTCTTCTTCTATTTTAATAATCGATATATATTTGGCATAACAACTGAGGTTCCTCAGTGAAAGAAAAAAAAAGTTTCAGGTATTACCATCGAGATTCCTCACATCGATGCTCACTTTCGAGATCTTTCCCGTCCTCTTTCCGAATTGCACTTATCCAAAGTCTCCAAGGTAACAAATAATTATTCCATAGCTGTCAGAACTACCGGTGACTACCCTCCTAGGAACAAGTAATCTATTCCCGATTTCGACGTTATATCTCATTTTCTCAACTTTCTCCTGAGTGGAAATGAATCATATCGGTCTTGGCTGCCCCAGTACTTGATGGTAAATGAAAAATTCGTTGGACCGTTTGATGTGAACTTTTTTGAATATGAAATTTGTTCAGGAAGGAATAAAACTCGAGAAGAAAGAATAAACTTTGATTTGGGACAACAGAATTATATATTTGTTCTCCACTTCAGGCATGATGACTACGAAGCTGCTCCACAAAGTTGCGTGAAAGCAAAAACACAAGAACATGTTCTCACCCGTATTGATAATACCCTGGTGTTCTTAGTAGTTCATGTCACGGTAAATCAGTTGACTGTAGCTACTGCATGTCATGGAATCATTAGTGATTAGACCTTCTACTGTGACTAACGGTTAGAAATGAGCAATTAGGCATGGTTTGTCAAGAGTCGATCTCTCGATTCAAACCCCTTTCTAACCACATTATATACCAGTAAATGAGCGACTTAATAGAAGAGTTTTCTTGAAGAATTAATCTATTTTGTCACAATAAAATCTTGGGAGAGAATAAGCACTTGAGAGAATTTTTATTCCCGTTCAATTTACCAACCTTTTTATTCCGTCAACTTCTTTACAAACCTTTTTTCTTCAAAAGATGGATTATTAAGCATCCTGTATAAAGGGAGGGTATTTATAGGACTAAGCATCATGTTCCACCCAAATACCATCCTTCAATAAACCTACGGAATAATTCACCCTATACTCGATATAGTGGCACAGAAAATATTATCATAGACCCCTTCAGAAGTAGTATCTTAGTTATAGTAGGATTTTAGAACTAACAGTAAACACAAGCTGTATAAGCTAATCCGAAAATATATGTCATTATCGATAGTCTCTCATTGGTTGCGTCGTGTTTATGCATAACATTACTGGTTATAAAATATTAGTGTTTTTTAATTTGACAATCCCAAGTAATAGTTCATGAAAGTATGCATATCAGAGTCAATAATAATATTATGTTTATCTATTTTGGTTTATTATCTTCGATAATGAACCAAGGAAGAACAAATTGAATGATAATTCATAATAATAATTATTCAAATAAGGTGTGCGAACCCCTCTTTTTGCCGAGTCATCCTTCATGGAATAGTCAACCGTTTTGACAGTTCCACAAGTTGCTCGATATGCAATGCAGACAGCCCTGATACACTGTATCACCTCATCTCTTCCTGCAAAGTCTATACCTTCGAACGCTTTAAATACCTTTAAGCCCCTTTTTTAAATGAATCCGTTTTCCGCTCAGTTCTGCTATGCAACGATAGGGAAGAGGTAGGGAAATTAGTGGGATTTCTGCAGACTGTTTTACGACAGCGGGCATTTACTGTAAACGAAGGTTTTTTCGTCTAGACTGATTTTGATGTCATGTGCCTCATCTAGTCATCTTTAATTTCTCTCTTTGTGCCTTACACTATTGGCTGTTGAGCTAAATTTTCAAATCAGAATTTATTTTTTTCTTTCTACTATGTACCTACTTTATCTGAATTTAAAGAAATTTGTATTTCATTCATTAGTATTAGTAGTTTATTTCCATATATGTGAACTCTTGTGAAAAACTTGTTTTTTAACACAATAAAACATCTATCTATCTATCATCTATCTATCTATCTAATAATAATTATTCAATCTTTTGGTGGTCTAGACAGAAGAGTGATCTGCCCAAAAAATATAATAATACTTTGTGTCGAGAATTTTCAGAGTTCTTAGGTTATGAAAATATAAACAATTAAAATTATAATACAACCTGCACTCATTATGCATCTCATGAGCCCCTTAAAGAACTCACCTTTTGGAACATTGCGTAGGTCTATTTATCGATTTAACGACTTATCTGGACTTCTTACCCGCACGAATGACATAGTCTATTTTTGAGGGAATTGCAGCTGCAACAGTACGAGCGGCTTACGAACATGGTGCATCCTCTTGCTTTGCTTTTTAAAAAAAACTATATTATACGTTTTTTTTTAAAAGCAAACCAAGAGCAGAGAGGACAAGTCCTCGCATGTCTCTTCTCAATGAGAACATTCTTATTTAAATCTGATAATACAATACAAAGTAATTAACGACCAAAAACAAAATGCACCTTCTTGTACGAGTTTATTACAGCAATCGTATAACAGAGTTTATTGAGTGAATGTATGTCGTATGAATCACCATTATTCTTAGAAGATCGTTCCTCCGACGTACAACACGTCCGAAAGAGGAATTTTGAGCTAGATAATCTCTACAATCTGCCGACGAACCCAGATTTGTCGCTTGGTAAGCTCGACCGTTGCCCAGTGTCATTGGATGAAAAAAAAAAAAAGATCCATAATAATTATGGTCATTGGATGACGTGGATCCATAATGACGTGGAAAAAATTTAAAAAATGATGAGCCACGACGGTTGGCCACGACGAAATACTACTGACAATCCTTGTATCCTTGTTTAGAAACTCTAACAATTGATTACAGTGTAATAAAAAGTACTCGAATATACATACTTAAAAAGTATATGCCTGAAAAAGTAGATTCTACCAATGCTAACTGTTAAGCGTCCACCACTATTCTCACATATTATCTATATAACTAAATTTAGAGACGATTTTCGTGTTCCTTGGGTATTTTCGAAAATTTTCACTACGGTTATTCGTTTCGCGTGAAGTGGAGTCGAACTATGCCGATTTCGAATTTGGTGTCTGTCTGTCTGTTTTTCTGTTTATCTGTCCTTCAATCACGCAGAAACGGCTCAATGGATCGAACCCTTCTCCCATATTTAAATGTTTTTGTGACCGGGGAAGTCCACTTTCGGATCCGATGCATAGGGGTGGGGGTTTATGGGGAAGCCGAAATATAAAAACTCTGCAAATTCTTGACACAACGGTTTATTATCTTCTTTATGCAGATCACCCTTCTATCTACACCACCAAATGATAGATTAATCATTATTAAGAATTATCAATAATTGTTAATAATTTTATCAAGTAGTGAAAATTATTAATAATTATTGTTACTTATTAATAAGTCTGCGGCACTTTGCCCAGTTAGCGTTGAGCTAAAATTTCGAAATTTTTTCACGGGTTCCGACCAACCCCACAATGATTCTGGAATCTTTTCATAACTCTAGGTCAAGGGGAAGGGGTTCAAAACGAGTTTTGAAAATTTCAAAACTCGAAAAATGTATATGAAACGGTATAGTTTTCAGTTCACATTTAGTTAGAGTTTATTTTTTGAATTTCTTAACACCATTCACAGCTTTGTACGACCAGCCGTTTGTTCACAATGACGGGTCAAAATTGGAGCAGATCTAATATCGTCAACATGAGAGTGAATCGAGAGGCAGCCTGTCGGGTCCATTTTCAAACTGGCTCAGCTGATTCAAACAACACATGGTTTTCAAATATCGAGTTAATAAATAATATTTAATGATAATCATTAATAATGAAGCATAGAAATGATTAATAACCATCAATAAATATCAATAATTTACACTACTTGATAATAATTATTAAGAAATAATGATAATTTAATAATAATAATTAATCTATCATTCAGTAGGTAATTAGACAGAAGAGTGATCTGTACAAATAAGATAATAAACCGGTGTGTCAAGAATCTGCAGTGTTTTGGACCTATAAACACAAATTAACTCAAGTTAATTTCCATAATTCATGAACTCTTCAGTTTCCTACAATATTGAAAACCTTTCTGTAATCCGCTGTACCCCATTTCAGACCGAGCGCTGAGATCCGATGTCTCATCATGTGTCACTGGTCGGATATCAACGCGGGAATGTCTGACATTTTATCATTAATCCCTACCATACGCCTTTAAAAGTCCGTTCCGTGGGACGCCACTTGGGGATGGTGGGGATCCATTACCAAAAACACCGGCCTGAACCTGGGACGGAAAGAATGGCAGGAGAGGGAGTAAAAGAGAGAGAAACATCTATCTGTTGCTATCTAACTTTTTTTTCTTGGCCAACTTCTTCTACTGCGTCCTTTCACACTCCCTTCCTTCCAATCCATTTCCGCTTGCAAGGAGCCGAAACGCGGTTCGCATATTACGCGGAGCAGGGGAACTCTTTCCTGGCGTTTAATACGTAATTCACGGACTTCCGTAAGAGCCCATCTTTGTATCTGGGACCCCGTAACTGATTGTGTGTTGGCAACCTCTAACGCCTCGAACTAGGGGTGGCCTGGGTGGTTTTTATGTCGCCATTATTAGCCCGAGTTGCAGGTCAAATGGAAGCAACGTACGAGCCTCCACGAATTGGGTAGGAAAAGTGGGTCGTGTTACTTCGCTGATGGTCTGTGCTTGACAAGGCTACACTATATCAACTGCTGCCAATACAATATACCTTGTATTGGGAGACTTAGCTGGTTAGTGGACGGATGCGGATACGATTTGAAAAAAATGCGCCGTCCTGTATTCTTGGACTTGACGGTAGCAAAGTCTTGCTAACTGTATTGAATACACATATTCGGTGAACCGGAGAAGTTAGATTTGTTAATCCGCATTCTCTTCCATAGGTTTCATTGTTCAATGAAGTCAAGATATAGCCTTTTACACCGCCGCATTTTCGAACGTATTGACTAAATGACAAGCATGAGATGGTCGGAGGGTGGATGGCGGTTAGGCATGTAATAGTCGTAATATGGGCAGCATCCACGTTGTAAAAAGAGCCAAGTTGAAGTGGCGAAGTATATTCAGAGAATGACGCCACAGCAACTATGGGGCCTTGTATTCGTAGGACAACGATATTCATCTGAATCTTGAAGAATTATCAGTAACGTAACGTAACATTATAAGAAAAATTCCGGAGTAGTTAACGAACTAGTGGGATACTTGATTGGGTTTTTTGAACGAAGATAGCTGTTACTATTGTGGATTACGGTACTCCTAAAAAGATTAGTTCATTGTTAATGATGATGAAGAAAAACCACCCCTCCTCCACCCGAATTTAGTGGGCTCATGTTTCATGATACGTATAATCCGAAAATCCAATTTGAGCCGTCTGTTCAACCAGGTTCAACAAGTATCGATTTCTGAGATTGGAGAACAAGTTAGTTTGGGAGATCGGAAAATATTAAATGAATATGGAATTAACATGAACTGAGAGGCTGCGGCCAAACACATGTGTAACAAAGAAAACGTTTTAACCCCCCAGCGCCCAATGTCACCTACAGGTGACACTACTTTGATGACGTATAAATCCATCTGGTAATGGTTTGGTTGCTCGGTTCGCATATGTCTACTTTCTTCAAGTATCCATAAACACAGAAAAGGAAGAAGGAGTCAGTGTTGAAACCCCAGAATCAGGTAATAACCGTCCAAAGTTTGTCTGTCCACCATGTTCGGTTTGTTAGTGAAGTCGTGATTGTTTTCGGCTCATCATGCCCAAAAAACGGTATGTATTCCTACTTCTTCCACATTTTTGTGTAGTTAGATAGTTATGTAAACGAGATCTATCGAAATATTTGTGAAAACTATCTGTGGTATTCGAATAATGTGGCTGAATGTTACAGTGTCACCTGTAGGTGACGTTGGGCACACGCGCACCTCGGAAGTTCCTGTGGCCTGAGACCGCAGCGTTGGCGTTTCACATTCGTGTTTGATGTTTCGGAGTAATGTTTTCAATGTTTAGCTGAGAAAATTGTTATTTTTAGTGAGTTGGCATGCCAAATCGAATGTGTATGTACCGGTTTGTGGAATTCCATGTTTATCTCCCAAAGACCTGACTTTCTGTATCATCATGCAGTTCATAATTCGGTCTAATAAATTATGTGCACGAACCTATGTTTATGTAACCGGTACTCACGTGGCTGCTTTACAAGAAAACCACTCAACAAAATAAGGCAATCACCTACTGTGAATACCGGAGAGCAGTAGTTCAGAACTACCTCTTCAATTACGGCACCAAACCTAAAAAGACTCTTTCCGTCATTTCAGCACCTAAAACGTTGAAGAATCAAAAGAACAATAGTGACTCTACTGACTCAGTGCATATACGGGAATCATGCAAAGAAGATGCAAGCAATGCCACAAACAAACTTGTTTCATGTGCAAGAAATGTGGAGTAGGTTTGCAAATTCATTGCTGGTTTGACTACCATCGTAGTCCCAAAGAATAAGGAACTTTTCAATCCCATAAAGGGAAGTTTTATACTATACCTAGGTAATATATACAGGGTGGGGCAAAACAAACAGTGCAGTTTAAAAAGGGCTATAAAAAAAAACGGCGCAACATAGAAAAATGCGGTTTGTTTTATTTGATTCAGTATTTCACCCCATTTGTTTATTCAAGTTTTAAAGATTACATCAGCAAGATGATGGCCTTCAGCAGCAATGCACTGATGGAGGCGATTTCTGAAACTTTCGACAGCCTTCTGGCACATATCGACTGGAATTGTGGCGATTTCCTCTCTAATTCGTGTCTTCAGCTCTTCCAAAGTGTGAGGACGATGTTTAAAAACCTTTTCCTTGAGGTAGCCCCACAGGAAAAAATCGCAGATGCTCAAATCTGGTGATCTCGCGGGCCACCCCAGGTCACCCCTCAGAGAGACGAGGCGCGCAGGGAACATCTGCCGCAGTTTCGTCATCGAAATGATCGCTGTGTGGGCCGTAGCCCCATCTTGTTGGAACCAGATATCCCCCAGATCTTGTTCTCCAGCCAACTGCTCCAATTCTGGCTCAAAAAACGTTTCCAGCATGGAAACATAACGCTGAGCATTGACAGTTGTGGTTCGCCCATCCTCCTCAAAAAAGTAAGGCCCAATCACCCCGAATTTCGAAATGGCACACCACACAGTAACTTTCGGGGAGTGGAGAGGTCTCTCGTGAAGTTGTCGTGGATTAGTGTCACTCCAATAGCGAAAATTTTGTTTGTTCACGGCTCCAGACAGATGGAAGTGAGCTTCGTCACTAGAGAAAAAAGTTGACCTTGGTGGGATACGGTTTAGCATTTCTTGGGCGCGATTAACACGGTTTTGAAAGTCTGGGGGCATTAACTCCTGAACAATCATCATCTTGTAGGGATGGAACGTTAAATCTTCATGCAAAATTCTCCTTAGCGAGCGGTTAGACATGTTCAATGCTGTTGCATGCTTACGGGCAGAGCGCCTAGGCGAATGTTCGACAGCTGCTCTCACAGTAGCCACATTTTCTGGTGTTCGAACCGTTTTTGGTCTTCCCATACCCCTAGGCCTTGTTGTGGATCCAGTTTCTTCCAATGCACGAACCCAAGCCGCGATAACATTGCGATGAGGGACGGGATCTCGACGTGGAATGTTGAAGTGCAGCCGGAAGGCCCGCTGGGTGGCGATGAAAGAACGGCCGCTTTCGAAAAACGTGCGGACAGCGAAGCCTCGATGCTCTCCGGTCCAAACCATGGTAGTGACTGAAAATGGGGTGAGTGGCCGGACACAATGAGACCCCTCCCAGGTTCCTACCACTTCCACGAAGGATTTAGTCACCCTTCAAAACTGCACTGTTTGTTTTGCCCCACCCTGTATGTAAATTTATATACCTATATATAAATATGTTCTACACATATTCGTTCATGTTCATGTATTCATATTTGAAAATAAACCTATAGATGAAATATTTGCCTCCTTACTTGCCCAGGTGCCCAATGTCACCTACAGGTGACGGTAGCATAACTTGAGGGGGGAGGGGTGGGGATGGTGAAAACACATTACATTATCTATTTAGAGCCTAAGTAGATGGAAAAATATAAAAATTTGAAATTCCTCTGGTGGGTCATCTTTGGGCGCTGGAGGGTTAAAGTTGAGGGGATGGATTCAAAATGCTATGTATTTTAAATAATAATTTATGTAATATGGATTGGTGCTAGGAATATTCAAAAATTCGTGTATGATTTCTCATTCATTCGAACATTGAAATTTCGGCAATATTATCTCTAAAAATTCAAATGAAACGGTGTAATTTTTAGTTCACTTTTGAATGACCTGAAAAATTATGAATCTTTTAAGACCAATTGGATTTTTGTGCGACCAGCCGTTCGTTCACAGTGAGCGCGCAAAGGTTTAGGAGAAACACTAAACTTCGCGTCTAAATCGGCCGTCAACCGTTAGGTCGGTCAACCCCCAGCCGCCAAACATTAAAACTACTTTGTTTTCATCTTCCCGGTAAACTACAGACTGGAAATTTGAACCGTGAGTCGGGGATTGACCACATTGCAATATTCACTCGGTTTCTCATCTGTAAAATTGTTTACAAATAATACCTTTTTGTAATAATACAAATAACATTTTGATGATGAGCTATTGACTTGAAATTTCAAAAATAGGTTAGAACTGGATGACAATGGAATATTTACTCGGTTTGTATGACATGATATGAGTATGGTATGGTATATTATTGTACCTATGTATGATTTGATGATTTGGTATAGTACAGTATGGTATGATATGAAAGAAATTCGTATGGTATTTTAAATTTAATTTGGATGATGAGCTAGAGTTTCATCTAACAGTTCGTTAATTGGATTAGGGTGATCTGTTCAAAGAAGATAATAAACACCGTTGTGCCAAGAATTTGCAGATTTTTCAAGTTGGGAAAATCAATAACTGAGGTTTGAGGGAGTTGCTGCTTCCCGTGCTGTTATTGGTTACGTGTCAAGGAATATCCTTCCTCATTGAGCTGATCATTGTGAATTGGTCTGCTTTGGCTTAATATACGAGCAATCATCCATTCCCTACTAAATTGAATATTGACTAATATGTACAGAAGGAATAAGGAAGGTACTCTACGGCGGAAGGGGGAGTAGAGTGGGCGCGGGGATCAATATTTGACTGTGACCCAGAAACCCGGTTGCTCCGAAAATAATGAGACACTGATATCCTGTATCCTGAGTGCCCCTGGTTGTAAACATTGGGACCTAAAGAGCTGACATTCAGCATTGAACTCATATTTATCGCAATGATGGTTTGTCTCCCGCACTGGGCATATATTGACCTAGGTACAAGATTTATGACTATGCTCGCGCATATCCACTTCCGTTCCACATTTGGAAGATTTCATTGAGAAATTCACGGCGGCTTATGAATTCCACAGTCTCCTGAGGTTGGGCAGCTTAGCGGTATAGCCGCAACGGACTGCCAAAAAATACAAATTCGTGGCTATCCCATTGGAAGAGTTGTTATAGACACATTCAATACTATTGTCGCGGTTTACCGACTTCATCGCGTTGCATCGCACGAGCTTTCCATACGGTCGCATGAGCTTGCTCTCCATACGTGCCAAGTACTCGGGAATCATGCAATGCTTTTCACAGGGTAGGAACAACATCACATCACTTCACAATAATTTCCAGACTTTTATACCTGATCCCCCGCCAACTATATACGTATTAAAGAGCCATTCAGTAACCTTTTCACGTTCGGTCCAGGGATCCCCCGGAGCTCGTACTCGGGTCCGATTCAACGTGAGTCGACTACTTGATCTACTTTTTCTGGACGACGGCAAGCCTTTAACTCCATTTTTGGTGTCTTCAAAATCGTATGAGGCAAATTGTTGATGCTTGCTTTACATATCTTTACACATTTGAAAAATGTTGCCATTTATTTAGTACTGAACTTTGTTACTGACACCCAAGCGATACCGTTGAGACCGGGCGTTAGTTGGTTTGTCTCTTGCTATGCTGAAGAGAGTGCAGGTCTTTGTCCTGTCATACATAATACGTATGTGCCCATCGGGCGATCAATACCAGAGTCTGACAGCGCTAATTGAGCCCCTTGTCATCTCGAACATGTGAGAACTATCGAGAAAATTGAGGCATACTTCAAATTTATTTCACGTTTCCGTAGGATGAATTCGTCATACCTGAGGACGATATCATGAAACTCTCATCGCTGTAAACCCATGAAGAGAGAATAATTATGTATTTTGATTTCTATATGAAGTCCTTGGTGGAATGCCAAAGCTCCGCAATTCCTCGTCCTGATTTAGTTCCATGCTCCCCAAGAAGGACCTGCAATGAGGATGTGTTTTACATCCATACTATTCACTGCATTTCCCGCTCAGATTCAATCAGCTCAAGGATGGTCGAAGACTTATTTTATGAATAATTATAGAATAATTGTAGACTATAAATAATACATTTTAGACATTTTCTCTGTCCTACTGCATGCACACACGCTACAATTGTTCCTAACGCTGTGGAACTCATGGGGGATTCTCATTGGACCAATACATTTGAACGCAACAGGATATGTATTACGTGGGATAACGGTTTTAATTGTTTCATGTTTAAGCATGCACAGGCGCCACCAATGTTCTTAATGTCACCGACTTCTTGTATGGAGCTAAAAACTGAGCTTTTAAGGCCCAGTATTAGGGGAGTAACTAAAAAAAATCCACAGTCATGCAGCATGGCTATAAGAGCGAATTTTCGAAGGAATAATTTGTTTTATGTAAAATCAACCACGTTCCTTCGTCTTCTAAGTGCTCCAGTTTGAGAGCGGAATAAGATATAGCAATTCTGATGTCACCATCGTTTTCAACATAGAAAACCCTATAAAATGAAGTGTCACTTGTCAGAATGTTTCATTTTTGGAATTTATGAGGAATATCTCATTTCGTTATCAGATTAGGAAAACTGCCGTCCAACTGCTCTCCCGATGGATCCAAACTTCGCGATGGTAAATCAGGAGCAGGATGAAAATTGGATGAAACCGTGTCGTCTGCTAATTGGATCGATTATGTACGCTGTCTTGGGAGCCAGAGCTGACCTGGCAATAGCAGTAAATATACTAAGTCACTATCAGAATAAAAAAGACAATTAAAAAAAAAAAAAAAAAAAAAAAAAAAAAAAAAAAAAACTCCCCAAAACCGCAAAAGCTGAGTGCTTTTGGACATTTCAACGCTGAACACGACGGGAAGTCAGAATTGCGAAATCGCATTCCGTCATCGGATTAGAGCAGATTAACCATAAAGAGCATAATATCGCTCACTCGCAAGAAAAGTGACACAACTCAAAAAATTCATTCTGTTATCGTCTGGAATGACACATACATAAATATATAAATATAAATATATTTTTGAAGCACAGAGTGGCTATGAAAATTGAACATAGAAAAGAACATAGAAGACTCACGATTTGACACTGATATTTTGGCAACGCCTTCCTTAGAGTAGAATGATCGCATGATCGCATAACCGTAGTTAAAATCTTGGCTGAAGGGTTTTTTGTTGCTATTGACTGGGGAATTATAAAAGGAGATTTTTGTATTTGGGCTGTAAGTGTTGAGTTTTCTCGTAATGACTAGTGATGCGGATCTTTGCTTCATTAAGATACATTAGTCATTAAGAGAAAACTCAACACCTACAGCCCAAATACAAAAATCTCCTTTTATAATCCCCCAGTCAATAGCAACAAAAAACTCTTCAGCCAACTTAAAGACCCGATAAAAAAAGAAGAAATTAGCAATAGGTATAGTTTATTCTGCCAATTGCCAAGACTGTGACTCAATATATATAGGTGAAACCAGACAATTAGGTAGTGAACGAATTAAAGGACACATACGAGACAACAATAAAGCATTAATAAACAACAGCTCCAATCCTGAAGATTTTAACTACGCCACAGCCTTTGCCAAACACACAGCCACACATAAACACAATCCACTTATCAAAGATTGGAAAATTAAATGCATTGAGCCCAACGTTGAAAAAAGAATAATCAAAGAAATGGCGTACATCTTAAAAACTCACAACTCCATGAACTACAAAAGAGACGTAACAAGATTAGCCACAACATTTCATAGACTTTTAAAATGAACCATCCCATTCACACTCCGATTCATCCTCCATTCTCAATAATACAAGTATAACAAATATTATTGTCCAACCAACCTCCACCACCGTAACTATATTGAACCCATCCCAACAACATCCATCGATCTCTTGCATTCCTTGTCAAACATTACTGTGCCGCGGCAAAATGCGTACCAATCGGATAATTATAATGTAAGTTCATACTTTTATTCCATTCATAACTAGTTTGTAAGTCACCATTTATACTTAACCATAATAACTCTCCCATATTTCTGTTTTGTAGGATGCATGATTAGGATCTTGTTCCAAGATTGAAACGTTGCAATAAACCAAATGATAACAACGACTAGTGTTGGTCATCCTCACCCGCAAACTACTCTACTGTTTCCTAGTCAAAAAAACCTCCACTATTTATAAATATATGTATATATAAACATATAATTTTTGGTGTCTTTTGGCAGTGGATTCAGGATGGTCTGAAACGGATTTAAGAATGGAAATTTTTCGAAAATTCGAATTTTTAAAATTTTGGACCGAGAACAATAGGTACATTTTCTTCAAAAATTCCCTAAAATATCAAAGAAATTATTCAAAACAGACATTTGGATAGATAAAACGCAAAATGTGCCGCAGTACTTTCAAATATTATTTATTGAACGTTCCTTACAGAAGCGATAGTAATGAAGAAAATATCAAGGACTAGGGTCTTTCGTGGAACCTTCCCCAGCGGAATTTGATGAGGCTGTGGGATCGCTGGAAGCCCATAAACAACCTGGTGAGGGCGGTATAGTGTAGGAGATTGTGAGGAGTGGAGGGAGCAGGTTGTTGGGTGTTATTTACCGACTTGTATGCAAAATATGGCGCAAATAGGTGATACTACTAGATTGGTCGGTTGGCATCATATGCCAATCATTTCTAGAGGAAAGCCCAATTTACAGGGGAATCACGCTTCTAAATGTAGTGTATACTAGCTGTTGGTCCCGTCACTGACGGGGAGAACTCGGAGTGTGTCCATCTACCTCTGTTACCTGTCCCGGACGGGCAGAACTCGGAATGGATCCATCTGCCACTCTTACCTGTCGCTTCACGGATTTTACCTCTTACATGTCCCTTTAAAAACCCTTATAATACTAAATACCAAAGATAATATTCATCTGTCCCACGGGAAGGAAGCATTTAGGATTTTTATATTTCGGCTTCCCTTTTATCCCCCATCCCTACGAATCGGATCCGGTAGTGAACCCTCTTATGTCACAGAAACATTTAAATACGGGAGAAATGCTCGATCCATTGAGCCGTTTTTGAGAATTTACAATTATATAGTTCGGCTTCCTTGTAAACCCCACCCCTATGCATCGGATCCCGGATTGAACCCTCCTATGTCCATCCCCGATAACGGAAACATCTCAATGCGGGAAATGGGTTCGATCCATTGAGCCGTTTTTGGGAATATCAATTCTTTTTATTTCGGCTTCCCTATACACCCCACCCCTATGCATCGGATCCAGAAGTTAACCTCCCTATGTCCTTCCCCGATCACGGAAAAATTTAAATGCGGGTGGAGGGTTCAAACCATTGAGTGATTGAAGGACAGACAAACAGACAGACACCAAATTCAAAATCGGCATGGTTCGACTCCATTTCACGCGAAACGAATAACTGTAGTGAATTGTTTCGAAAATACCCAAGGAACACGAAAATCCTATCTAAATTTAGTTATATAGATAACCCTGTCCATTATAATTGAGAAGAAACTCGCGCACTAACCAGACGATTTTATCATATTTTTGAGCATTGTCAAACAATGGAAAAAATTAAATAAGCTTAACAACGAGCGCTATTACCTGTTTATCAACTGAGCCAAACCGAAAGTCTGCCCTAAAGATGAATGGAATCCCCCAAAACGGGTTTGCTTGATAAGCATGGCAATGAAATATGCAGTCAGGATTAGAAACCAATGCGGAGAGGCATTTAGAATCAGCGCTGGCGTAAGAGACGAAGAGATGGACTCTCCATGGACCAAGCACTGCATGGAGGTGTCAGGGGAGCTTGAAGACTTGAACGTAGATAGAATTTGCGCTTTTGCGGATGATATTGGAATCTTGGCTAGGAGTGAAAACGCACTCGAGGGGGCCAAGGAAATCATCACTGGAAAAAAGGTTGAAGTGGCCCTTCGTGCAGAGGTTCTTCATATCACAAAAACAAATCAAACAAAACTAGACCTTTTCATACAACTACTATCAAGATAGAACCACTTTTCCACAATAATTCAATACCCTCACAACATGATAGCCCAAGTACCTGCTATTTTTTTATTATCACTAGGCCTATAAATAAGCCACTACGTACGAACATATTTGTTCCGAATCCAATTTTTCCGGGTGCTAATTTCAGTTTGTGCTCATGGGATGGGAAATATATAGCGTGTGAGCGCGTTGTCTCGAGGACGTGAGAGGGGCACAAGAAAAGGCAAGTGGATGGTGCACGGAATGAGCGGGATAACCGCAAAGATGGGCTAAAAACACATTACGCCAGACAGCTATGGTTTATATTATGGGCTTGTTTAACAGGTGCTTGAACCCCTACCCCTTCCAACCTGTTCGCCTATCATGTTGCTCTCTTCATGCTTTCATTCCATATATATTGGATTGGAGCATGGGATGTCTTTGGCCCACCGGATACTTTCACCATTCAATATATCCTTTTATATTGCGCCTACTTATAATGAACTAGGTCCTGTTCCTGATAATGACGAAGAGTAAATATGTGTTATTCATTCCCTTATTAATAAGGACATGCTCAAAATAAAAAAAACTCTGCAAATTCTTGACACAACGGTTAATTATCTTCTTTGTGCAGATCACCCTTCTGTCTAAATGACGAAATGATAGATGAGACGTTTGTAGAGCTGATTAATTAATTAGTTATAATTTGTACCAAAATGATTCTAGGGTTTCTATTTCCACTCACCTACATCGGCAATAATTAATTAATTGATAATTAATTATTATTAATCTCTCAAAGGTTAAACATTAAAGTGCTCAACATCAATGTTCTATTTGAATCAGCCGCGATAGTATAACCACGACCCAACAGGTGATGATTCACCCTCATGTTAAAAAAAACTGTCGCATGATTTACCTACCCATATGTTGGAAAAAGAACTTTGTTCAAACGGTGCGATTTAATAATTATTACCAGATAAGAAATGAATTGATAAATGAGGTTGGTTTGCGGTTAATTGGTACCTACCAGTATACGAAAAGAAACCCTGTCTTTTCTTCATGAAGGCCATATGGGAATAAGTAAAACGATTTGTAGGCAATAGCAGGCATTCTGTTGGATAGTAAAGAAGTACATAATTTCATTAATAACTGAATTGTGCTTGCTTGGAACCTCAGAAATCGATCACACCATCCTTAATTTTTGACTTACCGTGGCAATATTAGTTACAATATATTTCTTCGTCAACTAAAAATGAAGCAATAGCAGATGTTGAAAACGTTCTTTACTAATGTTTATGATATTTTTCATACAAGTGAAGTTTTATTTTTATTTATTTAATTTATTAAAGAAAAACTGATGGCTTTCAAATTTCAAGTTGGCAAGGTACCTACAACTCCAGATGCTCTTGTAATTACTACTACTCTCCAACATAATCGAAAGATCGTTGTTATTCGATTTCTATCCATTTATTTCTATCCATTTATGTTGTCATACACGTACGTATACCGGAGAGACGGATTCTTCCTTTGAACTACCTCCCTTATTGCTTTTCACCAACAACTAACATTTATATGTTATACCATGATATAACATTGAAACAGTGGGTTACAACCATATCAATTCAAGGATACGAGTACATTGCAAATATAGTGTTTCACAAAGACCGGCCAGCGTTTATATGAGTATTTGCTCTGACGAATGTCAACAGGCATGGTTTCATATTATCCCAACATTGCGGTCCGGTTATCTACGAACAGGTAACAATAAAGTGAATGTTATTGGTTATTCTGGTGCTAGGAAACGTTATCTGTTATCAAGGAAACGTTAAAAATAGGTTAAAATGATAAATTATTTCATACTATGAAATAATTTATCATTTTAACCTATTTGGGCGACAGATAACTGGTGCTAGGAAACGTTATCTGTCGTCCAAATAGGTTAAAAATAGGTTAAAATGATAATTATTTCATACTATGAAATAATTTATCAGTTTAACCTATTTGGGCGACAGATAACGTTTCCTAGCACCAGAATAACCAATAACATCATTTTCGACAAAAATGTTACTTGTTCACTTTTACCTCTGACCCGAATATAATGAATATATTATATTCATTATTTCATTCCATACATATTGGATGGCCCTCAAATGCAGCATCTCAGTTATTTCTCAGAACTACCGTTAATTGGTACAAATTAGTAATACATGTTCCTCAATATAGGTATTATTATTCCAATGAAACGCAATAAAGCCTTTTCCGCTTATGGCTTCGGCCTATCGGTTGTTGCAGTTATCCCATTAGGCTCTAATTACATTCCTTCATTATAAATTATGTGACCTAAAATCCGAATGCGTTTGTGGCAGAAACTGAATATAGTGGCGTTGAATGTTATTCCGTTTTCGATTGCAGTTCCTAGAAATTGATATATTCCATAGTGGGTAACAAAGCAAGTAAATTCAGATGATTTCCCACTAGACGGTATTTGATAAAAATCATCTTTCAAACCAAACGTACTGAAATATATCTTGCCATTTACCTCGCTCAGAATTTCATCCCGAGTCGATATTTGAAATGTATCGTTAAGCAGTTGCTAAATTACTTGCTTCGAATCAAGACAGAGTATCAATGGCCCGTTTGGGTAGATCTAGCGACGCGGGAGCGTCTCGCCCGCCAAGAAAACCGAAGCCCAGAAACGAAGCGACTGAGACACTGATTAGGCGACGGAACAAGTTGGGGTTTTCACGTTCCTGTAGTCCGACCCCCTGGGCGTCACGGGAGTTGATTTTTTGTCCTACACCAACTCTAGGCGCCTGTTCGGATGTATACCAAATGTCAACTCTTGTGACCATCAGATGTCGGGGGAATAGCAGTTTTAAAACCAATATTTTTCACGTTTTTCGTGTTCTTCTCGCTCTCGTTGTTGTTGTTGTTCATTGACGGGGCTACAGCCCAGCAGAAAAAACGGATCGAGCTGAAATTTTGCACACACATTTGTTTCCACCCAAGGGAGAACCTTCTGTCTCCCTCCCACCATTCCCCCCCCCCCCACAACTCCCAATTAGGGGGGAAATAAGTAATTTGCAAGAATTCCAAATGGTCATAACTTCTTCAAAATTGGAGCTAGTTCAGATTTTTTGAAAGTTTTATTCTGCTTACTAAACTCTTCAATTTGAAATAAAAATGAGCTTCCTAAGAAGAAAAACGAAGGAGTTATGATGGATTTTCTATTTTCAATGATAACTGCCGTAAAAATTAATCGAAATTAGTGAGGTTGGTCCTAAAATGTCCGTTGGAATGTCTGGTATATGGTATACAGATTTTGAACTAAATCTCAATTGATTTGGCTAATCCACAGCCAAAAATACGTGAATGAATCCAACATCTACTAATTTCCGAATACATCCAAGTTGAACGGTGGACAGAAACATTATCGTAGAGTTGCACCTGTTTAAGGATCTATAAGAAATTTAATGGGCTTTCGAATGAGTGTAACACACTGTCACTTTTCCCAACGGTTCTCGAGTTATTCACGGTTCTCGAGTTATTCGCAGTTTTTGGTTAAAAATCGTGGGTTTTACGTTCAGCAAACTTTCTCTAATCTCTTCCACACCAATTACGACTATAATGATTCTTAACAACGAAAATTTGTATAATTCCCAAGGAAAAATTCAACAAATTTTCAACAAAAAAATTCTTTTTGTTTATTCAAATTTTTTTTAAATTCGAAGTTTTTTATTAATTCAAACATTTTTGAATGTTTTGATGTTTTGAATTTTTGAACCATCATCATATTGAACCAACATCATATTAAAGAAGTATCACTGTACCAATGCAAAAACATGTGATATCCCCCAAAAACAACTCCGTTGTAAAAACTGGCCCGCCAAAACGCCTCCGCAGCCGCAAAAAGGAGTAATATCCATTTTGCCCGCCAGCCACGTATATAGAATGCTCGGTGCTAAGTGTGCATATAGAAACCTGCGTAGATGATTAGTAGTGAGAATGAAGTAGGTAACTATTCATTCCATTTTCATTCTTTATTTGCAGTATAAATCGTTCGCGCTCTGAATTTTACCTTTCCAACCCGCAAAACGTTAGTAGATTGCAGGGTACTCTGTTTGATAATGCTTCCCGAGACTGAGAGAGAAGATGACGTTGACGAACGGCTTGAAGATAACTTGAAGATATAACCTAGGATATAATCACAGGATATAAAGGCTTGAGTAGGTACAACAAGTCTTGTTGTACCTACCTGCGCCTTTTGTTCCTGTGTTTGGAACTTGTTTCGAAATGTTGTAGGTAGGTAGGTCCTTACGTTCGGAAATTCATCTAAGTATTTTCAAGTTTTCATTTCTATCAATTTCAAGATAGTATTTCTCAAGTAGTCAAAGTATTCCTGAAATAACTCAACAAAAATCACGCTCAGAAAATTATTTTATAGTTAAAATGTATAATAAAGCCAGTTGTTCACATATTTCGACGTTTTTTACTCATTCCCTCACAGTGCATTGCAATTTGTCGCTTGGATTATTTTTTCTTGATGAAAAAATTGCCTCTGAGGTGCAATGCCACTATTGATGTCGCAAATAGGGGCGCCACTACTGGAAGGTTAAGGTAACGAGGTAGGTACCTAGGTACTTCGTAACTAGACCTGAGTCGACCTTATAATATAAGTTCTGAACGCAGTGCAAGTAAGATATTATTATTATTATATAATAATATTATTATCTTACTAGCACTGCGAACACAACTGCAATGTTCCTCGTGGACATTTCATGTAATTTCTGTTCACTGTAACTTATTTGCAATTTACTCTATTTTACGCAACTCTTACCTTGAAATGCGCAGAAGTGCGATTTACGTACAATCTAAACTTATCACCGCCGATCGCAGCTTCCGAAACCGTCGCGAGAGATAGGTAGGTTCCGGGCGGTTGGCAGAATCGTCCAGGTTCTCGGCGTCGCGCAAGGGATACGTTTGTTGAAAAAATCACGGTACCAATACGCTCTATTAAATTGGGATTGACGTTCTGTTTAAAGCATTTGCAGAATTTCATCAAGTTTTAATGAAGTGCATTTATTTATGTATCTGTACGTCACAACCAAATGCAGGAAACATTGGTACCTATCCGTGTGAGATTTCGAGAAATCATTTTCCGTCCCAAATTTAAATTCCCATTTGCCTTTTCCATTTCATAGCTTCCTTAGAAAATACGGAAAAAATATAAATCCGAATGCAAACATTGAATCCAATACGGTTATAAATCAGATTTCATCCAACCCATTCTGATGACATTTATAGGGTCTTAAAGGTTCCCTAAGAATTCCGAAATAATCCAACCGTGAAGTATAAAACATAAGTAACTCTTCCTTATTTTCTATACATAAACAACTCATTTCCCCCAAATTTTTACTCTGGCGTAATAAGAGTAGAGTAGGTACCTTTCCTGTTATTTAAGGTCTTCCAAATGACAGGAAAGGTCAATATTTGCACTGCGGGCGAATTAATTATTCAGCATCATGCCCCGTAATATTTTTAATCCCCCCAAAAACAACTCCGTTGTAAAAACTGACCCGCCAAAAAACCTCAGCCGCAAAAAGGAATGCTATCCATTTTGCCCGCCAGCCACATATATAGGATGCTCGGTGCTTCGCACCTCGCTGTTGAGTGTGCATATAGAAACCTGATCCTCCTACCCCTAACCTCCACCGTCAATGTTTTCCTGTCCCTGTCTCCTTCCCACAACCCCCTCTCACCCTCGGTTTCACCTAATATGTTTCCTCTGTTACACCAGCAGGGAGCTTTACGCTTCTTTCAATGCTGTTGGCGGGAGCTTTTTGCCAGATGAACAAGCCTGAATTGAAGCATTACTTCATTATAGGTGTACCACCACTGATTACTCGTGACCGCCAGTAATACTTATAATATAGTAATGCTTCAATTCAGGCTTGTTCATCTGGCTAAAAGCTTGGTTTACGTCCTCACGTGCCCCTGGAGAGTTGGTGAACAAAAAATCAACTCTCGAGACACTCAGGGGACCGAGCTACGGGATGGTGAAAACCCCAACTTGTTCCGTCGCGTAATCAGTGTCTCAGTCGCTTCGGTTTTCAGGGCTTCGGTTTGCTTGGCGGGCGGGACGCTCCCGCGTCCCTAGATCTGACCAGTATAGCTTCGACTTCTACGGATGACCTGCTGTGATTAAAATGCTGCGACTTGATAATTCCCCCGACTTTCCAGATTCATCGATTTCCTTGTTGACCCAAGCCGCAACTGATCGAGTTATGATGTGAGTATGAGCCCTTTGAACGTGGCGGAACAAGGTTGGATATTCCTCGATGTATGATGACGCGACAAGGAGAGAAAGGTTCCGTCAGTTCCTCGACGACCGTACGGGTAAATTGCATGTCGGCCTCGTGATGGTTTGATCCGCCAACAGGACACAGGGATATTTGATTAACTCATCACGAGAGCTCGAATTAAACCGCAGACGGATAAGACGTAAAAGGCGTGATAGGATAATATCGCTTTCATAACTTCGGTTGGCTGGTGAGGGTATCCGTATACGTCAAAATTCCGGAAACTCAATCATTGCTCGACTATTTAGTAGAGAGAGAGAACAGTTGCGTAGATATTATGAGGTTGTATGTGAATAGATGTGATTGTTGATCTCGAAAATAGTATCCTTGATGTCAGTGAGAGCACTTAACCCGATGGATTCTGGTTACTACTGATGAACTTATTTAATAACTGTAGAAGTAGCTATATTTAATAACCATAATAGAGGCACTTGAAGGATAATAATTAAACTTCTAAGATGATCCACGAGTGGCTATTCCTATTGTCTTCCGACGAAGACTGCTGACGTGAATGCAATCTGGCGTGGTTCTAGCTCCAGTAAGTTTTTCAATCGTGGGAAAGCCCCTGAATGCAGTTCCTGAGGGTAATTTCCTCCCTATCGTGGTAATTTCCTCTCTGAATGGTTGTAACCTCTTTTAGAATTTTAATTCATAATCTTGAGTTATGTGCGAATTTAATTCGCAAGTAGCTACCCAAAGATGCAGTTGCTCTAAAATCCAGTGTTCTGATTTTTATTGACGCATGTTGTTTTCTTCATCACATTGTCCGCTTCATGGTTGTCTTTCAAATGTAACGCCATAAAAAATGTAACAAGTTTGTTGTATTTCACCGAACATTGGTTGAGGTATTTCGTTGATACTCGTATGTGAATTGTACATGGATCAAGGAATTATAGAGCCTAGGATTATACATGAATGGTTGGCCGTAAGTGACGATGACCGGCACAGCTGAGTTCTCACTGGTAGTACTGTCGCACTATCAGACTAACACCATACCTTATGGCAATCTTTTTTCTCTTGTAATAGGAACAATTATACCACTGTACCTCAGTAAACTGACGTGAACAATATAATTTCCTGCTTCTTATTGGTTTCAGGTTAGTTCAAACAACAAAATTATCTCAAGTTATCTCTTGGTCCGACCTATCTGTCAGTCCGTTTACCAATTAGCTGGTTTGTTACATCTGTTAAGTTTATTTTTCGAGAGAAATTATGGGAAGTTACAGTACAGCTATTCTTATGTAGTTGCTCCCATGGTTGGGGCCGAAAACATATACAAAAGTGGAAAGAGCACTCAAATTAAACCCAAAAAGGAATTGAGGGCACAATTTAATTTAGATCCCCTTCCATAAAATATAAGAGCATGCCAACAATTTTTCCGCGTTTTTCTCTTTTTTCGTATTATATGTGGGTTAAGCCACGACCACCCTCCATACCCTACCCTTCGACCCCTCGCAACCCGGTCCCCGTCTATCTGCTTGAACGTTATCTCCATCCCCACTCAGCCTTTTGGAAGGAGCCAATCTCATTCAGAGGGCCTATTGTGAACGGTGCTAGGGCCTTCTTTTGTGCTCTATATTAAGGCAGGATATAAGCTTATACCCCATACGTGTCATATAACATTAACCTTGACAGCTACCGGTGTAACACGCATTTTTACGTCTGTTGGTGGATGGTAGTGAAATCGGGTGACGGAGACAACAATTAGGAGCCTTATTGATACGATTTGTAGCACCGAGCTATTGCAATAATGGATCGCATATTATATGAATTTTGTAGGGATGGGTATCGAATACTCCATGTCTCAAAACATTCGATGTTCTTCCTTAACATCGATGTTTCTCTTCCAATGTTCTTTCGTTTCTTCCAAAATATGTTTCTCCCTATAATCTCAAACCTATTTTAAGTTTCAGAATTTATTGCATTAGTTATGTGCCTTGTTGGGAACTTTACTTACCTACAACATTATTTCTCATTTTACGTGGCCCTTTTGCTTTTTATTGTTCTAGCAGCTGCAATGTTTAGATTGCATATTTTTCATGTCAGTCGCGGTTGACTCGAGATAACATAGTAGGAATGAAACGCCGATACCAAAAAGTGGCTGATGAAGAAATTAATCCCTAATGTGCTTCTTCTATTCTTGGAAAAAAAATCAACCAAACGTCTTGGCATTTTGGATTTCAATGAAGGATACGTATCCTAACCTTTATGATGTAGTATTTGAATGTGTACCTTCAGTCGCCTCCTCTGTTCCAGCGGAGAGGCTTTTTTCTCAAGCGGTTTTGATTTGGAACCCTCTTAGAAATCGCTTCCCCGAAGATATGGCTGCAAAACTGCTTTTTTCGCATGAGACTAACAATAAATATTTGGAATAAAGTAAACTGTCTGTTAAGTTGTGGCTCAATCCATTTTGGTTTATTATCGTCGAAATGAACCATCGTATTAATAATTTGTATTTATTATTAATTATGATTAATTAATACGATATCCGGCTGTTGGAATCGACTGGGTTTCTATGTGCAGAACCTGAAGATAATTTATTAACAATAAATTATAATAATTTTCTCTAGGTACTTGATAAAATTATTAATAATTAGTGATAATTCATAATAATAATTAATCTAACATTTAGGATCTAGACATTTAGACCTAGTGATCTAGACAGAAGGGTGATCTGTACAAAGAAGATAATAAACCGTTGTTTTTCTTGATTCAAACGTAAATTAGTACATTTTTTCATGTTTAATTTCTTAAGATAGGGAAAAAATTACCAAAAACATGTACAGCTAGGTAGGTACTTGTACTTAGGCAGGCCACAGTAGGTAAGGTATTATCGGAAAAGCATCGATTTTTTTTTACGATGTTTTTTTGGACATCGATGTTTGCAGTAAAAATCCACCAATATGCAAACATTGATGTTTTCTTAACCAATACCGATCCCTACAATTTTGATAACCAAATTCTACAACGTCTTTCAAAGTCGATTTCATTATTACTTACAACCGAAGAATGTTGTAGACGACTAGAGATTTCTAACTTCTCTTAGCAAACAAGTTCTATTCAGAGTATTCACCACAATAGCAACATCTCAGCAATGATATGGTGGGAGAGGGCTGGAATAACACCGAGGAATCGACATTCCTTGATTACCTAATGGGCTTTGAAATGTTATATATTATTATGAACTCTACAAGCGTCGTTAGCTACCAACTTCCAAAATCATTCATTTCCGTAATTCGTTCATTATCAAGATGTATTCCGTTCAATAAAGATTTACTTGAGGTTATTCAACAGCATCTCAAGAATCAAAACTTGTTAAAAACTTGAACATGACACCCGTTCTCACAAATGGGAGCAAACCCTGTATCTCAGGCAAGCGCGCATAATATTATGCTTTTGAAACAATGGTTGATGATGAAGACGCTCCGAAAAATGGTTGAAACGGTCTGGAGAAAGATAATGGAATTGGAATGACACCTTCGTAAGCTGTGGTATGCTAAGGTGTAAGGTTCATATGTATCAGGTGAACAATGATCCGTTTCTATAGAGAGAGCTATGGATGAGATGCAAAGGGGATTTTTTTTTGAACAGTTGGGCGTGTGATAGAAGGCGGAAGACCCTGGAGCGTCAGCAATTGCGGGATGTAGTCGAGAAAGCCTTGTTCCTTGGAGAAGTGTAGAACCATTCGAAATAGAAGAAGGAGAAAATCGTAAGTGATCACCAAGGGTGGAAGACATCTTGTTAAATAGTAGTTCTTCAAATGCTACATATTGTTTGGAACACATGACCCTCCTATCTGGATCGCTGTTTTGACCTAGACGGTCATCATGGATTATTCCACAGCCAAAGTGAGTGTGTGAGCGTGTACCTACGCAATATCTTTGAAACACCCAGATATTATAAAAAAAGGCTCAAATAATATTACAAGAGTGGGACGAATGTGCTGAAAGATTGAGGGTAAATCCAATTCGAATTTCATTTGAATACTAATTTTTCTTAAGCACTTGAAAAAATATGATTCAAATGAAATTTAAATTGAGCTAACCCTCATTCTTCCAGCTCATTCCTCATATATCACTCAGCGAGGATCTTGAATACGTCTTGTACAACCATACTGGCCAAGCTATGAACGTCTAGTATGTACTATACTAGAGCACTGGTATCTATTCGTCGTGAACTCCTAGTACCTACATCGTCCATCTCTATAAATACCAATGTAACAAAAATATCATCGCAAAGTATACGATTCACAGAACTACGATCAGGTAATGTTTAGCTGAAATTCTATGACTCATGTTAATGTTGACAAGGCTTAACGTTTAGTCGTCCTTCCGAATAAACGGAATTGGTCACAGGCGACCCATTTTGGTTTATTATCTTCGATAAGGATCCATTGGAATCGACCAAAGAAAAAACATTTTTTTTAACCCCCCTCAAAATTTGTTGGTTTACGTTTCAAGATACGTAGATTCAGAAAATCGAATTAAAAAAAATCCGTCCGTTCGCCGTACACCGCACATTCTTGTCCAAAAACCTGTAAATCGAGCTATTTGCCATCACTTCGTCAAAAAACCACTGACTAGTTGAGGAGAGGTAATAATGAACAATCACATCAAAATACAGGTCTTCTATATAGTTTATTTTGGTTTCTTACATTGCTGTTGCATTGAAATTAAAAATTGCTGTGAATTGATTCATCAAATTTGTAAGGTAAAAAAAGATTACTCCAAACAAGAAAAGAAATTATATTAGAGCAAAATATAATTATTTCTTCACTAAATAATAAAATCATTTTGTTTGGTCGAAGATAATAAACCAAAAGCACCCTTTTTACTTCCTTCCGAGTAAACCTTGAACACATACGGCGGAGCACGGCGATGAAACTCAAGACTGTCATCTCCGGTACGTGTACTCCACCGCTTCATCAACGTGTTACAAAAACAGTTAGATAGTACGACTTACGAAAAAAATTGTTGATAAATTGTAAGGAATTGTATTTTCTTCATATTTAGATCGTGGGATCAACCGTTAAGGAGATTAATCGGAAACCCCATTTTGGTTTATTATCTTCGATAATGAACCATTGGAATCGCCCAAAGAAAAAAAAATTTTAACCCCCCCTCAAAATTTGTTGGTTTACGTTTCAAGATACGTAGATTCAGAAAATCGAATAAAAAAAAATCCGTCCGTCCGCCGTACGCCGTCCCCCGTCCCCCGTACGCCGTCCGCCGTCCGCCGTCCGTGGCACTTTGCCCAGTTAGCGTTGAGCTAAAATTACGAAATTTGGTTTCTGGGTTTGGACCAGCCCCACAATGATCCTCGAAACTTTTCATAACCCTAGGTCAAGGGGAAGGGGTTCAAAACGAAATTTAAAATTTCGACGATGTCATATCTCAAAATATTCAACTGAGCCGTGTAATGTTTAGTTCACTTTTGAATGACCTGAAAAATTACGAATCTTTTAAGACCAATTGGATTTTTGTGCGACCAGCCGTTCGTTCACAGTTAGCGCGCAAAGGTTTAGGAAAAACACTAAACTTTCGCGTCGAAAACGGTCGTCATGTGGGTCAACCGCCAGACGCCCAGAATAAAACTACCTTTTTTCATCTTCCCGGTAAACTACAGTCTAGAAATTTTAACCGTGAGTCGGGGATAGACCACATTGCAATATTCACTCGGTTTCTCATCTGTAAAATTGTTTAAATAATACCTTTTTGTAATAATACAAATTAAATTTTGATGATGAGCTATTGACTTGAAATTTTAAAAATAGTTCAGAACTGGATCACAATGCAATATTCACTCGGTTTCTTGTCTGTAAAATTGTTTAAATAATACCTATTTGTTTAAACAAATTAAATTTTGATGATGAGCTAGATACTTGAAATTTTAAATATAGGTCAGAAATGGATGACATTTCAATATTCACTCGGTTTGTATGACATGGTATGAGTATGGTAAGGTATATTATGTTTGTTGGTAGGTACTTCTTTTATAGAAAAATTATTACCGACGTAGTATTAAAAACCCCAGAATTATATCGTATTAATTAATCATAATTAATAATAATTACTATTAATAATAAATACGAATGATTAATACCTAACAATAATTAGTGATAATTCATAATAATAATTAATCTAACATTTAGGATCTAGACATTTAGACCTAGTGATCTAGACAGAAGGGTGATCTGTACAAAGAAGATAATGAACCGTTGTGTCAAGAATTTGCAGAGTTTTTGTACCTTTAATCCAAGACCACAGATTGCGTGCAGTACCCCCCCCCCCCCTTCTCACTGGACAACAACTTGGATTGTTCATCGGGGCCGCTAACGCAATAACATATTCCAAAATCAGAACTACATCACCTTTTGTAAGGCAAAACCCGCAATTGTTTATGTGCGTGCGGGAAAGTGTTAATTCCTCTTCTCGATGCATGGATAACTAACTGCACCGCTTCCTTTTAATTGGACCTTCTCAGTAGTGAACGTTGAGAAATAAAACGTGAGAAAAGGCCTCGAATACCCAATTGTGGGGCCCATTTTCTTGAGAACCACTTCATCTTGGCCTAGATTGTGCCCCACCAGGAATTTAGCAACCATACCCATGTAAATATTATCCTATAATATTATCAATTCCATACTCTTCAGCCCGCGTGTTGCCTCTAGCTGTGTTCTTACCCCTCTCCATTAGTCCTGCTAAGCATAGCTAACGCGTTCAGTCAGCATTATAATACTGATAGAGCTGATTGGTCATTTGAAGTTCTTTCTCTAATCAGTCAATAGCTGTAATATTATTACGGCTATGGTACGGAAAACATCCTTTCAAATGTGGAGTATATCATATTCCACATTAAAAGAAGGTTTCCGTACCATGTGTATTCCTGCTGTGTTACAGCTGGTTTGACAGAGCGTGGTTTTAACCGTAACTATGCCCAATCTGTTATTCCCCTTCCTCTTGATCGCCATAGAAAGCGTTGTTGCCTTAATTATATAAACATATACATATAGGTAGAAAGCTCCTTTGTAGGACGAGAGTGCTGGGCGTAAAAACATGAGCGCCTGTTGAATAATTCACTTTTTTTCAACTTACACGTAGAGCTCATGAACGGCAGTGAATCCACCCCAGTTGGCTAAATACCTAAAAAAAAAGAGTGAAGAGCCTCGTATAATTTTACAAACATTAAGCAGATGAAAAGAGCGTGAGTGAATATCAAATTTCCCTAGGAAACTCCTAATTTGAAGAGCTTGGAGAGCTCCTATCTGTGGGTGGTGGAATAGTCCTTGATTTATTATGACGAGGAATCTTATCGTTGTGTTGGGATAACGTCCTCCCACGAATCATTCCGTCTAATCAAATCACGAATCTGCTGTCTCTTTTGAAAATAGGGTGGAACGTTTTTACATACAGATATTCACTCATACGTGTAATCTTTGAAACTCTGGCTGAGTTGTGTTTAATGACAGAACTTCGTAAAATTGTGGTTATGTTTTTGAAAGAAATACGTGAGTTCGTCGGAATGTTTGAAAAATTGTGCATTTTCAATCAACATGATCTGACTGATTATTCTGTTTAAAAGGACACTTGAGTAAAGGAACTTCATGATCTACGAGTCTAATTATACCATTTATACTTGAGGGGTGATCATATGAATTGGGCAGTTTATACTTGAAGAACATAATTGAATTGTTTCAAACTTTTGTTTAGATTACTCTTCTATGTTGAAAACCTACCTGCCTGATGAGAAATCAGTTTTCTCCCTGAATTAAATGAAACTCATTTCAGAAATATGAATCAAATTGTTGAGTCTCATGAAGGTACTCACATATTGTTTGCTCGAATAATATTGCTTTCATGCAATTACGGAGGATAACTAATTAAATTTGCCAAGAATGTGAGATACGGGCCTCTTTTCTTCGTTACGGATTTTCTATCCTGAAATGAATAATAAATTAGCAATAGCAAAAATAAAATAGGAAAACTAACAAACAAACCAAATTTAAAAAAAAAATATTTTATGGTGTAAGATTAGTGAGCAGCCGTGTGTTAGGTACCGGCAATTGGTCACTTAGCGGTTCCTTTGGTGTATGCATTAATTTATCTCTCTCTTTCTCTTTAGCATGACTATTATAATCCTGTCGACTTTGCCAAACGAAGGATATTGCCCATTGTTCTCTGCGTTTGAAAACGTTTTATTCAAAATACAACGGGTGGGAAAAATTCGACTGACCACAATATTATTCTTTTTATCTTAATTTTCTCCCCATGATAACTTTTATTGGGAGTAAGTAAAATTTTATAGTTAATTATTTCATTCTCCAAAGTGACGTTAGTTTTGGACTTATAACCCCGCAAACAGATGACCCGTTCATTTATTGATATGTCTGGTAGGAATTAGATTTATTTATAATTGCCGCGTCTAATCTGTAACTAAACAGCTGAGTAATTCGCTTGACCTTTCTCCTTGCACACGGTGCTTCCTGAACCCCACGGCGTAACACACGTACATACTCGTAGCTTAGAACTCTCCTCCGCCAACGGATGTATCTAAAATCCTGACTAGGCATCCATCTTACCAAAAATATTGGCTCCATTAGATTGTTCGTAACATCGCTTGTTCCTAGTAGTGTCGTCTTGACACTGTTATAATCAACTCCACAGGGGATCTTATCTCTGAACAGCTATCTTACAACTTGTCAAATTGGCACAAAATTCGAGATTCAGCGAGGCCGCCATATACAGTTCATAAGACTCTCCACTGTGTCGCTCCCTGAAGAAGAAAACTCGACGTCGCTAAGTGATACTTTCCTTTGGCGCATGGTGTACAACTAAGCTCATGACTTCATTTAGGTCTTCAAACGAATAAAAAACGACTCGTTGGCCTTGTAGCCTGCCTCATTCAACAGTAGGTATAGAGATTTTGCGTTGGTCCTTGGCTTGTGCGTAGTATGCGTCGATGACATGCCGAAATCTCCATCAGTACCGAATCCAGCAAAGAGGCGTATCCCTCCCTTATTTCAATGAGAAAACAGTACCCACAGAAATTGCCATCGTTTCGTTGTTTTCAATCGAAATGATCTCTGATCCTTCACTACTATCCACTATCTACTAGCACTTTCCAGGACTTTCAATGAATCGACAAAACGAAAACCTGCCCGTAGTTCACCGCTGTCACCGTGTTTTTATTTTGTTGGATTTTTTGAGGTTTCTCAACTCCACATATAAATGTCTCAATTTCGGTCATTATCGCCTATGAATTTGTTGATTTCAGGTTTGGGGTACCGGCAGGAGTTCTAAAGTAATAATGCTCTTTTTAGTTCCTCTTTAGTAATCGTGTTAATCGATTCATTAGAAAATCTTTCGCGGCGCCAAGTTTAGATCCTAGATCACCATCTTACACAGAATGAGACAATTATTGTTATCCATACAATGCATTCGTGTCAGCTTCATCTCATGTTTGGGTCGGCCGTCTTGAATTGAGCAAAACTTGAGCACGTTTTCAGGACGAGTGTGAGATCGGACCTGTAGTCAGGCCTCTGAAATATTGCATTACCCATTTTATGAAATATTTGCATTAAAACTTCCCATCAGTTTCCGTCTTTATTTCTATTGTTTATATTTTCTATGGTTGTCGCTACAAAAACCTCCTCTCAAATAACAAATGTTGTCAGCTCATTTGTCCGGACACCTGACGGTCCTGTCCGACCTCGTCCTGGAACTGGAACGAAAGTACGGTTAATGTGGCTCCTGAATGAGGTGGCTGTTGTTAGGTTAGTGGTCGAAAGGATAGCGAGTCTGAGTCGTGTGGGGTCGAATAGTGGTGTGGTGAGAGTGTTATCTGGTTTGGGTGGGTTGACGTTCTACTGAAATGATGTACCCTCATTGCTGAAGAAAACCGGTCCCAGCCATCCTATGGAAAGGGAAGCTTTATTTCCTATGATCAATATAATGAACGTCTTTCTCATATGGTTCATCACTTCACATGGCTCATCATAGGTTGATCGGAGAGCCCTAGACGTGCTCGGTATTTACAGGACTAGACGTGCTCGGTATTTACAGGAACAGTATGGGAGACAGCGAAATTCTCTGACGAGATTGTAGACTTTCTGATCTCAAATAAGAATGCTGAGTTCTCTTTTGTGGTAGGAGATATGAATATTACCACCCTGAATAACACTAATTCAGACGCTCTGTACTACTGTTCTTCGTTAGCTGAGTTAAGTTTTCGCTCTCTTGTAAACAAACCTACTAAAGTGCAGGGGGGATCATCTACATGCATTGATCACCTTTTTTATCGAGGGGAAAAACAGGTTTTACTGTCTGGATTATTGGAATGTCATATAACAGATCACTACGCTATCTCTTGCTCAATTGAATCTACGCCTCAAAAAAAGAGGAGGGCAAACAAACTGTACCAGAGCAGAATCGATTATCCCAAACTTAACAAAATAACAAAATAAATGAATTTGAATGGAGTGAAATAATTAAATTAACAGATGTGAATGAGGCTGTCACAAAATTTGTTACCTCATTGGGAGAATGTATCAAGTGTGCCTCTAACCATAAGATTGCCACCCCTCATGGTAAACAAAAATTGATGCCATGGATGACTAATGGAATCCTCCGAGCCATACGCATTAGAGACAAAATAAGCAAAAAAGTAAAAAAAAGAACCTTTCAATACAGCCCTCCTGGCACGTATAAAACAATACCGTAATACAATAAATCAGCTGAAAACCGTGGCTAGGGATGACTATTTCAAAACCAAATTTAAGGATGCTAGCCAACCGAGAGAACCGTGGGGAATCATTAACGAGGAATTTTTGGGTAGATCGGGGAATTGACCGTTGAGATTAGGTCACTATCAGATTTCTGTCTTGCAGTATACAAAAAGAAGGTGAATTTCCCTGGGACCAGAAAATTCGAAAACTGTTCTCTCTGTGAACTGAGATTTGCATTTTGTTATCTATATAGTTGTAGGTTGATGAAAGAAATACAATTTACGTTATTATACACTTGTAGCTGGGCTCCTGGTGTCCACCATCCTTGTTTGATTTATTTTCTAATAAACAATAAAATATAAGAAGAAGAAAAATAAAATATACGATATGTAAATAGAAATATAGAATAAGCAACTCTCCCCTGTGGTTGTGAGGTATAATCCATTTATTGCACATTAATGTATATTATTTTACCCTTTTTTGGAATAAATTTCTTTCTCTCTCTCTATACCCCCTCGTGAAAGTCGACTTAACATGGATTTATGTGATATGGAACAAAACTGACAACTACAAGTGCCATAAGGTCGATTCCGATGTGTCGTAAGTTTAATTCATAAGTGTGATTAAATTATATTACTCGTGAGGATCATTAGAAATTTGCGCAAAGGTCAGAACATATTAGGTTCAGGGTTAGCGTCAAAACTTTAGTTTGAGACTCTCGAATTAGTTGGATAAAATATACCAAAATCTAAGTAATATCATTAAGACCATTGTATAATTTTAAATGAACTGGAAATATATTACTGCAAATTTGACCATATTATATAACGGCTGTAGGCAACGCTAAACCTAATAAAAAAAAATGATGATGGTTTTTGTCAAATAGGCCATTCCGTATTTGACATCTGATGACATTTGGATGGGGTTGAAAAGTTGTTACAGAGTGGCCAATGGTAAACAATTGGAATCATTTGTGTAATTTATGCACACTCTCCTTTCTTTTATCATTGTGGTTATGGGCCATTTACAGCAAGAGCATCAAACAGAAACGTATAAAATGAAACGATCGTGTGTAACTTTTACAAGCGGTGTTGTGAATTTTGGATATAACTTGTGTATTCCAATCTTGATTGTTGAGGGGAAACTTTGAATTGTTTCGGGAGTAAAACGGCCAACTAAGTCCACGTTAACAATTACCAGGTTCCTTTATAGGCCTTTCAAATGGATAAGGCAAGGGCGATGTGGTTGTTGAGATTTCATTACTATGTTAACTAGGAGGAAGAGGAAGTTCTGGAATCCCTTACACTGCATATCAAGAGACTACTGCAGACGCCCCAAAATTTAATTCCCCACTAGCACTACAGCACTTCTGGAAACGAGTGTTATAAATTCACGGATCTCTAAGATGAGTAAGCAATTTTACTTGCTATGATAAAAGGAGAATAATTCTCATTTTATCATTATTTCGAACTATTTATTTCGAAATTATTTCGACCTTCTGAATCAATCATTTGCTCCTTCAAATGGAAATATAAGAATTAGTAACTTCGAGTCAAAATCTTAGTGTTTCTTGGTTTGAGATAGAATAAATAACCTACCTACTTTAATGTCATATACCACTTATAGTGAAAACAATTTACGTATTCAACATGAACCAATGAAAATTATTAACAGGATGTGGATTGGTCGGGTCGTTTGGGGGGGGGGGGAGAGTTAGTAGATAGTAGTAAGTACAGTAGGCCTTATCTTTAATAATGAAGCATTGAAATGGACCGAAAAAAAAAAACATTCAGCCCCCTAAAAATTCGACATACGTTAAGATACATACATAGAACCAGGAAATCGAATTTCAAAAAAAGATCCACCCCGTCTGCCGTGCGCGGTATTGAAGTTTTTGAGGCTCACTTAATTAATGATTCTCAACTCCTTATGCATGAATGAGAGGGTCGGTATGGAGGTTGGGATTGTGTATAATCTTGAAGCTTCTACAATTGAATGGACTTTCAATGGTCTTTTGCCTTCGTAACTTCTGAGCTGATTTCCGAGTGCAACATATACGATAGTGGTGATATGAGTGGCGATGGCCATAGTGGGCGAGCTTGCACTGTCTATTACTGCATTGCGGCACATTATCATCCACATTAGTCTTGGACTCTCGTTCTCTCTTTCCGGGCTGCAAACCCGACCACCGATGTCTGAGGGGTCGGTGGGATAATTCGAAGAACGGAGCATGGTGGGTGGGAGCCCCCTGGGATATGACGACTGAGGGTGTATGTATTACACGAGGTAGGTACCCCACGACACATCCTGCCCTCGTGCCACCTGCCCTACTGTCCGTCTATACCGCAGAAATCACAAAACCTCTTCGTAGACTTCTTGTAGTCGAATATATTAATTTGTCTCTTCATCAAACCCAACAAATGCCCCCAGCAAAAGTATCAAACAAGTGTAATTAAAATCAGTTAACTGCTGCCTTAGATTTATTTAGGGCCTTATGAGTTAACGCCCTCCTACATGATTTGTTTACTCTTTTGTAACGTAATCGATCCTTCGAAATTCACTATTGTATCCTTATTAATGTTCACTAATTTGGTTGGTGCCTTCGTTAGGAATGGTGAATCCATTTCAAACTCATTATATAATATATTATGGTTGAATTTCTCGCGAATCTGCAGCACTTTTCTTTTAAGTGTTTTTTTTTTCTCGGCTTGTATTGATCCGTGAAGGTGAAACGGAGAAAAAGTGACTACACACACATCAAAGGAAATTCCATATTAAACGAGTAAAAGTTTCGTGGATGAGCATATTATGCAAGGAAACATATCGGTTGTTCAAGAGCGAGGAAAGGTTGCCATGAACGTGTGCGTAGTAATTTTGTGTTTGACCGCTGAACGCCAGGGTTTAGACTAATTCGAAGCCAATGTATATTCATTCTTGGGCTTTAGGCAATCACGAACCATTAAAGATCGACTCGCTAAACCATTCCGTTAATCGAAGTAAGTAATTGGCAAAGTGTCGGACGATCTATGGTATAGATGAAAAAATCTGTGCGACTGTTGATTGTCTTATTGATTGTGCAGAGAAATCGACCCAGGCACCTGCGCGTTTCTTCATATTCTATATAATATATTATGTTGGATTATATTTCCATTTTTTCAATTGCAAAATAGACCATCCGCCACTTTGTACGACCAGCCGTTCGTTCACAATGACGGCTCAAAGTTGGAGCAGATCAAAAACCATCAATATGATGGTGAATCGCGAGGCAGCTTGTCGGGTCTATTTTAAAACTGGCTCAGCTGATACAAACAGCACATGGTTTTCAAATATCAAGTTATTAAATAATATTCAATAATAATTATTAATAATGAAGCATAATAATCATTAATAACAACAATAAACAATAATTATTTACACTACTTGTTTTATTTTATTCGCAATCTCATTTTCCTTCCTCAGGCAAGAATTCAAAACAAATAAATTAGAAAAATAAGTCATCCAAGATCAAAAATTTCCACTTGCGATTCGCATTTCATAATTTTGGTTTCGCTAATTTGTATTTGGGCTATCAGACGAGTACACACAGAGGAGTTATTTGAAAGAAATTGAATTGGTGTGAACATAAAAGGCGCCGTACTATCATCAATATCTTTCCTTGTAGGTGATTTGAAAATTGTGTTGCGTGAATATGCGTGCAGTAACTAGAGACGGAGGCTTAGGAATCCCGGAGCTCCTGAAACTCGTCCCGGACCTTAGAGAAGCAAGCAAAAGGCTCTCTGGCGAGAAAGTGGAACGTTCAGAATGATCTACAGTTGCTGAACGAAGAATTCATCCCGTACATGCTCGGCTTTCCTACAGATGGTCGCAAAAAAGAAGATCTTGTGAGGTACCCGTCTAAAATTAAAAGGATACGAAATAGTAACTTTGCATCAGTGAAAATCCACAGGCCCATCGTCAATAAATTTAGGAGCATGAGCATGTCTATGCTGGTGCTATATAGGGAAAGTTGCGAACATAGGGAAACAGCAGCCCTGTCTGATAACCTCCTTACCATGTATGTGCGAACAGTGGAATGTGTGAACTGAATTTCATGAGGATTACAAGAATGGACTATAGAGGACCTATAGTTAGATCTCCCTGAGGATGTTGGAGAGTTGATAGTTAGGAATTATTGGGATCAGAAAGTCCTCTATTTCAGAAGAACGAGGTGGCAATATGTGTATCTCTGTTCAGGCGACAAGAACTGAGATATCAGGGTCTGGTACGAGATATCAGCAAAGAACTGAGGACGATATAATTCATGAACTTCATATTGAGTTGGGCTGTAAGTAGAATGTTGAATGGTGGTGCGTTCACATGGTCAGGAAATATTGACTGGGGAGATTAGAGAAAAACACCTACCTTTGTGGGAGTTTCTTTTCATCCCATCCAGACTTCAAGAAACGGCTGATGGGCTCTCGAAAACAGAATTGGCGGGAATATAGAATATTATTACAGTAAACGTCCGCAATTTCGAACAATGGAAGTTTAAAATATTGTTAACTATGCAATTTCCATTGAATTATATGCGCAAGGGGTCGCTAAAATACGCAAAAGCCCAAGGAACCTATACCTTATCCATTCTCATAGCCAAACACCTTGACATTCAAGGGCAATGACTGTCAATTGCATTGCTAAAAAAGCCTTAGAACAATTCCCGTACTGCCCTGATCTACAACTTGAATTGCCGAGAGCATTTTCACTTTTACTGAGTTTCTACGCTTTATCAGTCACAAATGAGATGGTGCCCACGCCTCGTGTTATGTTGTGAGGAGGGAGCTGGGCGTTAGGGCTAATTCGGTCATCTAACAACCGGCCCGATCCGTCCTGTATATAATCCTGCGGCTCATCAGCGTCGAAACATTCAACCAATGACCGAGCGTGTTGGGGCATTTGGAAACCCCGAGCTATTGATGAGAGTATTTACTCGGATGCATACGTCCTGCAGTTGAGCGCAATATAGTCACGGCGAAATGTGATATTTCGTAAACCAGGTCGATCTCCATCAGAATCTTGACCCACGATCATAATATATCGCAGTAAATCTACCTTTGTAGGGTGATGAAATAATGACGGAGGACAATTCAGAGAGAGTAATGACTTCATTTCCGGCAGACGATAAAATTGAAGTTTAGCAGTGTCGTAGATGTCAAAGTATGGTAGGGTGAGGCTTGACGTGTTTCCCATTGTTCTCCCAGCGTTACCGCTAATGAGAGGGTGGTTTCAGGAGGCACGCTCTAATTGTTCCGTAACAATATGAAGATCAGTGGTGGTGTTATGGGGTAAGTGGAGGGAATGGGTAGGAGAAGCGGTTACCGCAGTTAGCGCCATCATCCATGTGCGGGCGTCGGCGGAAGCTCCAGAATGACGGAAAGCCTTACAATAATTCATCGAGAAGGGCGTAAGGAGAACAGGATCTGATTACATTATGTTGAATCATTCGGGAGGATGTTGTATTCTCGCGACTACGTCCTCAGGGGACGGTGCTCTCAATTTTGGTGGTATGTCTTTCTTATGGCACCCGGCTTCTTACACCTTCTCTGCATCCCCTTACCGAGCAACCTAATTACTCACATTAAAGCTCATGTCATTTTCATTTATGTACCACAAAGAACAACCTTTTTCTATCTTCGAAAATTAAATAGAACGTTCTCTTGAGATTCTCCTATTTAGAATTTTTGATTTATCAACCGTAAAATCCGAATTCCAAATTAAATAGAACGTCGAAACCCATTCTAGACCACACTCACAGTTTAAACGAAATTAAAATCAGTAAGCTGATGTAGAATACCTACACTATACGTAAGCACATGGATATTTCTCATTTTCTCCCTGTAAAATATGTGTTTTGTTTCTCAAGTACAAATTCTTGACACAACGGTTTATTATATTCTTTATGCAGATCACCCTTCTGTCTAGATCACTAAATGATAGATTAATTATTATTACGAATTATAAATAATTGTTAATAATTTTATCTAGTACCTAGTGAAAATTATTAATAATTATAGTTACTTATTAATAATTTGTATTTATTATAATTAATAATTATTATTATGATTGATTAACTCGACGTCTGAAACCATGTGCTGTTCGAATCAGCTGGGCCAGAATGAATATTGAACCGATCGGCGGCCTCACGATTCACCATCATGTTGACAATTTTCGATCTGTTCCGACTTTGAGCCGTCATTGTGAACGAACGGCTGGTCGTACACTGTGAATGGTCTTAAGAAATTCTAAAAAATGAACTCAATCTAAATATGAACTAAAAACTATAATACCGTTTCATTTGAATTTTTTGACTTTTGAAATTTTCAAAATTTCAATATTCGTTTTGAACTCCTATCCTTGACCTAGGATTATGTACAGTTTCGAGGATCATTGTGGGGTTAGTCCGAACCTGTAAAAAAAATTTCGTTATTTTCAGCTCAACGCTAACTGGGCCAAAGTGCCGCGGACGGGCACTTCCCGATTTTGGTCGGGGGTTCAAAACGAATTTTGAATTTTTGAAAATTTCAAAACTCGAAAAATTCAACTACCCTGAAGTTGTGTACGAATTCATAATCGAAACTTTGTCCCGTTGCCAGGCCTTTGGATGTTAATAATACTTGAAATCAGCAAACGGGAATCAATTACGTACACAACTTCAGGGTAGTAAAATTCATATGAAACGGTATAGTTCTTAGATCACATTTAGTTAGAGTTTATTTTTCAGAGTTTTTTAAGACCATCAGCAGTTTTGTACGACCAGCCGTTTGCTCACAATGACGCGTCAAATTGGAGAAGATCGAAAATTGTCAACATGAGAGTGAATCGAGAGGCAGCCTGTCGGGTCCATTTTCAAACAGGCTCAGCTGATCCAAACAACACATGGTTTTCAAATATCGAGTTAACAAATAATATTTAATAATAATAATGGGTTAATAATGAAGCATAACAATTATTAATAACCAACAATAAATATTAATAATTTACACTACTTGAAAATAATTATTAATATTTAATGATAATTCATAAGAATATATTAATCTATCATTCAGTTATCTAGACAGAAGGGTGATTTGTACAAAGAAGATAATAAACCATTGTGTCCAGAATTTGCAGAGTTTTTTATTCGATTTTCTGAATCTACGTATCTTGAAACGTAAACCAACAAATTTTGAGGGGGGGGGGGGTTAAATTTTTTTTTTCTTTGGTCGATTCCAAAATAAAGATAGCAGCTGAACCTGGGCCTATTCTGCTTAAAGTGTAAGCCCTAAGGAGGCTACATGTTACAGGTTCATAAAGTGAATAGCACAGAAATATTTTGATGATACCACGGTAATAATGTGGACATACTACGTATATCCATCTATTCTACTCTCCCTCCTCCAATGAAATCGTTCTTTCCTCCACGTTCGTGACATATTCTCAATATGAGATCAAATGATGAGATGATAGCAACACACATCACCCCACCAGCACATAAATTAACCCATCAATAATATTAAAACGAACGTAATAATTCACTTTGGAAAGTCGATGATCTGTTCACGTGATCTTCATTAACAGAAAGTGCCTCTACATTCAAAATGAAAACCTTGACATTCTGTGATGGAAATAATGATGAAATGGTGGAACTTCATTCATTACCAGATACAAGACGAAAAAATACGAAACTGAAAAGACTTCTTATGTATTTCCAAAGGAGAATAACTTCCCTCCGCGAACTAATTCTATAAAGAATAAGAAGCGTCATGGGGGGGGGGGGAGGGTAAATATGGACGCCGTTATGCAAATACCAGGTAAGCGACTAAAGTCTGATTTTCAGAAAATTATTTTCCAAGTTTTAAGTGATGCTAATGCAATCGTTGGGGTTGTCCCAAGATGCTTTGACTGTAACTTGGCCTACTAAGGTTTTCCGCATTCTTCAATCCCTTCTTGAGTAGAACAGTTCAAAATGAGAGTTTAAGTGTTAATTGCAAACTCCAGTACTCGATTTTTGCAGTTTAGGGAACTACAATAATCAGTATGGCTTCAAGAACTTCATCTTTCCAGTCAAAACTGTATTTACTCAAACAACTCCTGAATGACCTGCGGCAGTTTCCTCTTCAAACCACCCAAAGGCTACTCTGTTAGATAGAAAACAATAATAACTAAATTGTAGTATGCCTGGTTCAGGAGATTTATTTATATTATTCGAAGGTTCATTCCGAGACGCAATGGTGACTAGTCATTGAGATAAAAACCTTCCATACATAAGACTGGATATTCCTTGTTTACATGTGCATTTTAAAACAAATATGATCACTTTTTATTTTCTTGACACCTTAAAAATGGTTTTTGCCAGCTAGAGGATCGCGCGGCTGTGAATTAACTTGCAAGAGGCAGCAAGAACGGACCCCAGCCATGTTTCTTTACCTACAGCGATTCGTCCTCGATGTCATTAATTTTCATGGAACTCTGCGAAGTTGTTAGTCCCCATCTAAATTGATGTGCCCTTTGAATACATATCTATTGCAATTAAATGGGCTCACTAGTGAGGTTCGTAATGAAAAATGTTCTTCACAATGATTTATTGGATGATTTTCCTACGGATTACTCATGGAGGTGGTGGGAATAATTCCTCAAACATATGCTATGGAACTCGAAGATATCGCAGTGCTCAGTACTAAAACTTTTTCTTCTTTGAATTGTTCTTGAAGTATTCTCATTTTGTTGGATTTAAAATAGCAAAGTAACATTGTCCACCAAGGCTCGTAATACGTGACTGTGTCCTAAGGACCCGTAAATGATACTCGAGTGCCACTTATTTATGGTGAAGGCTATTCATCTATGAACATGCTTACGAACCTTTCGTAAAGGTTGCTGAAGCCACGAGTTGCCTATACCCAGATCATTCATTCCACATAATACAGTCTCTCAAAACACAGTACCTACCGCTAAAACAATAAATGACTAATAATTGACTACATATAATAACATAATTGACAAAATAATAACTGACTAACTGAGAATAAGGAGTTCAAATGACTATCTTCCGGCTGGACTTTGTGTAGAAACCTATAAAAACGTGATTTTGAAATTACTAATTAACCAGATTATGTTTCCATAATATGCTTTTACCGTTGTTGAATTGTTGTAACCACACCACCACATCCCCTAGGCCCATTTCCATTGATTCATTGCTTTTGAATTCTTAGAATGAGAATAAAATCAGAAGTATAAATGGTGTTGGCACCCAACCTCATGGAATCACCTGGCTAGCAACTCACAACTTATGTTGTAAACAGGATTATAAAAATATATTCAGTCTATTGCTCACCACTTATATTCCACGTTATTACAAATGGTGACGTAGGATAAATAGTGCGCAAAATGTCACGACGAAGCAGGAGGAATGAGTCTCCAACACGAGGTGGAGGAGACGGAGGAGGTCGCACCCAACTCAAGTTGCAAATTCGGCAGTTCGGCGTGAAGATAGTATAAATTCGGCTCAAGAATGTGGCCATTTCGAAAAAACAGTTGAAGATGCGCTTAGTGGCTGACCCAGTTCTAGGGAAGGCGATTCGCTACGTACAGGACGGGTGGCCACACAAGGTGGTGGTAGGAAACGACTTACGTACGTTCTTTGAGAAGAAAGACCCTGTTATGGACGGGTTGATTGGTGATCCCTACTTCTTTGAGAGAAAGGGCAATGGAAATTTTGCATGAAGGTCATCCGGGATCATCAGCTATGAGATCGGTCGCGCGGTTACACTTGTGGTGGCCAGGACTGGACAAGCAGATTGAGGAATTTTTGAAGAAGTTCGCGTCTTGCCAACGAAACAGACCCTGGGACCCGGAATCGCCAATTTACTCTTGGAACGTGCCTGCTGATGTGAGTTCTCGAGTTCATATTGACTTTGCAGAGGCATTTGAAGGACATAGTTGGTTAGTGGTTATGGATGCCACTAGCAAATGGCAGGAAATTGTTGTTACGAAGCAACACAATGCTGGGAAGACTGAGGCTCCGTTGGAAGAGATTTTTGCCAGATTCGGCCTCCCTCGTGTTATTGTTTTGGACGTCTAAAGAGTTCCAAGAATTTTGTACCAATCGCAACATAAAGCACGTTACCTCGACGCCATATCATCCGCGGACGAATGGCCTGGCAGAACGGGCGGTAAGGACATTCAAGCAGAGAATGTGGTCATCAAGGAACGAGGGTCCTGTACAGGAACGGTTGATGAAGTACCTTTCCGCGTATAGAGTCGCCATCCATAGCTCCACCAATCGGTCCCCAGCTATGATGATGTTGGGACGAGAACCCCGAACGCGCTTGTCGCTCAAAGCCAAACCTTGGGGCGCACATGGAAGATACGGTGCAGCAACATCAGCGCCAGGGTTTCTATTACAAGGAGTTTGCGGTAGAGGAAGATGTGGTAGTGTGAGTCATTCACTTAATTCAAAACGAATGCGAATTCGGTGGGAGCGGGTTAGTATGCACTAGCATACTAACTCTATGCAAGACTAATCGCACTTGCTACGCAACAATGGTGGCACATACAGTTCGAAGTCTGAACTAATACAAGTAACCCTCAGTATAAGTAATCTAGTTCAATAAGAGTACATGACCCCTACCGGAGTAGCAATCAACTAACAACCCGATTGACTTGGTCCTCATTGAAGTTCACAGCATTTCAGAACTGACTGCGAGTATACGTTGGCTCTCTTCGAGTTCCTGGTTCTCGAAGGAAGGAATACATCAAGGAATGCTTTCATCTAGTTAACGTGTTTCACGGGACCCCCATGCCAGAACTTCGTTTGTTAACTGGTCGCTGATTTTAGTCATGTTTACTGGTATCACGTTCCACCAAGATTAACCAATTAACGTTTAATTTGAAGGATGTCAATAATTTATTATGTCTATATGTCAATAATTTATTATGTATAAGTATATGAAGGATGTTACAATAATTTATAATGTCTATATGACAACTAAATCACGAGTTGATTCTTTAATTATTTCGGGATGCTGAATCGATCTTCAAAAAAGTTCCAAGTTTCCTGTGAAGCTGAAACTATAACTCGGCTCCTTCTAGACCTAGTGACTTGAATCTTTTAAAAGGCACTGGCTTAAGTTGAAACGAAGCTCTGTGCAAAATTTCATGTCAATTGGTGAACGTGGAGAGGCCGTCTGAATAAGGAGAAGAACAAGGTAAGGCCGAATAACATAGTTTTTGAATTTATATAACTCGGCTCCCTTTAGATCCAGCAACTTGAAACATTCAGATTCACACCTAATAACCATTTGGTTCCAACTTGTTCGCTTGGTGAGGAGGAACGCTACCACGTTCCTAGATAAGCGGCTGGTCCAGCTATTCATGTAGATCTCATTGGTCGTTTGCTGTTCGCAATGAAGGGAGGCATATGGAGATTTGGTCAGGAAAGCAGCTGCCTCAGGGCTCGAGGTCAATCATCAGAAGATTATATACGAACCAACGCACCATCATGATAACTTAATCAGTATCGGTAACATAGATTTGAGTGAGTCTAATAATTCGTCTTCAACCAAATCTGAAATGAGGAAACGAGTCATTGCATCGAAACGACCGTACTTTGGTCTCCTGAAGCGTGGTGCGAAAATCCGGGTCAAGAAAAGGCTGATCAGGCCCGAAATCCTTCACCAGACCCCTGGAGCCCTCATATAGTGCAAAAATCCGGGTCAATAAAAAGCTGATCAGGCCCGAAATCCTTCGAAATCCTCCATACGTTTCACAGTGATAGACGTTTTTTGGTTCTCCCAATACCTACTCAATAGTTTGTTTGGCCTCTGACAATTCGCTCATTAGGTCATGCTGCATAACTGGAACCTTTAACCCCATACTTTCTGTGTGAAAATAATTATGTTTGTGAACGTGATATAAGTACAGATATTTTTTTTTTATCCCAACATAATTATTATGTCTTGAAAAATATTGACAGAGTGTGTATTACAACAATACTGATCAGTACCATAGATGTTCATTCTAGGGTTTTAGGATACGTACACATGTATACACATTCAAAGTATCTAGTCCGGATTCTCAGACTCCCACAAAACTCCTCGATTAATCATGTGTAATAAAAGATACATTCTATCCCATTTTATTAATCGTATCGTGGAATTACTACATTGCGACAGTTGAGAGGGGAAAAAACCCCTGTATAAAAGCATCTTTACAATCTCAGAGGCTGAGTCAATCGATTTTTCAGACTTTTAATAATATCATGTTGGGAGAGCATCAAATTTATTTTAAGAAATAACTTTACCTATGACACAACCATTTAATAACCCCAACCATCAGTGATCAGTCAACTCTCAGAAGATTATAACGATATCCTCATTTTTCAATGTAACAATATAATACGACATTTATCAAGACATCTCGCTCTTGAGACAGAATGTTTTCATAAGGACCCAGCTCCCGGGAATAGGCACGGAGAATAATTAAAGTTCACTCTCCAGCATTTCTCAAGAGAATACAAACCCTAAGACTCACGGCCTACCTGAGGCAATCTGCCGGTTCCAGAGAGATTAAATTACGTAATTACTTCTTTTCTTGGTACTTTAAAACGGATAGTTACTACAAGAGCTCTAGCGTTTAGTAGGGCTCACTTGAGATTTTTTAAAATTTTTGTTTCATTCTAGTTTAATTCCGGCTTTTACTACGTAGGAAAAAATTTATAATTATAATTCATTATTATTATTATTATTAATTATCATTAATAATGATTATTAATTAACTCGATATCTGAAGACCATGTGCTGTTTGAATCAGCTGGGCCAGTATGAGCATGATTCACCCTCATTTTGACGACTTATGATCTGCTCCAACTTTGAGCCCTCCTTGTGAACGAACGGCTCGTCCTACAAAGCTGCGGATGGTCTGAAAAAATTCTAAAAAGTCAACTCTATCTAAATATGACCCGTTCCTTCTGAATTTTTCGAGTTATGAATTTCTCAAAATTCCATTAAAAATTCGTTTTGAACCCCTTCCCATTGAACAGGGGTTATGAAAAGTTTCAAAGATCATTGTGGGGTTGGTACGAGCCCGTAAACAAAATCCCAAAGGTAAATTTAGGCTAATTTTGGCCACTTTGACACCCGTGGACTCCCATAGCCGATCTACTTGAAACTCGGTATGGATCTTCTTGGTGTGGATAGAAAGAAATAAAGAAATATGGATCTTCTTGGTGTGGATAGTTGGAATAGAAAGAAAGAAGCCCTGAAAGTTTGATGTCAGTAGGTCTAAAGGGAGCCGAGTTATATTTTATTAAAATGCTTAATTTATTCTTCCATATTGCCTCAACAGGTAGAGAAAACTTTGAAAAGTCAACTTCAACAACAATAAGATGTGATATCCCCCAAAAACACTCTACAGTTGCTGAAAAAAGTCATGATATCCACTTTCCCCGCCCGTATGTGTAGTACGGAATAAAAACGTCTTACCTGACACCAATGGGAGATTTCGGTGCATGTGAAGTGGTTAGGACACCTCTTTAGTTGAAAGGAAAAGGGCTGGCGGAGAATGTGGATATCATTACTTTTTCCAGTTACTGTAGAATAATATTTGCGAAGCGGGGTGATTTTTACACGGAGTTACATAAAGAACTTGTTATCAAGCTAATTGGTTAATAAGAAAGTAAGTGATAGTGAACACTATTATGAGTTGAATGGGTTGTATGTATGGTAGGTATCTCAGTTTACTCGCTTATGTACTATTTACCTCCCGTACTTTTAGGAGAATAATGGTAAACGAGAACACATAACACAAAGTCAGATGGCAGTGATTGAACTAGGTACCAAAAACACGTACCAAAAATAAATATATTTGTCGTGACGGCAATGTTGAAGACATAGTGAAATGTACGTTGAAAATCGATATCGGAGTTAGCGGGCTAAAATTGACGTTAGCCATCATCAGAAACCTCTGCCCTATATCCAGGTGATTGATTGCTCTGGAAATCACATTAAATGCCGCCACACATTCGAATAGGCTGGATACAAGTAACAAGCAAATTACAAATAAAACAGAAAAGATGGAAGCTCCAACTCACATTGTGAACTTTGCCGAACGTATCGAACAAGCCCACTACCGGTGAATGTAAAAGTAATTTGACGTTCATAAGAGAGCTGCCAGTCTCCCTCTGGATCAAAAAATGATTACTCGCCCCACATCTCTCGCTTTACGTCCGACACACTCCGTGACAAACTGCGACGAATAACTGGGATCACTTACTGACAGAAATGTCTCCTAACGCTAGAAAAAAAACAAAAAAACGGTACGCTACCTCGAAGAGTAGGTACTGGAAATAATCGCACCTGTGATTTCTAAGCTATGGGGCTTTCGGGCTAGTTCGGTACTTATGACACTGCACTAGACACATTCACCAGTCCACTTCAATTTCTTCAGTTCTTTATTCATTCACTTTGTACTTTATTGGTTTATTATTTTCAATGACAAGTCCTTCATTGGAATTGAACAATAAACGAAATTCCTCAACCCTTTCTCAAAACTGGCGGGTTTACCTTCCAAAATTCGTTGAATCCAAAAATCGAATTGAAAAACTCTTGACACAACGGTTTATTTTCTTCTTTGGGCAGATCGTCGTTTTGTCTAGATCACTACATGAGAGATGAAACGTTCATAGAGATGACCCGACAGGCTGCCGCTTGAATCAGCCTTATGTTGAAGAAAAGAAGAAGAAATAGATTTTTCAACACTGAACGCGATGTCGAAGTCCGAATTGCGATATCTCATTCCGTTCTCAGATTGGAGCAGATGAACCGTGAAGTATCAACCACGTTTCTTCATCTTCAAAGTGCTCCAGTTCGAGAACGGAACAAGATATCGCACTTCTGATTTCACCATCGCGTTCAGCGTAAAAAAAGCGTGGTGATTGTTCAATTTGATTACCCCCTAAAGAATGATCATAATTGTAGAGCCATTGATCTTTCTTCAATAAACGAACCAAAGTATACTTCTCCATGAATGGATCCATGTTTCCTGCCAATTATTGCCATACTTTGAACTTGGGCTTTTCCCTGATTCATTCCAGTAAAGCCTCAATCTCATTCTATTGTTTTTGGCTACCTTTTAGCGAATTTTCGAAGAAAACGCAGCTACAGTTCTCGGTCTAAAATTTTTTAAACTCAAATTTTCGAAACAAATTCAATACCAAAATCCGTTCCAGACCATCCTGAATTCACTGCCAAAAGACACCATACATAATATGTATATTATATTTATGTGTCATTCCAGGCGATAACTCTCAATCGAATTGAGAAAAAAGTTCAAATTTCAAAAATCTACCCTGGCAATCGAAAGGCTAAATTCGTAGATGAACAGAATTGGGCCACTCTAAGGGGGATTTTGGGGAGTTTTAGGGGGAGGGGGGGAATTACCCATAAATTCCCAAATTGAAGCAGCCTGACAAGTGACACCTCATTCAAAAAGTTGTTTTACGCTCAACACGATGGTGAAAATTTATAATAATAATAATTTATAGTAGTTTAAATTTCACTCGGCAAAAAATGAGGGTGTAATTCTTTTTTCTATGGCGATTCCAATGGTGCATTATAGAAGATAATAAACCAAAACCACTTTAGCGAGATGGTCTCTTCAATTTCCAACTGAATTTCGTCCTGACCTAATAATATTTATTTAATACGAATTATGGATGAAATAATCATTTAGAATGGTTTGATCAAATTGTGCGATTTCCCTTATTGCAATTCTTAAGGTAGGTTTCAGAGCTCTAGCTCTCCAGCGAGATAGTAAGTCACGTCCTTGACGTTGGCCGCGAAGTTGGACGTGAGACCCTATCCGAGTTGAGGGAAGTAAAATGACACCAAGTCGGCTAATCCTGAAGTTCCCTAACTATGCTTCATCAGTGGAAGTTTTCCCAGCCACTACCATGTCTAGGGACCGCAAGTAATTATACTGCAAATACCACTGTGCGCACGTATATTAGCATATCAGCGTCAACTTATGTAAGTTTTTGCAGCATACAACTTGCCTTAGTAACTACTGAACAATAAGGTTTTTGGTGGATCACGGACGGTAAAGATTCGCCGCAATCTTGACGTGTATATTCTTCTATTGTGGGAGGGAAATTCATGGCTTCATCGGGGACTCTTGTAATGGTTTGAGAATACAGCAACACTTGACCGCGTTCTTTCGGTGTATTTCGTGTAAAGGGTTTACTATATTGTTGAAGGATACAACCGAATTCAACATAGTAAATTTTGTGCATTCAGAGTGTAGTGATATAGTGTATTCACTTCTGGTCAAACACAACAAAAACAGCAAATTTTAAAACATATAACTAACCTCAAGCTGTCAAAAAAATACACCTGTAAGGACTCATCCAGAGATTGTAGTAACCACTACAATATTAGGAATATTAGGAAATTCTTCGCTGATGTTGGAAGTGACAAAATGATTCTTCCTATAAATAAAAATAATGAATTACTGAAATTGTCGAATTATTTGTTGTAGTACCGCTCGATCTGTTTCAACACGGGAGAAATTTATACCCAAAACCCCATCAACAATTCTGCAATGGAAAATGGCACAGAAGAGCGTAAAAGCAAGAGACCCTATCCCAAACCTTCATTCCTATGCGGCTGTATTGAAAAGTAGCGAACGAATCAAGCAATAAGATCCTCTTCAGCTAATCGTGCATCGGCTTGAACGAATGGACAACAAATTTTCGCAACTGAATCAAAGAATTGGAGCTATTGAAGCCAAACAATCCCAAAGCCAACCAATGAAATCAAAATGAGAAATTTGAGTATAATGACTTGGAATGCTAATGGGCTCGCAACGCGACATGCGGAGCTTAAGACAGCGCTTGAAATCAATAAAATTGATATTCGCCTCATACCAGAGACAAATTTCACGAAACATTCATATTACAAAATGAGAGGCTATAAATGTTACCACGCCCTCCATCCAAGTAATACCCCAAGAGGCGTGAGTGCGGTCCTAATAAAAGAATCTTTAGATCATCATGAATATATTAAAATGTTTCAAATATGCGCAAAAGAGATAAAAATTACTTCTTACTCAACTAGAAAAGTAAGTATTTACATACCACCTGGATACCGAGTTCAAGAGACGGACTTTTCACAAACGTTTGAGCAACGAGGAAATCGGTTCTTAATTGGAGGAGACTTCAACGCTAAAAACACGTATTGGGGATCACTTCTCACCATAGGTCGTGGACGACAACTGCTTCAATACATGAACAACAACAACAACAGCTGTCATACCTTTTCGAGCGGCAATCCAACATACTGGTTCTCAAATACCATTAAACAACCCGACCTCATCGACTTCTTCATTACAAAAAATATCTCTGCAAATTACCTGCTGTTTGAAGATTGCCTCGTTCTAAGCTCTGATCACTCACCTAAGTGACTGTGCCGTTTAAACATCGTGCAATCCAGTTCTGACCAATAAAAAAACAAACTGGGATAACTTCAAGGTTGAAATAAACCAATTAAATGATCTCAATGAACCTCTTAACACCCCTGAAGACATTGATCGAGAGCTCACACAGCTTATCTGCGGCCGCAAACGACGCCCCGGCTATCCTGAAACGCCTCCAAGGATTTAACTATCCGAGTGAAATTTTGGCTATCATTAGAGAAATACAAGGCTGAAATGGCAGAAACTGTGAACTAAAGAGAATAAATCTATCTGGTATAATAAACTTCGACAGATGATCAGAGAAATGGATAACGCCACCAATGAAGAATACATCACATCACTCTCAAATCACATTGACACTAATTATTCCCTTTGGAAGGCTACCAGGTACCTCAAGAGACCCAATGATCACAAACCGCTAATAAAAAACGACCAAACCAACCATGTGGGCCAGAAGCAACAGAAGCAAAAGCAGATTTGTTTGCAGAATATTTGGCCAATATATTCACCGCGAATCCCTGCAATCCTCAAAAAGAAACTCTACCAAATGGAGAATCCGTATGAATGAGGCTAAATCAGTTCATGTTGACTTTACTAACAAGCAAATCAAATATGAACCTGTGTACCTTAATAACAAAATTATCCCGTACGCCAATGAGGCTAAATACCGTGGAATGACCGCAAAACTGGGGTGGAAGTCACACGTCAAAAAAAAGAAAGCAGAACTCACTGTAACATTTCTAAAGATGTACTAGTTGTTGGAAAGACATTCAAAAATGTCCATCCACAACAAACTCATCCTGTACAACCAAGTCCTGAAACCTGTTTGGACTTATGGTGCGCAACTGTGGGGATGCACCGCTGAGTCAAATCGCGACATTATTCAACGCTTTCAGAATAATGTGTTGCGTACCTGCGTAGACGACAGACTTCACATCGAACTACAAATTGACCCTGTCAAGGAAGTAGGGTAAAACCACCAAATGTTGACACTTATCCTAATGTTAACACTTCAATTTCAAAACGTGAAAATAAGGTATTGGGACACTGTAGGTACTCGGAATTGGCGTCATTCTGTTGATAAGGATGTGAGATTTGAGGTAGGCCGGCTCCACTAGTTGTTATTACCCATATCGAACGTCTGGCTACTATTGAAGTCGGTGACAGCTGGATCAGTCAACCCAGCGACGCCATCGCTATCCCGCAGGTTAGTGAGGTAAGTCAACAAAATTAGACTTTTCAAGTCAAATATTATGAGTAATCAGTTATATATCATATTGCCTGCCCTAATAATAGCGTAAGGAAGAATTTGTAAGCATTAAACCCCAGAATTTCGTTGAAATAGATGGTTAAGTTGGGGTGTCATCATTAGGGTTTCATGAAATGGGCGTGTTTCCTAATGTTGACACCTGTGTCAATATTAGGGGAAAATGTTGATCAGGTTGCCAATGTGATATTTGGGTTTAAATAATTTCGTAGTATATTGAGACTATTGAATTTTTCAAATCAGCGTACTGGAACCTTAAGTTGACATCGGGATCCCAATGTTGACATATTTTGGTTCCTTAAGTTGACATATTATAACTTTTTTTTTTTTTAACATTTCTACGTATAGGTAACTTGATCTTTTTGTTGTTAGACCCCTACCTATGACCTTTTCAACACAATCAGGTACCTATCAGAATTTTAAAATAACAGTATGATTCTGATACAGTGTCTCATCATTTTAACAGGTCGACTACTACCATGCCTCCCGACAAGAACGGAATGTGGAAGTACACTGTCCAGCAAATGGAAGACGCTATAAAAGATGTGAAGCTCGGCACAGCGGTTTATACAGCTGCAAAGCGCCATGGAGTACCTCGTATCACTTTGTTGTACAAGGTGAGAGGGAAAACTCCTCTCGAAAGAAGAATAGGGCGTCAATCGGTGCTGTCAAAAGATGAAGAGGAGATTTTGGTCCACTGGATGTGTTTGTCTGGTTGTCAAAATTGAAAGTGAAGATGCTGCCGAAGTAACACCGCTTCATCAGACTGAGGACTGTTTTCAGGCCTTCGAGCGAGGGGAATCGCCTTCTGGCAGTCAGTAACGTCAAATACAAACTGCCTAAGCCTACATATTACGGGGGAATCCCTAGAAAATTTGTGTTCCCTACTTTTGTTTCTGTTCCACTGTGATTGAGCACCTATGCTACAAATTTAATTACCCATTTTTCTGATTATGCTGTTCAACATCTATTTTCTAATGTCTAGTCTAACATTAAATATATTTTAACGCGTTCCTAATCTCGTTTGTTCATTTACTTTGAGAAATATCTAGAGGGAAAGCATATTTAAATACTTTCTCAAAAATGTAGACTGGTGTCAACATTAGGAACTGCAGATGTCAACAATAGGAATTTCCGAAGGCAGAAGTGTCAAGATTAGGGGGAAAATTCCATTTTTGAAAAACTTGTTTTTTATGCTGGAAAAACATTATTTAATCAAGTCCAATAAGTGCAAATTGTTCCCAAGGAACTCACAATTCATGATAACTACCCAAAAGTTTCAATTTCTTGAATACTTGGGTAGAGCGCAGAATCGAACGATTTTTCTCTCTAATAGTGTCAACAATTGGTGGTTTTACCCTAATTCGGAAGCAAGCCATCAAACACATCGTGAGGCTTCAAGAACACATCAACGAGGAGGTAGTCCAACTCCTTGACACGGATGATCTACTCAGACTACTCAACAGGACCAAACCACACGAGCTGATCCAGTTGGTGTGACTGCTAAGAGCCAATGAGAACAATGAGAACTAAGTAAAGTACTCTAGGTCTCCATTAACCCCCCAACATTGTTAAATGAATATTGCTTATATGTAGATTGTGTATTCACTTTGTGTATATTATTACTTGGTGCAAATAGAGAAATATCGAAGAAAAAAATTTGTTGTGAGCACATGAAGGGATCGTAATGATCAGACCAGACCTAAATTGAAAGCTAAGAGAAAAGGCGAGAAATTATCGTAACAAAAAACGGAGGAACTCATAGACATTTTCTCCTCAACCACCCATTTTATGCCATGCTCTGTATGGTCATTACCTATTTATTACTGTTAGAATCATATTAGTAATTGGACATACATGAATGTATCTTTCATTACATTGCCCCTCCCTTAATGTATATCCAAAGTGTCCATATGTCTCCTCCAGCTGTTCGGTGCGTTCTAGTGATTTTCTCTGATCAATTTAAATTTTGGATGATACCTATAGTAACTCCTATCTACATCCCTGCGTCGTACAACAGAGATGGCAGTACTTCCATAATCATGTACAGGGTTGTCATTAAATATATTTAAATCATGTTGGAACTGTAGAAAGCTTAAATTACATCCTGGTATAGAACAGTGTATATTTTACAATACAACCAAGAACCCTTGTTTTCTTCTGTTCCATTATTTGGCTCCTTGCGACTGCCCATCGCGTCGAGTGGATCGGCTCTTTTATTCGTGCACCATTTCGCAATGCATTCGTGCACGGCCTTTCCAGAATGATTTGGTGAGTTACTAGAATCCTTAACCAATGGTTATTTAATCTCACTCCATACCCCGAGAATATATGCTGATTTAAAAATGGTACCGAATGAATCGAGAAAGAACAGTTTGCAATTTCTCGGAAAGGCTTTAGGGCTCTCATCTGGCACCGTCGTTAATCGGAGATTTCCCACCTTTAAGCTTATTAGGTTTCTTATCAAGTTCAGCCATGCTAATATCATGATTTACTGCCGAATTTTCCTTGTTTATTATTACTTGATTAAGATTGAGTTCATCAACCTAGCACTAGCAACCCTCTTATACTCCAAAGCCGTTCATTGTTTCTTCGAGTGGAGAAGTTACATAATTCGAGTACCTACCAATCAAGTACCTATTATTGTTGCATCGGTGAATTACTTATTCTACATCATTGACGTATGGTATGGTCTAAATGACATTTCATCATACATTTTCCAAACATTCGTATAATTATGATATTTCCTGATGGCAGTAGATTTTTATTTTGGCGAATTGTTAACGAATATGCGACATTTTATTGCAATACAATAATGAGTGAACTTTTAATCCGATCCCTCACCTCACCCTTGTGAAGCAGGATTCTATTATGAAATAGCTTCAAGCTTTTTAAATTACGAAATTCATGACTGGAACTTTATGTCAATATGTTTTGAGATTTTCCAGAAACATCAACCTCACATAAGAACAATTAACCACCATCCAAATCAATGTTGGCCATTTGTATGGCAATGGAAAAGGTTCGATAGAACATTTGCCCTTAACAACTTAGAATGAAAGGGCTCTGACAATGTTTGGTTTATTATTGAAAATAATAAGCCACTGTAATCGAGCAAGAAACAAAATTTTCAACATCCCCTAGAAACTGGTGGATTTCAAGATCGAATTAAAAAACTGAAAAACTCCATGTTTTTTTTTACAACGGTTTATTATTTATTAGTATAGATCAACCTTCTGTGTATACCAGAGCTCCAGACACGATATCCTTCAGAGTCTCGTTACTATACGGAATGATTGGAGTAATGAGCTAAAATAATGCGGGCTCGCTCGGGAAGGTGACCAGATGATCATCTCTGAGTGGTGGGGGAGTCGGTAACTAGATCAGCGATGGTCTCTCCAATTTTCTACTTATTAATTATTTATTTATATAAATTATAAATGAAATAATTACCTATATAAATGATACATTATGTTTCTACTGAACGTATCAAATGGAATGTATGCTGAAAGATGTTGTCCTATATTGCTGCCCTATAGGTTAATCTTATTCTATAGGATTTGTTATGAGAATAACAAGTATATTGCATGCATAGAAGCAACGAGAAGGATTTTCATGAAAAAACAATAAACCATTTTGTTTACAAACTAATGTATATGTGGATGTATACAGAATCCATTATAATTATTAGTGTAACTAAAACGTTTCTAGTGTTCTGCTCACTAACCTTTCAACATTATAAATAAAGTAGGTCTAGATTTTCATTATCCCCCATTTCATGATTATTGGAGGTAGGGTAGATCTCATATTTGTTTCCAATGGTTTGAATCGGTTGAATCATAGTTGTTTGAGGAGCGGGAAAAATCACGGAGGTAACACAAATGATAGACCTAAAACTGAATAAAATCCTAAAACGCTTATTATTCAAAATAATAATCGGCCTCCTCGAGGGAATCTACAGAAACTGAGCAAACGGGGGAATTGAATTCCGCTAAATTAGTGGTCTATATCACATTGTAATGGTTATTCAAGTCCTAGTTAGGAAGGGAGTGGGTTAGGATCCATTATTGATTCAGCACCGTCGGCGATCGCCAAAGTTTCTTTTAAATAATTCATGGCAAATTAACGTAAAAGCTGAAGGGAAAGTTCGGAGATTCCACAGTGAGTTTTTACTCCCTCAAAGTATATTCCTTGGAATTGGATTTCCGATGTCGAAACGGGTGGCAAACGGCGGGATACTTATCATTCAACTGTGGATGGTTGGATGGTAAAACTAGAGACATGCAATTTATTTTCAATAATGACAATTTATATCTTGATGGGGATGCTATTTTTCCTCCTCTAAAATCTCGTACCTGCAATGATTCCTACCGCAACCGCATTGTCCTCCAGCCACTATAAACCTATAGGTTGTAATTTGCTAATATTTCACCATTACTGGGTTTCAGTAATTCAGGGATATTTAGGGATATTTTCATCGACTCCACTATCGGAAGTAACCACAAATTTTACTTTCCACAAAACAGGCTCCCAGTCTCACGTCATTTTTAGTCCACTAAAAATTTTCCTTTCAAGCTCTCTTTCTTCTCTTGTTTACTGGTACTTCGAGTACCAGTCTTGCTCACATCCAAATACTATGTATACTGTTAAGGACCATTGAGTATTTCAGCACCAAGTTACAGGTGAACAATACGCGCTACCATGTTTAGTTCATAGACTATCGAGTCTGTAGGAGGATGCGCAGGGCAATAGGGCAACACGTGCTTTATTGTCTCGCCAGTCGACTGACAAATGCCACACACGTCCTGCACATCAGCTTGCTAGATGATGTACCTCCGGTAGTGTTATCATCATTGATGTATTGCCCCAGATAGCCTCAAGTTTGAATGAGGTTGTGTTTCTGTCAAACACCCCTAAGGTACCTGGAACGGGATGTGACTACAATTGGCCGTTCATACCAATCAATACTAAACCAGGGAAATTTGTCAATGTCATGTCGATTCGATATCTGTTTCGGGCAGTGGAATATTATCAACATTTAGAAGTTGCTATACTTGTTCCGTCCTTGGATGTCGACTGGTCGTCATTAGTTCCCTTTCCACTACCAATGTTTTGGTAAGGTACACTTGAAGGTCTCACAATATAAAACACAGCAACTTATACCACAATGAAATTGAAGTATGAAATTCTGGCCTTGAAACGGAGGAATGTTGAAAGGCTTTTCAAACAATTATATAGCAACCGATATTTTAAAGCCATTGTAATGGCGCATGTTTTGTATGATTCGCTAAAACACCAAAGCTGTTGAATGTTGTTGGTGAAAGTATGGTAGATATTGGAAACACGGCATATTATAGTATAGATTCATATTATAGTACAGATTCCCATCAATTAACATCTTGTTGAGAAAAATCTAGGTTTACTCCGGTGACCTCACACCTCGCTTGGCAGTTCGTTTAGTGAAAACCGCAATGGATCGGGATCAGAAAGTGAGTTGAGGATTAAGTGGTGGAACGGGTAAAATATTCAGCCTCTTGACACGGAAACAGTTTCAAACTACTCTTTGCCTCCCTCTACGTTAACCTGGCTTAACCGCTCTCCACTAAAGTTTCAGTTAACTTGGTGCAATAATCACGTTCGCCCTACGATTCAAATCATGTTTTCTCGGTCCATGGTTTATCTTGGAAAACAGATCTAGTGGGACGCTGAAATTCATATTGCACTCAGCACTAAGTCAAACAACTTGTTGAAGTCTATATCATGTGAAGCTGTGGCATGGTCCTAGAGCTGGGGTTGACAACTTTACTGAAGGGACAGAGAAACATGGGACTATACTTACCATATCTTTATTAAACAATCAACCGTATGATGATTTAGACTACTCCATGTTTCTCCATGTTTTCTCAGTTTGCTGTAACCCATGCGTGTTTGTGTTTATTGCAAATTTTCCACCATTTTTAACCATGAACAATCCTGATTTAATTAATCGCCCTACAAATTTTTTTTGTTATTGAAGTGATTGTTATTGTACTTGTTACCATAATTTATTTTTTCCGATTTACGTTAGTTTCTATAGAATTCATTTATCGTCGTTAATTACATTACGCGGAGTAATCCTGACCAACATCTAAGCCGCAAACCCGTGATCAGAAATGGTATTCGAAAATCAATCCTAATGTTCATTGTTGAGGGAGAAAATACAACTACAATTTTCGGACCCACTTTTTAAATTTCCTGTGATTTTAAAGGGGGATTCTAAGATAGGCTCTCCCTAAATTGTCAGTGAATCTCAATTAGTTGCTGACGTTGTACATAATGATATTGAAATTATTCTCTGCTTCCACATCGTCCCTGAAGAAATCGTAGTTCAGATATCGTGATTGGACGAGACGTTTTAGCAATGAGATTAAAACTCATTAGTACGAACTGCACAAGTGAATGCGTCAATTTGCTACTGGAAGAATGGCTCTCAACAATTACTCCTAAATATTACAAATCCTAATTGAATATGGAGATTAATGTTTCAATAGATCTAATGGCGATACCTTCTGATGTCCATGTAATTTAACCCCAATTCAGACAGCACTAAAATTCAAACCGATTCAGAATCAGATATGACAAAAAGAACAAAAGAGAAAATCGCTATCTAAATTAAAGATAAAATAACCAGTTACCGCTTTGTCATTGAATGAGAGGGTCAAATCTGAAGCCGAATGAATACTTTCCTTTACCCTCGGACGGGTAAGGAAATCCAAAGGGGACTTACTCCCAGACAGTTGTTCCCTTCGTGGAGCAACATTCAACAAAGACCACACGGTTTTGGAGTAAAATGCCCTGCAAATTGTAAAAGGAAGTTCTTGGATATCGTTTCCGTGATCAGAGCTTAAGAAAAAATGAATGAATCAGAGATTAATGTTCCAGGTTAAAGTTGTTAACGTTTTTTTCTTTCGATTGCGTTTTTTATGTACGCTCCTAGACCAGTCACTCGAGCTGCAGGGTGATATAGATGTTACTCGCGTAACAGATTCGTCGAGAAAGCGGTCTGAGGGGATGAACTGGTTGTGTCTAAATTATTGCCATTACGTTAGTGAAATAGGAGGAAAGTTGCTTGTACTTCATCAACGAGACCCGAGAGGTTTGCGGAAGAAACGGACCGCACCAAGTTGCGTTCAAAGGAAAGCCGCATCCCCCCCCCCCCACTCGCACAATAGAATTGTCACTCGCTCACTCACATACTTTACACGTTACAAGCAGTCCAGATTTTCGTGGAAACGTTCTATTCCTTAAAATGGTCACGTTTCTACCGGTTTACTCTCAAAATTTTATTATACTATTTAATATAATTTGTAGGGTATTCTTGAACTGTAACTTTATTTGATACATACTAATAATTTGGCAAAATATGGGATTTTCGGCATAATGCAACGGACTGTCATCGTCTGGAAGAATGTCTGGTAAACCAACGTATACAGGGTGGGTCACGGGAATAGGGCCAATAACAAAAAGGCATAAATATATATATTTTAGGAGTAAAATAATTTTATTTACATTTTTTGGTTGAGAAATATCTGCAATTTCAAGTTTTAAAAATTACATCGCGCATATGGTGTCCATCTTGTTCATAGCATGAAGCAAGTCGATCCATGAAGTTATCGTGAACGCGCTGCAACAATGGTTCATCAATTGATGCGATGTTTTCTCTTATTGCATTCTTAAGTTCGTCCAAAGTTCGTGGTTTTGACTCATAAACTCGTGACTTGAGGTACCCCCAGAGGAAAAGGTCACACACTGTCAAGTCAAGTGACCTTGGAGGCCACAGCACATCCCCAAAACGTGATACGAGGCGGCCAGGAAACATTTCGCGTAAGACGTTCATTGTAACAGTGACAGTGTGAGGTGGTGCCCCATCTTGTTGAAACCAAATATCCAAATGATTGACAAGTGCCCTTCTTCTGCGCAGCTCGGGTCCGAAGAAGTTGTTAATCATGTCAATGTAACGGGCACTAGTGACTGTCACAGTGTTTCCTTGTTCTTCAAAGAAGAAGGGACCAATGATAAATGATATAAATGATAGTGGTAACTAAATGGCATGACCTGACGGTTCGAATGAGCTCTCCCCGACCTCCCTACTCGTTTCCTGTTCGGAGAAAACCCCGCCTACTTTTGGCCCTATTCCCGTGACCCACCCTGTACATACATTTAAAATTTTGGTCAAATCTTGGGTTGAGTGAAGTTTCTCTAAATTCATTTTGGGAACATATTGCGTGCATATTAGCGAGTTGATTTGGGTAATGCAATAAAAAAATGAAACTCGGAGAAGAGCATGGTCAAATGTAGCAGATGAATGTTTTCAGGAGTACAATTCCACGGATCACTCAGTGACCTCATTTAGCCCAGAATACTTATTATTTGGAAAGACCAGCCCTATAATTCCAACACCTCTCGAACCAAAACGCGATCTTATACGAGATCGAGAAATAGCCTTCGAAAATACAGTTAAAAACAAATGCTTGCATACGAGTCTGCAACGCATTAGGACATTTTGTCTTTAAAGAAGGGATTCAGGGGCCTTCGAACAATGCTGCATCACCTACCCCAGTAGCGTAGTTGTTATACTTAATTGTAGTGTTCATCATAAAAGAATTGTGTGCTGTTTTGCCAGGAGAAGTGGTTTTACTTGGCACGGACCGTTGTCGTCTATCGGTTCGATCATGGGTTCTCCTGAGGCTTGATCATTCTCAAGTGCGACTGTTGCGCAATTGTCATCAGTTGACACAGAGTCATCAAGAAACCACTGATCGATCGTTACACCATACCCATGGTACAATGGCGTGTCAACGAGAAATCGTAACCACGTTTTCACTGTTCTCTTCTTCACAAAGCCAATGTATGAGGACGATTTATGAATCTGATGTTTCTTGATATGGACGTTGAACGAGTAATCATTGTCAAGTTGGCGAGGTAATTCGCGGACCATGTTGTTAACTTCAACCGGTACATTTATAACTTGACCAATGATTGCCTGCGACCCCTTTACAAACCGCAATCGACGAATGGAAGTCGGGGCGATATAAGGCGTTCGGTAATTGGATCAAGTGGAGGTAGGTGCGTCGGTATCGACGGATATTGAAATCCATTTGATCGTGACAGACGTGGAATTTTTTCTTGCATAAATTTTGGTAACAGTTATCACACGCTCTAAATTCGGATATGGCCTCGTGGGGGAATTCGCTAGCCAATAGCTGAGACGCAGACGCGGGAGTATTGCGCAAATCTTTCTCAAACCATAAACGGTCACAGATTGCACACGAGAAACCAAATGGATTTTCAGTGAATCGTTTGTGAAATTCGATATCGGCTACAGATTTGGACGGTGGTATAAATGCGTGATTCGTTTCAGAAATTTCAATAGGGTCTGTGATGTTGCCCGTAACCATGAGTCTTTTTCGAAGTCGATATTCACGTTGCTTTTCGGCGTTTGATTTCACCGGCTTGGAACACTTTTCCGCTTCAGATGCCTTACGGAGCCGAATTCACGTTGCCTTTCGGCGTTTGATTTCACCGGCTTGGAACACTTGGTCACTTTAGATCTCATTTGAATAATCTTGTTGATTTTCTGTAGACAATTTTCTCTTTATTTGTGATGATGGTCCCGATTTGTTTTCCGAATCCATCGTTAAATGCCAATCGAAGATGAAGCTTTATTATGTTCTTATATGTTTATTGGATACCGAAACTACGAAAAACTCGTACGTGTATCTTTAGTGTATAATTGTGAGGATTTTATAATACTTTTCGAGTTCACATGCCAACGGAGAATCTTTTCGTGACGGAGTCGAAATTCACATATTAGTAAACAAACTGACGGAATGTTAACGTGCTCTACAGAGAAGGGGTCAATGTGCATACAAATGAACATCATGGTATTTAGGGATAAATTGAGAGCTTTCCAACGAGTGGTGTACGATTTTTGTGCGATGAAAATTGCCGAAGTTACTTTTCCCTAGTTACATATTGGTTGTAAGTGAAAATCATCACAATTATTTTTGTAACAAATTTGGTAACACTTTTTCGTAATGGTTTTCGAGTTATGTGCCAGAGCAAAGACATAAAATGTCAAAACTCAGATTTCGAAGCTCGTTACTTGTTCTCGAAATCGTCGTGGAACCTTCCGTGAAAGTTAACAGGAACATTTTGTTGACCTATGTTCCTCGAACATAGTTAACCGCTCTTATAATATACAATAAATAAATCTTCTAATAAATCTCGATTAATTGTAATCTTCTAAAACCGCTCATCATCATTGAGGATCCAACTGTCTCTTATATACATAATCTATATATTATATTATATTATATCACTTTGAGGATATTAGCCACCAGTTTTTTTTTTCTTCGTTTATTGGATTCCCCTACTATTTCAATCATTTTAACGGTGGTTAGACGAGGATGAGCTGAGGAGGGGCACTACGGAAGGGTGGTAATCCCTTCAAGGTTGGGCATGGTGAAACTGTATTTCCGGGAACCTGTCGTCTTACAGGTCAGTTCCAGGGACAGTTTCAGAAGTTATTGAGCTCGGAGGAAGTGAAGGTGGGGGGGGGGGGGACAGTCAAGTGTTACTTCACACCGCACAGTCTCGAGTCTTTCTTTGTGATTTCATCGCAATTTCACCACTCGCATTTCTCACCAAAGAGTTATATTTCTTTATATGAATGAATGAAAATAGTGTTTATTCAGTACATATTTCAAATTTTTACAACATTATATTAACACACTTACATTTATTTATTTAATTTCTTTGGAAAGACCAACTCTAGGCAGACGGTTATATTTCTTTATAACGAATCCCTCACTGATGATTCCAATGAACAAATACAAGTATGCATGTTTTAATACTAAATAAATTAATAAATAGATTTGTAGTAATAAAAACGTCTCGCCATTACGCGATCCTGTTAGCGAGTTAGTTACGTCTGTCTTCAGATTTGTGAAGTTTATATGGATGGATCTTACTGATGGCTTCTGCAGCAGCATTTCCAACCACCAAACATTGCTGTAAGTGTATCCACTGGTTGTGTAAGATCTCTTGTGTTTAGTAAATATAGTATGGGGCCAAGGGCCTTGCGTAATACCTGTGTTTTTCAGTTGAGAATACACTGCATAATCTATCTGAGAGGCATGACTTCAGAATTTGGAAGAATAGAGAATTGGTCTTTCATTTGCAGTAAGTAATCCTTGATACCACACTTTATCAAATGCTTGCGAGACCTGTAAATAGACAGCAGAACATATTTGCTTCTCTTCTATCCTTCAATTTGATTAATGATCCTCCGTACCTGATCTATTGTGGTGTGTTGTTCTCCAAATCCAAGTTGATACAAGGAAATTATGTTTCTTCGGTCTTTCGAGAAGTATCTTTTCAAATAGCTTGGATGTGAGTAGCAAGAGTGACATCGGTCGATTGTCATTGGTAGGCTTGCCTCGTTTTGGTATCATCATGGTCTCAGCTACTTCCCATTGCCTCGACACATACCTTGACCTAAATGAAACATTGACTTCGGAGACCTTTTTCGGGTAATAATGACCAAACCGCTCATGGTCTTATGTTGTCTATTTTCTTGTTTTAAAGTACTTTTTGTTACTATGGAAGGATTTTTTTCTAACTTCAGGTGGTAGGCACTTCATCATATTAATAATTGCTTACATTGCCAACGTAAAAACCCTAGAACTATATTAATTCGAAGAGTAAGCAAGAGCGAAGATAATTAACAGTTGTTGTAAAATTTGCTGAATGTTTTTACTACCCTTTAAAATGCCTCGAAGAGCTTTGACCATGTAGGTACCTGCGAGAAACTATATATACAGCACTATCACTCAATTCAACTGAATAATAATTATTTAACTGGACGTATAAGACATGTAACTCAATTATTGAGTTACATGTCTTGTACGTACAGTTAAATCCTTTTTCTTATCAATTCTTCATCGGTAAATGGGTTAGTTAAGAGACCGTTTCAATAAGGTCCCTGTGATGGGTTGTTGGAAGATGCCGTCGGAGACTAGCATCGTAAATCAGTACTAGTCGACTAGCATTCTCTTAGCTTAACACCTCCATCACCCAAATGATAAGACTATAGGATTCCTTAATGAATTGGGAATTCCTTGAACCTAATGAAACAGTATTGACAAATAGGCCATTACAAGTCTGTAACAGTTTCCTCAATAAACACCTATTATGATGCAAGGGCCGTAGAGGTAAAACGATTGCCTCATCACTCATGATCTCTTCTAATCGACAAAACGTCCACTCAGCATATTGTTTCCTGCTGCCTCACGCATCCAATACCATTACCGCCCCATTTCAAATAGCTAGCTACTTTTACTATAGTATTTATTACTTCTTTCAAAACCAGCGTGAAATGTGAGGATTTTATATCTTTCGTTCAACAAGTTTTACATTATTCATTTGATAGGTGATTGATTATATAGGTGCCGTAGAGCTTGCTTATGCTCTTGGTGAGCGGTAATACATGAAATAATACATAAGAATTGTTTTACTTCTTTGATATCCCTTGATTGGTTTAGCAACAGAACGATTATATTGCTGAAACTCCGATAAACAGTAATGTATAATATACATTATACATTACTGTATAATTATGTTCGTTTTGGGTGAAAGAAAGCCTCCAAAAATCACAGTCAGCCCTAATTTGGTTTGCTCGAATGGTACAGTGAATATTTTTTTTAAGGATCGCCGTTATTGCTAATAACATGGTAAGTATTGGAGTTAAATTTTCTTGTACTCAAGAATTTCATATTAGGATAACATTGATTGCATCCAATGATTGTAATGATAATATAGGTACTGGAAGTTGGTTTTTCAGATGTATCCAGGTTTGGATTCTGTGATCGTTCAGGTCCCGAAGCATGCCTTGTACGTTAATCAATGTACAATCAAACATGCTCCACAGCTTCAAGCAATCCAACTCTCTTTGTCGACCCACTGGAAATATATTTGATCTTCTCCTGTCGAATGTTGAAGATCTTAGACTCGGAGTTTTGGACTCTGTAATTGCATAATCTTCGCCGAATCCTCATTCGGGCTCACGTTCTCCCCAGCTCAAGTAAGCAACTTCAACGAATGTTTGACTACCTTTCACATCATCCACCACTGACCATGTTCTAATCGTTCGTAATATATTCCTGGATGACGACAAAACCAATAGAACGTCGTTAGAACGTTGATGGTTCTGGTAGGAGTTTGCATCTTCAACGGGTTGCATGCAGTCACAGTGTTTCATATCTTGTCAAGAGTGTAGTTAGAGCCCTTGGTCCCAAACCACTTACCCAAATCTTTACGGCATGTGGAACCAAAGACAGAATGTGCGGCCCTGCAGATGCCAATGCTGATATGGAAACCTGGTTGTTCACCTTTGCCCAACCCGTCAAAAGTTTGATTGTGCCTTTCCATCGTGCTGCGTGGCTAGAGTCTAGACACTTTGTGTAGAGCCTCATTTAGGGAGTGGACAGTAATGGTTGACCAAAGTGTGCTGTGAAACTGCAGGATAGGACATCAACGACTATTGAGAGCTCTACGGGGAAAGCTATGTGGTGCTCCTAGCCCTTGTACCAAATCTACGCTAGTTCACCATCAATCGAGATACTTGTAATACCATTTTTAAATTATGAAATAATGTTTCTTTTCAATTTATCGTAGTCCTACATATTATTATATATTAGTTCCTATACAGGGTGTTCGCCACTAGGTGTAAAAGAAAAACATGGGGTAAAACTAGACTGAAAATGAAGTAGAACTCCGCCAACCGCACCTTTCTATTTCAATCCGTTCTCAAGACATGATTTTATTAGGGTTTTTTTATCTTCAGGAAACCACGTTTTTCTGCCATAAAAACCCAAGTTCTTCACTTTAAAACTTTTTTTTCTACTTTTGACCACATTGTTGGATTCAGCGTTATTTTCTACATACGCCTGATGCACGTTCGTAGTAAAAAACGAACTCCTAAGGCAGTTGAAATATTGACAATTTTAAATAAATTAAATTTTTGAAAATACATGTACGTTAACTGCATTTCAAAAAAACGTGCTGGAAGCTGGCAAATCTCATGAAAACTTGCAAATTTAATCAGCTTTTTTATGGTACGGTCTACTTTTTGATTCCATCGATTTCATGGAGGAATTCAAGTTTGAATGCGGAAAAAGAGTAGTCACCCACAAAAATACGAGTACTTACCAGAAAATTTACAAATGGATTCTCAATTTTTTTGTGTTTGCCGTTGTAGTGATATGATTCAGATTGATAATTTCAATAATATCAGGGCAAAATGAAATCCTAGTTGTAATTGTGAAGTCGTTTCAATGAGGTTTAGTACACAAAATAAGGCTTTTAACAGAAAACAAGGTAAAATAAAAGACAAATGCGATGACGAGGGTGGCTGTTGTCGCGATGCACATAGGTACTTATAAAGTATTTTCGAATGGAACCCATGGTTTCGTACACAAGCTCTGGATCTTTTTCGCATGGATTTAACCGTAACATCGTACGAGAGATCTTGTTGCAGTGTTGCGGTTACTTCCAAGATTCTTCCCATTAGGAAAATTCCATGAGATTTCGCCCTGATATCATTGAAATTATCAATATGAATCTTATCACTATCTTATCTTAACATACGAGTATTCAGGGTGTATAACTAGTATAATTAATGATTATTAGTATATAACTCGTATAACTAGTGTTTTCTGAGGTTTGTTCCAGATGTAATTTGGTTAATATTCAGAAAAAACGGGTTTTATGTCTGTCAGACCAAGCTCATCGTGTGAAGATGATAGTAATCTGGTGGTCCAGGGAGCATATTTCCTCCTTGAGACGTCAGACGAAAATTCCTCCTTTTCAGAGGTACGTAAGACCTTTGTGGGTCTTTACAAAGGGAGTAAGAGCGATGAAGGCAACAATTTTCCTCAAAGCGTTGGTGGACTAATCAAAAGAAGTTAGTAATAAAATATAATATATTTTATTACTACCTTCTTATGAATAAATTGTTTGAGAGATGATTCTTCCTGAAAAAAATCGGCAAAATATGTTCTACGTCATTTGACTACGTACCCTCAGGAGATGGTACAGGAAAATTGTAATAAGCCGATTCATCCAACTACGCAACACGGTTGAGGGGGGCTGTCCAATGGCGTCACAATCTTCTCACGCTTCAAAGCCCCAATAGATGAAGGAGCGTATTTATCATTTTATACTCGACACTAATCTGATATCGTAATTGAAAGACGGAGAGGAGAGAGTTCACTACTTGCTCCTATAAACGCATTGGTTCGATCCGTCTACAATGAAATCGTATTTTTTTTTTTTTTTTTTTTTATTTATTTTTTTTTTCCATTTCAATTACAAAATAATTACAATAATAAAATAAAATCATATTTCAAACATAAATGTACGCTTATATCATATATCAGACGCTTATATCAGACTGAAAAAATTACTCTCTCTGAAAGGTTAAGAACCGCGCATAGAGAGAGGAGTCAGCAATACAAATCGAGGTAAACTCTGCCTCTTGTTTGTTCAAAAAATAAAATAAAAAATAGTAGAAGTATAGTATAGAAGAAGTACAATATAGAAGTAGAAGTATAATATAGTAAAAAAGGTCAATTAAGTTTGTTGGAAGATAGGGGAAAGAACAATATGTTGGTGCCTAATAATAATGCTAGAAGAAGAGCCAGTGGATTTTTTTTTTTTTTAATTGTTAGTTACATTAGTTGTAGGAAATTAGTGGAGCTGAACATTGTTTGAAATGAGATAGCTAGTGATTAGAGACTTCCAATTACCCTGAACCACAGATTGCCTGAGACTAGTAGGAAAAGTATTGAAAAATCTACAGCCTATAGAATTATACTGTCGATGAAAGAAACTGGTATTGCTTTTAGGGATTTGGCACATCAATTCAACCTGCGCTCTGGTAACTTTTGCATGGTTAATTGCAATTATTTTCTTTTCTTTCTTAAGTTGTAAGAGAGACACCTTTATAAATAATTGGCCCACTGTACAGAATTCAAGTTTCTTGAACAGTGGAGCAGTATGTGTCCTACTACGCACATTTTCCATAACTCGAATTAGTGCTTTTTGAGCTCTAATAAGTGGCAGCATAGTAGTTTTCACTGCTGAGCCCCAGCCTACAATCCCATACTGCAGAATTGATTGCCCTAAGGCAAAATAAACGGATCTTAAAGTGGTAATACTTAAGCAATTCCGCAGACGAGCAAATATATAAAGCAGTTTACGTGCCCTAGCAACCACATTATTAATGTGGATATCCCATTTTAAGTACTGATCAATGTGTACCCCCAAATATCTCATAGACGACACTTTATCCATCTTAGGACAGTCATCACACAGATACGAGACACATGAAGCTTGATGAATGGGTATCGTGCTATGGAGTGGCTGAGTTGAGGAATTAAGTGTGTAGGTACTGAATTTAGTTTTTTTCACATTTAGTGTGAGTCCATTCTCGTCCAGCCAGGATTTAACTATTTGTAGGCCTATTTCTGCTTTCCTGTATACTTCGTCCCATTGCGACCCCTTGAATAGCAAAGCCGTATCATCAGCGTAGCACACCAGGTCTCCATCGATTTGTAGTTGCGAAATGTTGTCCAAGAATACCAGAAAGAGTAAAGGCCCCAACACAGTTCCCTGAGGCACTCCAAATTTCAGTGATTCCGAGAGGCTCAAGGTTCCATTGAATCTCACCCTCTGTGACCGCTCACTCAAATAACTTTTGAACCATTCTAAAACATCTGCCTTGAATCCATAGTCAAATAATCTAGCCACCAACTTCTCATGAGATATTGAGTCGAATGCCTTGGCTAGATCCAAATAGACGACTATTACTTTATTACCTGAATCCATCTCATTGGCTATTTTCGATGTGAGGCTAGATATTGCGTCCTGCGTACCCCTGCCCTCAACAAAGCCAAATTGCGAGTCTGACAGTAAACTGTTCCCATTCAAGTGATGCACAATTTGGGACTTGGCACATTTTTCCAATATCTTAGCCAGATTACTGAGTAGTGATATCGGTCTAAAGTTATTTAGGCTGAGGTCATCGCCACCCTTAAATAAAGGCGTGACAATAGCTCTTTTGAGGCAATCGGGAACAGCTCCATTCCTAAAGCTAATGTTGACTAAGTATGATAGAGGAGCCGATAAATACTTGTGTAATTTTTTAAGAGTAGTTACAGATATACCGTCATCTCCAGGGGCCGAGCCACCCTTAAGATCAAAAATAACTTTCGAAATGTCGTCAGGGGTAACTTCCTTGAATATAAATTCAATGAATATAAATATATAAATGATATAGAAATGATATAGAAATGATATAGAAATGAATATAAATATAAAGGTATTGCGTTTACCATTTTCTTAGACCGTTCAAGAAAGACAGAAATCAATGAAAATGAAGGAGAAGTAAACGAAAAGAATGAATTGTTGAACCCGAAGGAACCCTCTCTTCTTGAGGCCCCACGCAGCAGTTTTTGTAAGTAGCGCACCTCCTTGTGGCCCACTCCCCGATTTCTCTTTACTCAGCTCTTCAGTTTTCTCGATAATAGTAAATAAGTGATAGGTTTAGGCCCATAGCGAAGGTACAAGAGCAACTATACAAGAGCAACTATATTATGTTAATAATACATTATAGTATAAAAACGTAACTAGTACAGTGTACCTTATAGCAAGAACAAGTTTTTGTGCTCTTGTACCGTCGCTACGGGCATATCATGAACATGCATTGTTCATCAATAGGTCTATTATGTTGTTAATTAACATGTTATGTTGTTATTGTAAATATTGACCAATAACGAATGATTGAATTAAAAACTAACTGAATAATTGAATTAAATATAAAAGGATGGCGGGATGCAAAGAGCTGAAATTCGGTGGATATCGACTGGAGACGATACTTGACTTGGGAATTTATTTAATGCAAATGGTTCTAATAGCGGATCCAGTTGTCAGTTCCCGTAGCGCTACCAGTTGTTTTTATTTTGAGAGTTCATATCTATCCCCGTACATTCATAAGTTCATATTTTCCTTCCCCGTACATTTGATCCAGTGAAGTATCCAGTTTGAATAAACTCCTAGATTAGCGAGATCACGGCGAGTCCTTCCTTGGTCTTTGCCATACCCCTCCACCCAACATCCAGAAAAATTATACTATTCCTCTTGAACGCGGTTGGATTGAACGTAATTTCATATTCAGTTTCTTCAATCAGCACTCAAAGACGCTTTTCTTGTCCCTCGTCTTCCTTAGCGACCGTTAGGGCTCACCCTCTCGTTATTGAAGATATAACTTGGGGAAAACTTAATTATTCGGCATGGAATTTATTTTCCAAGCCCAGCTTCTGACTCACTTTTCCCAGATATCCGTTTTCTGAAGGTTTTCTCCCAGAGTGAGATCATTATATTATTTCCTTCTTGAACGCTGTCATCTTGTTTCAGTTGAACCTCAAACGTCTTCGCCACTCATTGTGATAAGTAATAGTCCTGGAGCCGAGGCCGAAAATGGGTGTTCATTTTAGGAGAAGGTTTGATATAAAATTATGAAAATCTAGTCAATTCTGAGTAAGAAAATCCAAGTCTGCCATTTCAAAGCGGTTGCTTTCAAAAATGGCAGCTATTTAAAAAGTGACGAAAACGCACAAACATGACCTGTCTTTAGGATGGATGGAACTTTTATAGATGATAGATTATGTCCAAACATAGATGTTTTCACCAGTCTGCCACTTTCAACCGGTTGAAAATGCGTGGCAGACTCAATTTCAAAAATTGCATTTTTCGGGTGTAAAATTTACAGTATTTGGGACGCCTCAAATTTTCACACATGATTATATATGCCCAAATAAGGAGTTTGAGACTTGTCTGCCAATCTAAAGCAGTTGAAAAGTAATGGCAGACTTGAATTGAAATATTGCCAAATTTGGTGATAAATTTCATCAGTTTTAGGAAGATTCAAATTTCAATACGTTAAAGTACCTGTGGTATGAGAGCAATAGACCATGGTCTGCCTTGCCTAGCCAGTTGCTTTCTACCGACAGACTGAAATGCAAAAATTGTCAAATTACTGATCAAAATTTTGTGATTTTAGGATGCTTCAAATTTCGGCTCAACATTGTTCTCCTGCAATAAGACTGAAAAAGAGTAGTCTGCCTTCAGTAACCCGTTTTTTAAGTTAGGCAGACTGAAATTGAAAAATTGCAATTTTCAAGGTCAAAATGAATGTATTTTGGGAAAGTTGTAATTTTGGCATGTGATACTAGCATGTTAGTGTAAACTTTTTGACGCAGTCTGCCATCAATATTCCGCTGCCTTCTGGCGGCAGACTGAACTCAAACGTGGGAAAACAGAAATAATTTCAATTATTGACCATTTTTATGGTAAAAATGCATCTTCTTTAGGACGATTCAAATTTTGGCACATGATACTACATTGTAAGAAGAAACTTTGTGACATGGTCTGCCATCAATATCCAACTGATTTTTTCGGCAGACCAACAATATTAGGTATCTTACTTACATAATATGTTACAATTTGCCATCCCTCAACACCTTTATTAGCTGCAAGTAATTTTTTCTACATCCATTTTCCTTCATGTCCGACTGTAGAAAATATCTTTAATTTATAAATGAAACAAGGGAGAAGCAGAAAACAGAATGGGAAAACACTAAACTTCGCGTCGAAAACGGCCGTTAGGTGGGTCCCGGGTAGCCGCCCAGAATAAAACTGCCTTTTTTTCATCTTCCAGGTAAACTACAGTCTAGAAATTTTAACCGTCAGTCGGGGATAGACCACATTGCAATATTCACTCGGTTTCTCATCTGTAAAATTGTTTAAATAATACCTTTTTGTAATAATACAAATTAAATTTTGATGCTGAGCTATTGACTTGAAATTTTAAAAATACTTAGGTCAGAACTGGATCACAATGCAATATTCACTCGGTTTTTTTGTCTGTAAAATTGTTTAAATAATACCTATTTGTTTAAACAAATGAAATTTTGATGATGAGCTACATACTTGAAATTTTAAATATAGGTCAGAAATGGATGACATTTCAATATTCACTCGGTTTGTATGACATGGTATGAGTATGGTATGGTATATTATTGTATGTATGATTTGGTATAGTACAGTATGGTATGATAGGAAAGAAATTCGTATGGTATGGTATGAGTACGGTGAGAATATGGTATGGTGCCGATTTGCAACACAGTCTGGTATAGACAGAAGGGAGTTTTTTTTTCTATGGCCATAGATTTAGGCAAGTTTAGTTATTTTCCATTGTACATTGGTAACATCAACCGAATCCAGAAATAACATTATTTTGTTTACTTTTCCAACAATTTTGATTATTTATTTATCGCCACATTGCATCCGACATTTGGACATTTCACCGCTGAACACGACGGCGAAGTCAGAATTGCAATCTCGCATTACGTCCTAAAATGGACGAAGCGATTAGGAAGAAGTTGAACGAAACGAAACCTATCCATATAAACTTCACGAATCTGAAGACATACGTAATCCCATTAAAATTTAATAAGTTAATATTAACTCACAAACAGTACCTTAAGCGGACGAGCCGAAATACATTGGCATGACTCTCGACTGCAAGCTGAGGTGGAAAGCCCATGTAAAGAAAAAGAAATAAAAAACATACCGTTCTATATGAATTTTTCGAGATATGAGATTTTCAAATTTTCAAAATTCGTTTTGAACCCCTTCCCCTTGACCTAGGGTTATGAAAAGTTTCGAGGACCATTGTGGGGTTGGTCGAAACCCATAAAAAAAATGTCGTAATTTTAACTCAACGCTAACTGGGCAAAGTGCCGCGGACGGCGTACGGCGGACGGACGGATTTTTTTTTATTCGATCTTGAAACGTAAACCAACAAATTTTGAGGGGGGGTTAAAATTTTTTTTTCTTTGGGCGATTCCAATGGTTCATTATCGAGGATAATAAACCAAAATGAAATACGAGGTACGCGGTGTGGGTGTGACAGGGGGCGCAGAGACATAAGAGGTCTCGTCGTATGACGCACTAGTTGGCTCCTGCCAGCCGTCATACGCTCGTGCGTCATAGGCTATGACGCACTTGTTGGTCTCCTGCCAGCCGTCTTACGTCATACGCTCGTGCGTCATAGGCTCTGACGTACTTGTTGGCCACCTGCCACCCGTCTTACGTCATACGCTTGTGCGTCATTGGCTCTGACGCACTAGTTATCCTGCCAGCCGTCTTACGTCATACGCTCGTGCGTCATAGGATCTGACGTAATTTCCCGCCGGTCGCTTGTGTTCTGACGTGATCTGAGGGAAAGGGTGAATCAAGGGAACAAATTTTTCCCGTTTCAGTTTATGTGCCAAAGCAAAGACATGAAAATGTCAAAAAAATGTGTAAATAGGTACCTAAGCCCAACTGTAATGTCAATTTTCTGACAATGAGTTTTCGACTATAGTTTTTATACCTTTTTACTTAAGTACTTACTGCAATTTGAGACTGATA